>OY728157.1:1313213670-1313838670 GCA_963277665.1 Viscum album
TCTATATGCCTCATAATTGATCTAAATTCACAATATTTATGTTTGGTTGAATGTGTGTTACAACAAACATTTTAATGCAACCATGTTTGTATTATAGTTGTATTAATGAATATCTTTATTCCATGCATATTATAATTTTTAAGGAATGCTCTTGCCTATATTTTAAATTGGATTCCACTTTATTCTCAAAATTTATACACTATATGTGTTTCATTATTCTCTTTTCATTAATGAGTTTCTTGAATTATGTAATAATTTAAACATCTCATTATTTCTCCTATAAAAATTTTATGCAAAAATCTATTCCCATTTAGTAGTGTTAACTACCTAAACTTGATCATGTATAATATTGATTTTATTTTTTCCATGACAGAGTTATTATTGATATCACAAAATTGGGTAGAATAAAAAGTAGTATATAATATTAAAAATATATAATAAAAAGGAGATTGAAAAAATTAAATTTTATTTTAATAACCTATTCACAAATTTTTATTTTATATTCAATCAGTGTTGTGATCATTAAAAGGGGGGATATTATTGGATATAATTATGTTGTTCCATCATGTCAAAATTTTATATGTTATGGGTATTCAGAAAATAAATATTTTTATTCTAATGGCTTTTTCTTAATTATTTTAGATGAGATTTATTCATAATGAATATATCTTATTCTGAATATAAGTAACTACCTTACACAAATTAAAGTGTTAAATCTATGAAAAGGTATTATATCATATAAGAATAATTATTTTGAAAGATTAACTTACATCATCTCAGAATTATAAAACTCTATAAAACAAGTTTATTTTAATGTGTATGATAATTTATTATGAACGTATTGATTAGATACCACATTTATAAGTCAGATGTTTCAGACCGAGTGTAATTATCTGAAGTTCCCAAATTAGTGTTAGATAATTGAGAGGGGGAGGGGGTGAAACATTGATCCCCTTTCCATTTAAAATTTATTTTTGTTTCCTTTAATATTCATTGAATTTTAAAAGAATCTATCCACTTTTCTTATGTCACTCATCCTTTCCATGAATAATGTTGTAAAGGTAAAGGCACAAAACACAATGATTTTCAATGTTTGATACAAATTACTACTACTTGTCATGTAATATATTCTACCCAACAAATATTCCACACTATAATATTGTAAATACTTAAAATTATTGATACAGAGTCACACGGTATCTCTCTATAATAAAAAATGGATGTTCCCAATACTACATTCCAATGTGTTACCAAAATAAACACATTCATTCTCTAGAATCCACAATGAAGAATTTTCTCTGGAATCACACAGGAGAATTCTTGATCCTGCATCCACATGATAGAATTAGTACTTTTCTAAAGGAAAGATCCATGGTATGTTGATCTGTTGATATTTATTCTGGTTCTTTCTCGATCAAAATTTATTGTTTACTCTCAATAAACTTGTGTGAATCTTGCTGGTCATTCTCAAAAATATCCGATCAACTGTATTTTATTAGTTTCCTTAGTTAAAAAAATGTTCCAGCATATTATTTCTTTTAATAATGAGGCCATGTCCTCAATTATTACAGGAATGTCGTACACAGATCTTTTTCAATAATATTAATATGAAATAATATTTTTTTATAATATAAAATGAGTTTATATTATTGAATCCTCAATTAACATCATCTCAAATATCAATTATTCTAATATTTTACCTAGATTCAGTCTAAAAAATTAGTTCTACTCTTATAGTATTCCAATTAATTTTTAGATGGATTAAATAATTAATGAACAAAAAATGTATACTACTATATAATTTTTTGAAAAGGAAATTTTAATTTGGGAACTAATGAATTCACTTATATATATGGTTTTATATTAACTCCACGTGAATTTTTTTTGAGAATATGATCACAAAACGATGAGTGGAAAATAATTTCCTCATAAAATTCTCTATGAGGAATATCAATTCCACTTCTCACTGCACTATTTTTATCAATATATTTTACACATATGTACAATTAAATCTTCATCCAAGACTCTATCTGATATTTATAAGTGAACATTCATCAGTTATTTTGTGTAATTATCACATAATGAAAATCAGAAAATGAAAATTATTTTAAAATTGATTAATTTATATATATCTTCCATGTAAGAGCTTGCCCCAAACCACTATCCAAAAAACACTTCTTCTTACTATTGTATCTTAGAATAAGGCTAGAAACTAATTATATCCACAATGTACTTCATCTGTGAAGAATTTTGAAAAAATTATTTTGCAGTGAACTACTATATGCACAAAGCTTCATTACAAAAAAATTTCCTCAAGGCTCTTCATCATAGAAAAATCGGTGTTTTAATAACAATACCATCATGAATTTCATGGAAACCTATAAATGATTTCATCATGAGACACTATCTTTATGTGATCGATACCGTGAACCATTACCATGAATCAACACCATCCATGATGGATAATGATTATGGAAGATCACAAGACATTTTAATCACCATGAATCTTACTCAAATCCACAAACTCCACCTACCGCAAACTTTTTTAAAAGTTCTCAAATTTATTATTCATGGAACATATTTCATGAAAATTATCACCATCACAAATCATGTTATGATTTGTAAAAATCATCCTTATCTGATAATTCGAACTCCAAATCAATGTTGATGCATCTCATAAGATACCTGAGTATGTGGCCTCTCTATCTATAGAAACCTCATACGCAAGGGGCTCATATGTGTTGGGATAGTTCATGGAAGGAAGAATATTTATCCCACTTGATAACTTGATCCTAATTTGGACAACACAATTAGATTTTATGCCTCACATTTTTTACTAGTATTTAACTGAAGATGAATTGTTCCTACTTACTATGATCCCATATAAAAATCAATAAGTCAAGGAGACAAGGTTATTCAATCAATCGATTGTATTTTCAGCCATAATTATCCAATCCCCCTATATTCATTCCTCTCTTCATGGTGTAACCACCTCCTTTCCATGGGATACCTGTCCCTTCCCATGCATTCTTACAAGAAAAACCCATGTGGGCACTTGGGGCCAATACACAGCTCGATCAACCTGCATGCTAGCTTGAGCTGGATGTAATGGGAGTGGCTATTCTATAAGTCCAAAAATTCCATGGTTGATGGTGTCTTATGCTCTAGAAGGGTTATCCCAAAACTTTTAAAATGAGGCTTCTAAAAAAATTATATACTTTTATTTATAATGTGAATTCGATTCATATCTTTATGATCTCTTTTTTAAAATTACAACCTACCATATCAAATAATAAAATACAAAAGGAAACCTTCTTCACATCTTCTAGAATTATTGTAAACAATGTTTCCTTAGTGAAACTTTTTAGTGACATTGATGAGAGTAAAAACAATTGTCACCTTAAAAAATACCTAGAATAAATCTTCCAGTGTGACATCCAATTTTTTATAAAAAATAATTTTACAAGAATGGAATCTAATTCTATTTGACGAAACCTTAATATTTATCTATGAAACTAATCATTATGCTTCCTAAACACATTATTTATGTATTCCTCATATATTTAATTTATGATATACTCATAGAAAACAATATTCATTCATCAATAATAAACATATGTTCTTCAATATCCATCTATATATTTTATTGTTTATAATTATTCATTTTATAAATTCAATATCCCCCCATATTTACAAGAAAATTAAAGTGAAAATTGGGTCTTCTCAACTCATTTTTCTTATAAATAACTCTTTATCTCCATTATATAAAAATTTTAGGACCATTACCTCAATAGGGATGATCACATATGGTTCTATTAACAAATATCCTTTAGTAAGTCAGCTCTAGGTCTACATAAGGTAACCCATTGTAGAAAACAAAAGATATATAACCAATGGGGTTTATGGAATATTTAAAATATATTGTATGTGGAATAATTCTAATAATTTTAGAACACTCATTAAAGGGATAGGAAATAATAAAATTCATCAATAAAATCTTATATATTACACATACATCAACAAACACATTAGAAATTTCAACTGAAAATGATACTTCCCTGCAATTGATTTATCTGGACATCATTTAAGAAATCACCCATAATTGATATGATCATTGAAATTATGAATAATGGAGGAAGGTGTGATCGGAATACCTCAATATCTTATTTTATAATGCTATTTAGAATATACACATTCACTATATAGTGATGATTTAATATATTCATCTCATCAATGCTACACCTCATGGAATACACTTTTGTCTTCAATTTAATAAAAGTCAGTATAGTCCATTATGTAAAATATCATCATGTATTCAAGAAGTGATAGCCTCAAACATATCCTTAAATTTCTAAAAAAATTGTTATTTAAACACACAATTATATAATCGAAAACGGAGGGACCCCTTGATTAATCAGAAATAACATCACATAGATAGAATCCTCTAAGTTGGACTTCTTCTTCCTTTTGGATACATTATAATTTTTGATTTATCTTTCATCATCGGTTGACACTTATGATGTGGTTGATATTTTATTATTAGTATCATAGGATTTGGTTTTTACATTCCATATATTCTTTATTATTTCTTTTTCAATAGGTAAAATTGGAAAATAATGTTTTTTATAATTACCAATTTTTTCTCACCTTTCATGATCAATGATTTTTAAGCCATCATATGTAGATGGATTCTTATCAATATTGACTAATGTGATACCTTTCAATAATTCTCCTTCAGAATGTTTATGTTCATTGTCTTTTTGGTTATCCTTGGAATGTTAATTAGGATAGATAATTAAAAATTATTTCTTAGTGTTATCAGATTGACTGAGTTTCTCACATAAGACACTACTTATTCTTTCTTCCTTATAAAATTGACTTCCCATTAGAATTAATTTTTGTGAAATTTCCCTTGGTGTACTAAATCTGTATTTCTAAACTTGATGACCTTTATGACAATGTATGTCGTAAACATCATATAATAAGTCATATTAGTTCTATTGTGATAGTTTAGAAGATGTGTTGGTCACATGATTCTCTTTATGATAATTTTTTCTCTTGTGTTGATAATTAATCTCTCTTGATTCATGACACATTCCTAGTTGTTACATGTTGTACCAACACGAATATGATTTATTAACAAATTGATATTTTCAATCCATATTGATGAGTAAATGTTTATAGAAATTTTATCTTATATTTCTAAAAAAAATTAAAATCCTTATTTTTTTCATACATATCCAAATTCGGCTCATTAATAAGGTATTTAAATCACATTAATAAAATAGATTATAATTATATAATATCAATTATCCTAATCAGAGTAATATTTGATCGGCTCTATAGTATAATATGTTTTCACGTCCTTAAGGGATTTTTCATTATTGATTGGGAGGTAGGTTTTTTAGGAAACTAAAATAGATGCTAATTAAATTGGGGTTGAGGGAGTGGAAAGGGTTGTAATGGAATTATATTATTTTATTGGTGTAACACCACATGGGTTTTTAAGAAATTATATTTTCAAATAGATTTGATCTATTTTATATTTTTTGTTACACGAAACACTATGTTTATCATGCGTTACATGGAACACCAAGATTAGCTTGTGATACATGCAACAATGAGTTTAAATTAAACATGCCACGCTATTAAAATATTATTATTTATTAGCTATCACAATGTTTTTTGTAATAAAAATTATAAATAAAATTATCTATGTTATGAAAATATTGATTATAAATGTATAAATAATTAATTTTGTGACCAATTAATTATAAATGAATATAAAAACCATTATAAATATAAAGAAAATCATTTTATAAAAATCTAATTTTGTTTAAAGAAATATATTATAAATTAATAAATATAAAATATAAATTTTTTCTAATAGTTTTTTTATAGCAAATATATATGAATAAATCCAATTTTACACTTAAGAACTATATTTTTTATAAAAAGAAGTTATTTACCTTTTTATGGTGCACTCATTTTAAAATTAATTTTTACAAGTTTAAAAATTTTGATTAATAAAATGAACATCAATTTTATATATTTTTAAATAAAAAATATAATGGTTTTATTTTCTAGGTTTTATAATGATTCTGCTATGATGAATAGTGAAAATATTGAATTATAATTGAAAGTTTTATTTTCACCAATTTTATTGAAAAGTTATATTGATTTTTAAATTGATTTTAATGATTAAATAGTTCAATAATATATATATTAATCCTAGTATCATTATTTTAATAAATTTAATATTGATATTGAATATTAAATCTTTGTAATCTTTTAAAAAATTTCTCTTCGAAATTTAGCATTCTCAGATGGTCTATGGAATTAATTTTAAATTAAATTATGACACCAATGTGCATATAATTTTGAAAAATTGATTCAATGTTTTGAATCATAGTAATTTATATTATCTAATAACTATAACATATTTTTTCAATAATTATTAGTGAAAAAAACTAAAATTAATTACATTGATTATAGTTAAAATGGGTTTTTTCACATTACATGTGTTTCTATGAAAATTAATTGTACACACACTTATGATTTTTATTTAATGAATTGGATTTAAATTGAACAATAAGTAGGTCGAAAGTATATAATAAATCAAATTTTATTTTTATTTTTAAATGACATGTTACCTAGGTAAATAAAAAGATACAAGTAACCAAGATAAAAACAGAAAGGGTAAATGTGAAAAACCTTAAAGACTAAGGAATAACTAGATAAATATATGTTTATTTTCATGATGTGTGTATTGAAAACATAAAACCTACCTTCCATTATTGATATATTTTTTAGGCCCTTGATGTAAGGGAGACTAACCAATAATGAATAATTTTGGGTATTTTCAAGGATTTCACTCCTCATCAATTATAAAATATTCACTCATTAGCCACAGTTATTCACATCTCTAAATCCATTTAGATCGACAAAACCCTACCCAATTCTACCCATAAATTCTCTAACCTCATCATAGAATCCTTCTGTTTGGAATAAATCCAAACTAGGTTGGATTTAGTGCATTCATAATAAGGATACCTGAAAAAATGATTATGAAATGATTATGAAACCTATCTATTTTCCACAGAATATGATATGATAAAATGTTTATGATACCACTATGGGAAAAAAATATTATTGCGACGGGGTATTTGTGACAGTTCTTATTCCTGTCGCAACAACTCCGATGAAAAGGGTTTTTGCGTCGGGAATATATTCCTGTCGCAAATGGTCAATTATTTGCGACGGAAATACATGGCTCGTCGCAATTGCAATGGTGCAGTTTGCACGCCAAAACGCGGGAAGGATATTTGTGACAGGTAGAAGGCTACCCGTCGCAAGTACCCGGTGGTGGTAAATAGTATTTGTGACGGGGAAATTTCCTCATCACAAATAAGTATTCACCTGGTATTATTTGCGATGGGCCACGTCGCCAATACTGGCCGTTGTAAATCCTATTTGCGACGGTCACCTACAACCCGTCGCAAATACCCCGGGGTAGTAAATACGGTTTTGCGATGGGACAATGTACCCATCGCAACAAATAATCCAATGGGAGGTAATTACGATGGGACCCGTCGCAAATACCGGTGGCGGTAAATATGAATTTGTGACGGGGATATCCTCCCGTCGCAAATACCAGCGGCACTAAATAGTAATTTGCGACTGGGATATCCGCTTGTTGCTACTGGTGTGGCATTAGCGATGGGCCCATCACAAAAACCCTTTTACCCGCCGCCGTAATTAATGTGGGCGAAGATATTTGCGACGGGCCCCGTCGCGAATATCGGCAGCGGTAAATAGAAATTTGTGATGGGGATAGACGCCCATCGCTAATGGTGGCTATTTGACATGGGCCCATCGCAAAAGGAATTTTACCGGTCGCCTCTATTTAATGCAGGCAAAGGCATTTGCAATGGTATCCCGTCGCAATACCTTGTATTTGCGACGGTCACCCGTCTCAAATGAGATCGTCGCAAATAATCTAACCTATATATACACCCCATCAGTTTTTTTCATAACATTCAGATCTCCATTCTTCTCTCTCTCATATTCATATCTGAGCAGAATTTTGTTTTTGTTTTAATTTTTTTTCCGAGAAGAGGAATGAAGGAGTTAGAAGGTGCAGATTATTAAAGGTATTTACATTTTTTAAAATTGTTAAAATTATTTTTAATTGTTAATTGTATTTTTAATTGTTAATTTTATTTTTTTTAATATAATGTTTAGCTATATAGTATAATTATTTTATGTGCTTGTACCAAATAATCCTTGTCTGGATACGAACAAGTAGAGGCGGCTCTGGAACAGATGTACCTAGGAGTGAAAACTCTGACAAGGTGTTTCGAGCTTGACTCAGGGTAACCTGGTACATGACAACGGGCCTTGCTGCACTCTTGGTTCGACACTCCCAGGGGATGTTTTGGTAATAATTAGAAATAAATATATAATAATCAAATAATTAAGAAATAATTAGATTTAATTAAAATAATTATCAAATAATTTGGATATAATTAGATTTAATTGATTAGAAATAATTAGGAAACAATTAAAATAATTAGAAAACAATTAATAAGAAATAATTAGATTTAATTAAAATAATTATCAAATAATTAGGAAATAATTAGATTTAATTGATTAGAAATAATTAGGAAACAATTAAAACAATTAGGAAACAATTAAAATAATTAAGAAACAATTAGATTTAATTAGGAAACAATTAGATATAATTAGGAAATGATTAGATTTAATTAGGAAACAATTAATATAATTAGGAAAAAATTTGTATAAATAGGAAACAATTAGTATAATTATGAAACAATTTGTATAATCAGGAAATAATTGGTATAATGAAGAAACAATTGGTTTAATTAGGAAACAATTGGTATAATTAGGAAACAATTAGTATAATTAGGAAACAATTAGTATAATTAGGAAACAATTAGTATAATTAGGAAACAATTAGTGTAATTAGGAAACAATTAGTATAATTATGAAACAATTGGTATAATTAGGAAACAATTAGTATAATTAGGAAATAATTAGTATAATTAGAAAAAAATTCGTATAATTAGGAAACAATTAGTATAATTAGGAAACAATTAGTATAATTAGGAAATGTGATTGACCGCTCATCTATCTCAATTTTCTTTTCATTTGTGTGTTGAGCCTTAACAGGAAACTTCTGCCTCCACATGTAATATCTGCTTTTACTGTCAAAATTATCAACCTCCTCACCAATATAGAGGTTAGGAGGTTTATAATTTTGACAATAAAAGCACATATTACATGTGGAGTCAGAAGTTTTCTGTCAACCTCAACACACAAATGAAAAGAAAATTGAGTTAGATGAACAGTCAATTACGTTTATTTGTCTATTCATTGATTGATTAACCACCCGACCTATATGCATATCTTCGCATTTCAAATTATTAACATAAATAGTAACATAAATAGTAACATAAATAGAAACATAAATAGTAACATAATATAAAATATTATATTACTCTGATATTAATAGTTAAATAATACTTAAAATATAATTATTTTATTATTATATGTTTAATATTTATAAAAAACTATTAATATTATTAAAAATATAAAAAAAATAAAAATATTATAGTTATCAATATTTTCATCAAGTTTTTCTTTATTCTTGACAGTTCAAATCTTAAAGGGTTTCCAATATTCAGGTCATGCATAATAAAATTTTTGCGTCAACCATGTCCAATGTAAACTCTATAATTGTTCTTCCTTGGTGATCACCTCACAGGTAGCGTTGCAATAGGACTACCCATGTAATGTCTTTCTCATTACTTGTGTCGTCGTATTGCAACACTACTTGCGAGATGATCAACCAAGTTAGAACAATTATAGAGTTTAAATTGGTCAAGGTTGACCAAAACTTTTTATTGGGAATGACCTGAAAATTGACGACCCTTTAAGATTTGAACATGTTAAGAATAAAGAAAAATCTGTTAGAAATATTGATATTTGTAATAATTAGTAATAATTACTAATAAAATTAATCAAAAATCAAATAAATTCAAGTACATGGTTATAAATTGGCACAATTTCCAGCGGATTGACGACCATCTTTTGTTCAACGTCCCATATCAATGCTACTTTCTCCCACTGAAATCAGTATGAAAAATGTGCTCTAATGTATGTCAGAGCAATTTTTTCATACTGATTTCATTCGAGAGAAAGTTAAAAATAGATGATCCATCGGAAAAATCAGAATAATTAGTAATATAATTTTCAAAACGATGATTACAAAATTTAATATCATTATTCAAGAATATTTCATTTTGCCAAGTATTCCTAAGTATTGCTAAATTCATAATAATTAGTGGGGATGATTACAAACTAACTATGTCGCCTATAATTATTGGTAATTACTAATAAATAACTATAATTATGTATCTTCTTTTTAGGATATTGTTTCATATATCAAATTATTTAACAATAGTAATGATTTTAAATTTTTTAGAAACATATATATGAATATGGAACAAGGAAATCGACATCAATCATTATTAAATGATCGTGCTTGGATAAATCATTGCAGAAATCCAAACGGTTCTAGTTTAAATCATGTATATGTTGATGGTGTTGAAGCATTCTTATCATTTGCATCATCAAACCCGGAATTTGTTTCAGAATGGAAAATTAAATGTCCTTGTAAAAAATGTCCTCTGAGAACATTTGAGACATTTGACATCGTTGGGAAACATCTCTTGCGTTATGGTTTTCAATCAGATTATATTTTTTGGTATCAACACAGTGAGCATAGTTCCAGAGAAGATACTAATAATTTGATTTTGGATCCATCACAGTTTCAGAATTTAGTACATGATGTTGCAGGGTCATCCGTTCAACAAACAGAAATTGAGGATGATTTTGATTTACCTCCCGAGTTGGCACCATCTGAATTTGCTGAGTTGTTCAGGTCTGCTGAGGATGAATTATATCCTGGTTGCAAGATAAGAAAATTAGAAGCAGTTTCAAAATTTATGGCTATTAAATCAGATAATGGAATGTCAAATAACTTTTTTGATCAGATATTTTGTTTGGTTAAAGCACTGTTACCTGAAGGAAATGTGCTGCCTACTAATTATTATGAGAGTAAAAGACTCGTTTGTAATCTGGGCCTTAGTTATCAAAACATAAATGCACGTTCAAACGATTACATCTTATATTATGGTGAAAATGAGTTGTTCGATATTTTTCCCACATGTGGACAATCAAGGTATAAAGAAGCTCAATCAGGGAAGTCTAGATTGATTCTTGTAAAACAGTTGTGATATTTCCTACTTACACCCAGGTTGCAGCGTTTATTTATGTCTCAGAACACTGTGACAATGATGTCATGGCACAAAACCAATATTTCAAATGGTAAAACCTTGGTTCATCTATCTGATGGAGATTCATGGAAACATTTTGATCAAGTGAATCTGTCTTATTCTTTAGAATCACGGAACGTGCGATTGGGTCTTTCTACTGACAGTTTTTTTTCCATTTGGATCTTTTGGCAGTCATTATTCCTATTTTCATGTCTTTATAACTCCGTAAAATTTTACTCCATGGATGTTGATGAAAGATCCTTATATCTTTTTGACATTATTAATCCCAGGATATCCGGAAAAAAAAAATATTGATGTTTATTTGAAACCACTGATTGATGAGTTAAATTTATTCTGGAGTCATGGTGTTGGTACATATGATGCTTCTGCGAAATAGAATATTATAATGAAAGCTTCTTTGATGTGGACAACTAGTGACTTCCCGACATATGGACTGTTATCTAGCTAGAGTACACATGGTCCAAAATCATGTCCTTACTGTATGGGAGACAAAAAAATCATTTATGCTCGTGAATGGAAAAAAAACCTTTCTATTTTGACTGTCATCGTAGATTTCTTCCAATCGATCATCCTTTTCAGAGGAATAAATCTCATTTCAGAAAAGGGGGAATTGAAAGAGTTGAACTTCCAAAAATGAGCTCAGGTACAGAGTTACAATCAGTTTTATTTTCATTACCTTCCATCAATTTTGGACCGACAATAAACCAATAGAAAATTCATGTTTTTGGGAAAGAACACAATTGGACAAAATAGTGTATTTTTTGGAATCTGCCATATTGGTCTGATTTGTTAGTCCAACACATGTTGGATGTCATGCATATTGAGAAGAACTATTTTGATAATTTATTTCATTATGTTTTGGATACACCGGGTAAAACCAAAGATAATGTAAAGGGACGATTACATCTTGCCCAAATTTGTAGGCGACCAGAACTTGAATTGTTTGAAAATGTCATATCACAGAGATTAATGAATCCAAAAGCAGCTTATACACTGACCAAAGAGTGTCGCTTATTATTTTTTCAGTGTATTGCAGATTTGAGACTTCCAGATGGCTATGCTTCCAACTTGGGAAGATGTGTTAAAAATGTTCATATTACCGGATTAAAAATCCAAGACTATCATGTTATAATGGAAAGGCTTATGACTATAGGATTAATAGGTTTTTTGAATTCTAAGATTTGGGATTCGATAACAGATATATCATATTTTTTCCGAGACATGTGTGCGGTGACAACAGACTACGATACACAAAGAAAACTGGAAGAAGCTGTTGTTGTAATTATATGAAAATTGGAAAAAATATTTTTGCCAGCTTTCCTTGACTCGATGTAACATTTGATATTACATTTTCCACATGAAGAAAAATGTGGAGGTCCGGTTCAGTTTCGATGGATGTACCCATTTGAGAGATGCATGCAGAAATTGAAGAAAAATGTCTGTAACAAAGCATTAGTTGAAGGCTCAATTGTTGAAGCTTATTTGCAAGAAGAAATTTCTTTATTCTGCTCTCATTAATTTCAATCTAAATATCCCTCAAAATTTAACCACATGGGCTGGAACGAGGGGAATGTTGATGATGATATGAACAATCAATTATCAGTTTTCAATCAGCCCGAACTTGTCTTTGGTGGAGTTCATGATAGATGGCTTTCAGATGATGAACATCATAGAGCTCATACATATGTTCTACTCAACTGTGAAGAAATGTCACCAATTGTATAGTGAGTTCTCTTATCCCTTATTCTACAGGTTCTATTACAGTAAATTAATCATATTGTATTTGTAGGTTATATGATGATCATATCAAGAAACAATTTCCACAAATTACAGCAGCTGGTTTAGAAGAAAGTCGGCAAAATAATTTTGCCTACTGGTTTCAAAAACGGGTAACATACATTCTTTTTTGGTTTTACATATAAAATCAATTTATTACTTGTAATAGTGATAAATGTTTTACAAATTTTCAGGTATCTGTACATGCTTATAAGATTGATAGTCAATTGCGTATTTTGAGTAACCCACCATCCAAAATGGTTAAATCATATAATGAATATGTGGTGAATGGTTATCGCTTTCATACGCGTGCATATGGGGAATCAAATAAAACAATGAATAGTGGTGTTTTTTTTATGGTATCACATCATAGAGATATTGAAGTTGACTTTTACGGCTTGCTTGAAGAAATTATTGAACAGTGTTATTTGGGATAGAATTATGTAATAATGTTTAAATGTCGATGGATGGATACTCAGAGAGGCCTGCGTATTCATCCGACTCATGGAATTGTTGATATTAAACATAAAAGTCTTCTTTCAGTAAGTGAACCATTTTTATTGGCTCATCAGGCACATCAAATTTATTATGCAAAATACTGTGCTACTGCAAATGAGTTGGACGATTGGTGGAGTATAATAAAAGTTAAATCTCGAGAAAATCAGTTTATTCAAACTGAATGTGGTTCCAATGAAGTGCAAGGAAATGAAATTTTTCAGGACACTCCTCAAAAAACATATTTTTCACAAAGAGACTTGAATATTAAGGATGACACCCCACAGTTAAGGGTCGATGGTGACGATGTTGTCAATGATGATACAATTGAATTTGAAATGACAAGATATGATGATAGTGAAACTAATATGTAAATTGATGATGTTGATGAGGAAGATGAAGACATTGACATTAAAAACTATGAAGATGATGATGAAGATGAACATTGACATAGTAAAATACTGGTTTGATTCATAACAAATATATATCTATACATAATAGTTATTTTCAACTGTTTGCTAATAACAATCATTTCATGTTTCAGATGGACTCGGAAATGTTTCGTCAGTTTCTGGAGGCTGATCTACCTATGGATGATGAGGTTCTTGAGTCATCTGACCCTCAGGCTATTGGCACTTCAGGGAGCACTCGGAGGGGGCGTGGTCTTCCCAGACTGATGATTTCCAGATCCTATCCCGGAGCGACGTCCACCTCTTGGATTCAATGCGCACACGCGGTGGTATGGTTACCTGTGTATTTTAGTTATCTTTCATAATAATTTATTATTATTATAATTGTTTGATTATTTTTTCTTTTTCCATAGTTTTACGCATATAGCTATTGGATAGGGGAGCGCTATCTTGCACAATTATTTTTCTCAGCCCTGGCTCACATGGGATCAGATTCCCGCTGATGTGCAGGCCGCCATGTTCGATCATTGGCTGGTACGTAATTAAATATTATTTATTTTGAAATTTAATTCATTAATAACGTTATATTAGGCTTTATTGTATCCCATCAATGAGAGAATGTGTGCCACTATCCACGAGGCATTGTGGGTGTCTATGCATGACCGTTTCTGTCTTTTTTTGCATAATTTGATAAAGACGGCTGTGAAGAAAGCCGGAGTGACAGAATATGATGAGTCATGTAGAGCCCACCGACCAGAGTACATTTCATCTCACGTTTGAGATGGATTATGTACACACTGGTTGGGTGGTGGGTTTCATAGGAGATCTGCATTGGGCCGACAGAATCGGGTGAGACAAGGTGTGACGCATCGAGCCGGTATTCGTACATTTAGTGCGCATAGATAGCATCTTGTAAGTACTTTTTTTTAATATTTTATACAACTTTAAATATAAACAGTTTATTTTATATTCATATAGGAAGCCGAGTAGCCCGGTATTTCGGCGTATGGCATTTATCGGAGGATGTACACTGACACGACTACTAGAGAGATTAGAGGTGACCGCCAACGTCAGATTGTGGTCAGTATTCTTTTCTTTTCAGTTTTCAAATTAAATTCATATAATCTTTTCATTATTTTAATTTCTAATTGAAACATAAGGAGTCATATGAGGCCGCGACCTCTCAGACACAGGCTGAGAGTCAAGACGAGACGGGTGATCAGACTAGTGCTCACCATTTTGATGAGACGACATGGATGCAGGCGACCCAATATGGCTTTGAAAAGGGCCAGGTAGTTGGTATCGGCTCTCATTTGACTCCTGCTGCTTATTATGGTATTGCTGCGATGTCGGCGTCCAGATCGAGAGGAGCTTGTGGAGAGATATCATCTTCTGCCTCACAGTATCAGGAGCAACTGCGTGCTCAGAGTCAGCTTATAGAGGATTTGCATCCGGGGCAGGAGTAGATGCATCAGCATCACAATGAGGAGATGTGTCGATGGATGGACCAGATGCATCAGCAACAGGATGAGGAGAGACGTCGATATGAGGAGCAACATTAGGAGTATATGGAGTATATGCATCGTCTGACTCATAGTTTAGGGATGGAGTTTCCTCCACTACCTCCTCCAGGTCCTCCAGATTATCCACCCCTCCAGTGATTTTTTTAGATATAATAAACATTTGAGTTCATAGTTTATTGTCATATTAAATATTTACAATTCCTCTTTCATATTGGTACAAATATTATGTGATATAATTTGTTTTTATTTTTTTAATATATTATTACTTATTAGTATTATTTTTATTGTCTGCTTATTTTAGAAATATTACTTTTAATATTTTATATTAATTGTTAATATTGAGAAGTTTATAATTTTATAATTTTATTAATATTAATATTATTAATATTTTTTTCATAAATATGTATGTTTATTTTAATAATAATTTTATTATATTAATTTTTTATATTAATAATATGAGTACTACTATTATTATTTTTTTATATTAATATTTCATAATATATAATATTATATTATTTATATTCATATTATTATTATTATTTGATATTAATATTTTATAATTATATTATATATATTTTTTATTATTAATATTATTATAGTATAATTTATTAATATTATTAATATTAATAATATTATTATATATATAGTTTAATAATATTATTATTATATTAATTTTTTATATTAATAATATTAGTATTATTATATTATATTATATTATTTATATTAATATTATTATTATTTTATATTAATATTTCATAGTTATATTTTATATATTTTTTTATTTATATTATAATAATATTATTTTTTTATATTATTAATATTAATATTATTTTTATATAATATTATACGATTTGTATTAATTTTTTTTATTTTTTTTATTTTTTTTAATGTTTGTGACGGGTACATTTGCGATGGGAATTCCCATCGTAAATGTTTTTTACAGTACCATTTGCGACGGGACGAATACCCGTTGGGAAAAACTTTCTGCAACGGTCTATCGCAAATACTTTCGTCGCAAGTATTTTTTAAAATTTCGCATTACTGATGGGATTCTGACTCGTCGCAACTAATATATCTGTGATGGCCCGTCACAAATACCTTTTTTATATATAAACGAAAACTTAATTGCGACGGGGGACAAATACCATCGCAAATAATTTTTTTGCGACGGGACTGCCGCAAAAACACCTATTTGCGACATCGTTTTTGGCAAAGGGCGATTTGCGACGGAGCCCCGTCGCAAAAGACCTTTTGCGATGGGATCCCATCACAAATCGCCCGTCGCAAATATTCAGTTTTCCTGTAGTGTACCCATATCATTTCATGAGTAATGATACTATGAATGTTTTTGATCATATGTCCCACATAAATATGTTTTCAGTTATTTTATGTGTGGGGCCTATGTCTCATCCTAATGCATTGGTTAATGTTTTATATCATAAGAGATGAAAATTAAAAAAACATCCTTCATCAACAATTGGAAATTTTCATTCCATTGTCCATAGTGGGAAATAGGTTCATCCTGATCACTAATGGGAATTGGTGTGTCCTAATCTTCTATAGAAAAAAGGTGTGTCCAAACCCACTATGTTTATGGTCTTGGTATTTAACCTTTTCATATGAAATGGTTTTCAATATTTATGTTGGAACCAAAATTGTATGCAATTCACATAAGGTACATGATTGATTTATGATGATTTATCACCCTTATGGGACCTGTTTTTATAAATGATAGTGTTTCTTGACATTTATCATGATTACTATCTATTGTATGTTGGGTATTAACTTCTTATGTCATGTTCATAATCACATACATATATTCTTATCATATGAATTCAACTGATCATAGATTGATATCTCTTATATTTACCCTTAATGCACATATGCGATCACCCTTTCTTATGTTTAATTTCCCCTTGTTGTGAAGAAACATTTTATCTATGGTATGTATAAGAAGAGTCCAAAATGGGAAAATATTTTTGGGAATCATTAAATATCATTCACTAGATTACAAGATTCCGTTACAAGTTACCAATGAAATTAATCTATCACATTCCTCGATCATGTGGTTATTTAATTTAATGAATATTGACCTAAAAATGTAATATCAATTTATGAGAAGATTGGGTCTCTATATTTGGTGTGAAAATAATGGTTTTCCATGGTTTTTATTGTTTTTTGTCTTTTGTGTTATCAGTTTTATCCTAGATTAAGTTTTATATTGGGTTGTGATGTTATCCATTTATTCATTACATTTTACTAACTCCCTTTACTGATTTTATATGAAAAGTGCATAATTCGTGTGTAATATTCATATTTTAATATTATATATAATTTTGAGCACTATTTGAATAAATCCAGATTTGAGTTAGTTTAATGTATTATCTATAACTAGTACTATACTGATCCAAATTTCATGGTTTTTGTTTTTCAGGATTCCTATTTCAATTTAGAACATGTCATTAGAAGGGATCTTGTGCCAATTCGTCCATTTGAAGGTTCATATGTACCACACAATAAGGCCCAACGAATCTTTGAACAAACTGGACCAGCCATTAAGATTGATTTACTAGGCTTAATCCAAAAGTCCAAAACGGTTGATTCTCCACCATAATTCGGGGGAAAACATTTTTCATCTTGGATAAAAATTTCAAGGCCCAAAGTCTTCAACAAGTGGCCCAAATGATTCTATGGATTCCAGCCCACCATTCTGTCCTGGAATTAAAATCAGCAAAAAAATGTGGAATTTTCTCCTTATCTAGAAATCCATTTGAGCTGAGAATTTTCAGTTTGAAAGAGGGGATATAATCAGCCAACTTTTTTGAATAATCTATCCTGATTTTATGGCATATTACTATTCAAAAATCCATTCCCATTTCATCCATTGAAAAGTCATGGATAGAAATGGACTGTTTAGCTTTGTTTAATGAAATAGCCATAACTTTGGATAAAAACGTCCAATGACCGCAATATTTTGAGGGTAGACAAAAGACATCCATATATACATTTATGAAGAAGACACCAGCTCGTGATTCAGCTGTATTGATTTGTAAATATGCGGGTCAAGTGGAGGGACAGATTAGGAATGCAAACAGTCCACTCCTTGGGCTATAAATACATCCCTCTCTTCTCCTTCCAATAGGTTGGCACATCAGCACTTAAGGAGGAGGTTTGGAATTACTAAATTCTTGACAAGTTTTTGTTAGGATATTCTTTGATCTTGTTTCAACAATAGAGACCTCTACTCCACTTCTCTTTCATGTTTGTTTCTGTTTTCTTTCCATTTTAATTGTGTAACTTTGTTTTCATTTCAATCAAATTTTAGTGATTGTTTATTCTTCAATACCTCTTATTCTTCTCCACCTTATGTATTATAATATTAATGGTCTTAAAATAGTTTAAATTCAGTTTAATTACCTTCCCTTATTTTTCTTCCCCGTTCAATCGAAATTCCATTTTGATTCTCAAAATCTTTTGTGTGTGTGTTCGGCACACTACTTTTTCTTGTCCCTTTCTTTTTATAATCTTTTTAAATAATATCCATAAAGAGTAATCCCAGATTATAAATAATACTAATGGATGAGTAAATCTCTCATTGGGGTGATTTTTAATTTAGGTATGTTAAGCGATTGAGAGCTTTCGCTCGATGAGTATTCGTTGAATTAACATTCTGTATGTTGGACTTAGCATGTCATGGATTAATGAGTTATTTTGTTTAACATGTGGTTTACATGGATTATTGTAACCATAAATACACTACCATAAACAAGATATGATCAATATTAGAACCCTAAGTTATGTTAGGGCTTGGATTAAAGCCATAACACTTGGGGATTCAAATCAACGTCAACTCGTGACATGAGTGTTAATTTGAATGCAATATAAAGAAAAGCTCAAGGACATCACAAGCTCGAACAACTAATGACAAACTCACCCCAATAATTATAATTTTGTTAAATAAATCATAATCAATTATTCATTTCAATTAAGCTCTGAAAACAAACCCCCAATCAGAATAAAATCAACTAAAAACAAACGACTATTTCAAAGTATCATCGCCGATGATTCGACCCGAGTGCTGTTATACACATTAGCAGAGCACCGGAACCTTGACCAGTCGATAGGTGACAATAGGTCGTGCATTTCAAATGGATCTGTCACCGGGGATGGTGCTTTAAGTAGTCGGTAGTTTTTAGATTTTGTAAAAAAACAACAACAAAAATTATCAAAATTTAAAAAAAATGAAAAAAAACACAGAGAAAAACTCACCTTCCTCATCCTTTCTAAATCTCTCTGAATGCCCCGTAGCCTCCCAAACAATAACTCGGATTTGTTTGACCCTTAAATTGATAGAAAACTTCATCGAATTAGGAGGACCATTAGGGATAACCAAATCACCCAAGAACCAATCATTTCCCTACCAATTGAATTCGATATGGCCAATCATAGGGAACAAAAATTGAAAGAACATGATGCCCCTGATTTGAATTACCAACCCCTTGGTATTCAATATCCAAACATAGAGGCTTACTTCGAACTCAAATCGGGTTTGATTCAACTTCTACCTAATTTCCATGGGCTAGACGGTGAGGATCTGCATCTACATCTCAAAGAGTTCCAGGTGGTGTGCTCTACCATGAGGCCTCAAGGGGTTTCTGAAGAACAAATAAAACTCCGAGCATTCCCTTTCTCCCTAGCTGAATCTGCCAAGTCATGGCTCTACTACCTCTGTCCTGGTTCCATAACTACATGGAATGACAAGAAGCGTCTCTTTCTTGAAAAAATATTTCCTACTTCTCGTACCGCTTCCATCTAAAAGGAAATAAGTGGTATCTGTCAATTCCCAAATGAATCACTCCATGAGTACTGGGAGAGGTTCAAAAATATTGTGGCAACCTGACCACACCACCAAATCCCTGACCAACTCTTGATCCAATACTCTTATGAGGGTTTATTGGATATGGAGTGAACCCTCATTGATGCCGCATGTGGCGGTGCTCTTGTTGACAAAACTCCAGCAGCTACAAGAGATCTCATAAGTAACATGGCTGCAAACACACAACAATTCCATACTCGAGCACTGCTCAAGTCAAAAAAGCCCAAGATAATCAATCCATAGATCCTAACAAGTTGACTGAGTGGATGAGTGAACTTACAGGTCTTGTGCGTCAACTAGCGGTGGCTACCGAAGCCCCAACCTCATCTTCTCCACGGTTACTATTCCCTAGACCTATCAAGAATTTTTGAATCTATAGCTCCTCAGCTCATCCAATAGACACATGTCCACAACTTCAAGAGGATCAATCCGATTCCTCCGGACCAATGGAGCTCAATGTAGTATATTCTCAGTGGAACCCCAACCCTCAACAATCAGGTCAGTTTGTTAGAAACTTCAACCAACCTCACTCTGAGCCTTTCTCTTCTACCTTTAACCTAGGCTTGATGTATGGTAATACCATCTCTCATCCCCCTCGATTCCCTCTTCAAAATCCAAACCAATTCCAATATGGTCATGGTGGTGGTAACTTCCATCAACCTTATCCTTTTGTTCCTCAACATCAAAGTAACAATCCTCCTCCTGGATTCCACTATCCGAATGAGCCTTCCCAATTCCCAACCCAATACAATTGCTTTCCCAAGAACCAAAATCAAGGTAATCCCAATCCGGGACAAGCCTCTTCTTCCAAGAAACCATGGGAAAGTGCAGTGTAAAATCTTTCCTCCTTCACCCGTTCTAGCCTTAAAAACATTGAAACTCAAATAGGTCAACTTGCATCCCACCTGAGCTAGCAACAACAATCAAATTCTTCCCAACTCCCAGCTCAACCATTACCCAACCCCAAGGTTAATGTAAGTGCAATTGCACTTAGATTGGGAAAGAAAATTGTTGTGCCTCAAGATAAATCCTAAAACCCTCCTTTGAATGTTGACCTAGAAAACGAAAAGAAAAAGAAACATGAAAAAGAACATGAATCCATTCCATCACCTCCTTCCATTTAAATTAGGAATCCAATTAATTTTCCACAAGCTGTTTCTAAACCAAGGAAGTCCTTTGAACCAGATCCTGAAATGCTCGACATGTTTAGACGTGTTGAAGTCAACATTACCCTATTAGATTACATAAAACAAATTCCTAAGTATGCCAAGTTTCTCAAGGAGTTGTGTACCCATAAGAGGTAACTTAGGACCTTCAAAAATGTTTCCACCCATCAGTCTATTCCCATAAAGTGAAAAGATCCATGGACCTTTACGGTTCCATTCCAAATTGGAAGTTCCAGCTTTGATGATGCACTCATAGACCTAGGAGCTTAAATTAATGTCATGCCCAAATCCATATTCTACAACCTTGGTCTAGGTCCCTTTCACCCAATGGGTGTTGTCATTCAGTTAGCCAATCGTTGCACAACCAGTCCTGAGGGAATAATTGAGGATGTCCTTGTCCGAGTCAATGATCTTATCTTCCCTGCTGATTTCTATGTCCTTGACATGGAAGGTGAGACGAACTCATCTCGATCTCCCCTAATTCTTGGAAGACCATTCCTCATGACTCCAAGAACCAATATTGGTGTCCATTATGGCATCTTAAACATGTAATTCAGTGACCAACCGGTCAAATTCAACATTTTCCAGGCCATGTGATACCCATCTGAGGATCACTCTGCATTCTCAATCCATGCTTCCGACGACACTTCTTAGAGTCAATTGAACCCCATTACATCATGTTCATCTTGTTCTGAAGAGAGAGGATGTTGTGAAATCTGCTCTAGGATTAACCAAGTCATAAATGATGAAGTTTATGTGGACCTTTCATTCATATACTCTATCAATCTAGAGGAACTTGAAAACTCCCTTGAATTCCACATCAATTCTAATCTCTACTGCTCCACCTTGGACAGTATTAAGGAAAATGAATCTGAAGCAACTGATGTCCCTTATTCTATTTATGAGTTTTCTATCCCAGAAGTGAAAGATGAGACTGATTTGAAACCTCTTCCTGCACACCTGAAATATGCATTACTCTTCCATGATCACTCATATCCTATCATTATCTCTGCCACACTTACTAGAACCGAGGAGTCAAAACTTGTTCAAGTGTTAAAGGAAAACAAAAAAGCCTTAGGTTGGACCCTAGATGACATACCAGGAATCAACCCTTCCCTTTACATGCATCACATCCATCTGGAGGAGACATCCAAACCAGTTAGACAACCCCGAAGAAGACTCAATCCACTCATATGTGAGGTAGTTAGGGAAGAGATCACCAAGCTTCTTCAAGCTGGTTTTATCTACCCAATTTTTTATAGTGAATGGGTTAGTCCAATTCATGTTGAACCTAAGAAGGGTGGGATAACTGTTGTCACAAATTAACATGGAGAGGTAGTCACAACTCGAGTGAAGAAAAAATGGCATGTGTGCATCGACTATAGGAAATTGAATGTTGAAACCTGAAAAGATCACTACCCTCTTCCATTCCTTGATTAAATTCTAGAAAGATTGGCCGGAAAGTCACATTATTGCTTTCTTGATAGATACACTAGCTACTTCCAAATCCCAATCTCACCTCAGGACCAAGAAAAGACAACTTTCACATGACCCTTTGGAACATATGCATATAGAAGAATGCCTTTTGGACTTTGTAATGCTCCTACAACATTCCAGAGGTGAATGATGAGTATCCTTTCAGAAATCATAGAACACTGCATGGAAGTCTTCAGGGATGACTTTACCATTTATGGCGAGTCATTTGAGTCATGCTTGAATTCACTCTCTCTAGTCCTTCAAAAGTGTGTCAAGTATAACCTTGTGATAAATTTTGAAAAATGTCACTGCATGGTTGCTAATGGGATTGTTCTAGGGAACATAGTTTCAAAAGATGGTATTGAAGTTGGTCCTGCCAAAATTAAAGTGATCCAATCACTTCCTCAACCAACTTCTGTTCGAGACATCCGATCATTCCTCGGTCATGCTGGTTTCTATCGGCGATTCATCCATAACATAAGTAAAATTTCTCTCCCACTCACTCGTTTTCTCCAAAATGATGTCTCTTTCCATTTTGATGAGGTTTTCAAGAGAGCCTTCATTGAACTCAAAACTGCTCTTACATCTACCCTTATAATCCAACCCCCAGATTAGTCCTTAACTTTTGAATTGATGTGTGATAGTTTTGATAGAGTTGTTGGGGCTGTTCTTCGTCAAAGAAGAGAAACAATTCCTCATGTCATCTATTATGCCTCAAAAACATTGGATGAAACTCAATCTCACTACACTGTGACTGAAAAGGAACTTTTAGATGTGGTTTATGGCTTAGATAAATTTCGGACCTATCTCTTAGGTTCAAAAATCATCATCTTCACAGACCATTCTGCTATTAAGTTCTTACTTAAGAAAATTGATTCCAAACCAAGGCTAATAAGATGGATTCTAATGCTCCAAGAGTTTGATCTTGAAATCAAAGATAGACCTGGAAAATAAAACCATGTGGATGATCACTTGAGTAGAATTCCTAATTCTCCTAATTCTGAAATCATTTATCCTGAATTTCAAATTGATCACCTTTCATCTCTCACACCAAAACTACCATGGTATGCCCCAATTGTAACTTACTTGGTTTCTGGTGTTTTTCCTCAAAATTTTTCAAATGAACAAAAAATGAAGTTGGAAAGTAATTCAAAATACTATTTTTGGGAAGAAAATAAACTTTTGAAAATTGGGGCAGACATGGTAATTAGGAGATGTGTTGATGAAGATGAATATTCTTCCATCTTAGAATTCTGTCACTCAATGCCTGGTGGTGGCCACTTTGGACCACAAAGAACCTCTCGAAAGGTCCTAGACTCTGGATTCTTCTGGCCTTCCCTCTTCAAGGACTCACATGAGTTCTCTCAATAATGTCCCACATGCCAAAATTTTGGCATAATCTCCAAAAGAAATGAAATTCCCCAAAAGCCCTTAATCTTTTGTGAAATATTCTATATTTGGGGTAATGAATTCATGGGACCATTTCCCCCTTCCAATGGAATCTCATACATTCTTCTTGCTTTCAATTATGTTTCAAGGTGGGTTAAGCCCAAACCCACTAGGAAGGATGATGCTCATACTGTTAGTGAGTTCCTAAAGACCCACATCTTCCAAAGATTTGGCACACCACGTGCCTTGATCAGTTCCTTAGGAACCCATTTTTGTAATAGAACCATGGAATCTCTTCTGAAAAAGAAAGGGGTTGTACATAAAACTTCAACTGCATATCACCCCCAAACAAATGGAATGTCTTAACGTTCTAATATAGAAGAGAAAAGAGTTCTTGAGAGAATTGTAAAACCCACAAGAAAAGACTGGCCTGAAAGACTTGGTGAAGCACTTTGGGCTTATCGAACTACCTATAAAACACCCATTGGGATGTCTCCTTTTAGGCTAGTTTTTTCCTAAGAGTGCCACTTACCAGTTGAAATCCAACATAAGTCTTTTTGGGCTGTGAAAACCTGTAATTTTAATTGTGAAAAATCTGGTGAAGAAAGTTTGTTGCAATTGGCTGAACTGGAGGAGCTTCGACTTGAATCCTATGAGAATTACAATTTTTACAAAGAGAAGGATAAGGTACTCCATGACAGACACATCCTGAGAAAGGTATTTCATGAAAGTGGAAAGGTAATGCTCTCCAATTCTCGATTCCGACTTCACCCAGGTAAGCTTAATTCTCGTTGGGAAGGTCCTTTTGTTATTACTAATGTTTACCCATTTGGTGCAGTGCAAGTACAAGACCCCTCTTCCAAAAGGACATTCACAGTTAACGGACATCGGGAAAAGCATCACTATGAGAGGTCTCACAATCTGGGAACCACGTCGACTTCCATCGAATCCCAAACAACTTCTATAGAACCACCACTGGATGGAGACCCAGCAAATCCAAACCAGGGGGCACCTCTTTCCCTTTAACTCTCTCTCTATCTTCCTCTCTCTCTATTTCTTCTTCTTCCTCTCTCTTTAATTTTTTTTACCACTTTCTTCATCTAACCCTTTTTTTATCATTCTCTTTTTTGTGACTATATATTTAAAAAAACACAAAAAATAGTAAAATACAAAAGGTAAAAGAAAGAGTCATAATTACTCACCATTAAATTTTCCAATTTTGTTGAACCTTTTTGGGGAATCGAAAGACATGTTTTCATCTCAAAAATTTTTCATTTTCATCATGACATTGGATAAAGAATTTTTTGTCAAGAACAATAAATGTTGAATGCCCAGTTTTTGATTTGGAAAATGATTTACCCCTACCGTGAGGAACATAATTAGCTTTCATGCCAAGGTCACCTATGACCATATTTTCAAAATGTGTGTTTTTCACCCCCATTTGTGAGTCATGAGTTTGTGGACCTTCAAGCTGAATTTCCTACTTTGCAACGCATTAATATGATAGAGGCATTTTTTAACCTCATGAGAATCACAATGGCCAAATAGCCTCCCATTACCCTACATTAATCCTCCTTTTGAATGCCCCATCAAGGCTATGTAAACCTTTTCTTTGATAGCCACATTAAAATCCAATACCTTGTCCCACCCAACATCTACATGGATTTACATTGCATAATTTCTGGAAATTTAAGTGTGGGGATGATGGATTTCATTTTGGGTATCCTTTTCTTGATTTTCAACGTGTTGTCATATGCTTGAGGGCAAGCATCAATTTTAGTGTGGGGGAGAGGTCATAATTTAGTGATTTTTGTTGTAATGGACTCATATTTATGTCCTTTTCTACAAATATTATTGAAAATTGTTCAAAAAAATTCAAAAAAAATCAAAAACAAAAAAATGCAAAGAATGGGTTGTGTCTTGGTTTCGTCAAAAATCACTCTTCCTTAGCCATTGATCTTGTTATAACTATTACAATTAGTGTCGTGAGGGGATCAAACATGGGTTGGGAGATTAGTATGAGATCTATTTCAATTTCAACTTTCGAAAAAATAAAAAAAAAGAAATGAAAAGAAAAAGGAACACTTATGTTATTGGGAGAAGCTTTGTGTTTTGTAAATATTCCATCTTCTCATCCCCCTCAAATTTTCTTCCACTTTTGTGTCATGCTTCATTTTTCACTTTATAAAAATGTGTTTCCATTTTCTTCAATGTGTCAGTTTCAAAAAAAATTGTGCATTGTTTTATCCATGTTAGTGTTTTAGCCCCTCTTTCCACCCTTTTGAATATTATAATCCTACCATCCAATAGCCACAGAAAACCCCCTAAAAATTCCTCTTGATTCTTGTGCACATTAGAATGGAGAATGGAAGCTAAGAGCTCTTTCAAACTCTACGATGTTCACTTTTGGTTGGTGAATGAGTGAAGCTCCAAAAATTAATTTTATCATATTGAGTGGAGTAAGTTTTGAGTGCCCAAATTTTCTATTTCTAATTTTGAGCATGAAAAATGAATTGTTTTTTGAAAATTATTTCTGTAACAATTTGTGTTGGATTTCAATATGGATTAGTGGAATGGTCTGAACCTCCCCTAATTGGTAAAAAAATAAAATTTTAATATTTGTTGGTGAGTGAAAATGATTTTATCATGTTTTTTATATTTGTTGCACATGAGGACATGCAGAATCCTAAGTGTGGGGGAGTTGATGTTATTCATTTATTAATTACATTTTACTAACTCCCTTTACTGATTTTGTATGAAAAGTGCATAATTCGAGTGTAATATTCATATTTTAATATTTAATATAATTTTGAGCACTATTTGAATAAATCCAGATTTGAGTCAGTTTAATGTATTAACTATAAATATTACTATACTAATCCAATTTTAATGGTTTTTGTTTTTTATGATTCCTATTTCAATTTAGAACATTTCATTAGAAAGGATCATTTCCCAATTTGGCCATTTGAAGGTTCATATGTACCACACAATAAGGACCAATGAATCTGTGAACAAACTGGACTAGCCTTGAAGATTGATTTATTGGGCTCAATCCAGAATTCCAAAACAGTTGATTCTCCACCATAATTCGGGGGACATTATGTGTCATCGTGGATAAAACATTCAAGGCTCAAAGTAATCAACAAGTGGCCCAAATGATTCTATGAAATCCAGCCCACCATTCTGGCCGGGATTTAAAATCAGCACACATATGTGGACGTTTCTCCTTATCTAGAAATCCATTTGAGCTGAGAATTTTCAGTGTGAAATAGGAGATATAGGCGTCCAACATTGTTGAAGAAACTATCCGGATTTGATGGCATCTTACTATTCAAAAATCCATTCACATTGAATCCATTGAAAATTCATTGATAGAAATGGACAGTTTAGATTTGTTTAATTAAATAGCCATAACATTGGATAAAAAAGTCCAATGACCGCAATATTTTGAGGGTAGACAGAAGACATCCATATATAAATTTATGAAGAATACACCAGCTCGTGATTCAGCTGTCTAGATTGGTAAATATGTGGGTCAAGTGGAGGGACAGATTTGGAATGCAAACAGTCCACTCCTTGGGCTATAAATACATCCCTCTCATCTCCTTCCAAGAGGTTGGCACTTCAGCACTTAAGGAGGAGGTTTCAAATTACTATATCCTTGACAAGGTTATGGGAGGATATGCTTTGATATTGTTTAAACAAGAGATACCTCTCCTCCACTTCTCTTTCATGTTTGTTTATGTTTGCTTTCCATTGTAATTGTGTAACTTTGTTTTCATTTCAATCAAATTTTAGTGCTTGTTTCTTCTTCAATACCTATTATTCTTCTCCACCTTCTGTAGTTTAATATTAATGGTCTTAAAATAGTTTTAATTCAGTTTAATCCCATTCCCTTCTTGTTCTTACCCGTTCAATAGAAATTCCATGTTTGATTCTCAAAATCTTTCGTGTGTGTGTTCGACACACTACTCTTTTTTTGTCCTTTCCTTTTTCTAATATTTTTAAATAATCACCATAAACATTAAATCCAGATTATAAACAATCCTAATGGCTGAGTAAATCTCTCATTAGGGTGAGTTTTAATTTAGGAATGTTAAGCGATTGAGAGCTTTCGCTCGATGAGTATTCGTTGAATTAATATTGTGTATGTTGGAAGTAGCATGTCAGGGATTAATGACTTGTTTTGTTTAATGTGTGGTTCCCATGGATTATTGGAACCATAAATAAACTACCATAAACAAGATATTATCAATATTAAAACCCTAAGATAAGTTAAGGCTTGGATTAAAGCCTTAACACTTGGGAATTCAAATCAACGTCAACTCGTGACATGGGTGTTAATTTAAATGAAATATAAAGCAAAGCTCAAGGACATCACAAGCTCGAGTAACCTAATGATAAACTCACCCCAATCATTATCATTTTGTTAAATCAATCATAATCAATTATACATTTTAATTAATCTCTACAAAAAAACCCCCAATCATAATACAATCAACTAAAAACAAACGACTATTTCAAAGTATCATCGCCGAGGATTCGACCCAAGTGCTGCTATACACATTATCAGAGCACTGGAACCTTGACCGGTCGATAGGTGACAATCGGCCGTGAATTTCAGGTTGAACCAAAATTCATTAGTTATTAGTATTATTTTACTACATAGGGGCTTGGTTATAACAAATATAATTACAATATATATTCTAATTATCCTTCAAAATAACATAGAACTCTTTATATTCACTAGTTCTTATACACTTATCACAAGATTTTGGTTTAGGAGAAGGATATAATGGGTATTTCTTTTCTGGTTGAGTAGGGTCCACATGAAATTTATAATTTCCATAAATCTTTAGAAATAAATCTTCTTGGAATAACATGTTTTTATAATCCTACACTTGGGTAATATCTTCTTTCATTAAAATACTTTGACTTTTCCATATATAATAAATTTTAAAATTTTCAACCAGAAAATCTCATGAAACCATTAGAGTTTTTTTTATATGTCCCCCAATGGTTAAAGCACCAACCATGGATTGATATATATATTGTACATAGTATTAAAATGTATTCATTTATATACAAACATCAACTAAATGTTGTTGGAACTTCATCTAAAACTCTATAAATCTATAACATGCATAGTTTTAATCACTATAATTATGCGGGAAATTCGGGATATCACTTCAAGAATTTCATGTTCAAAGAGAAAAAATATTTTTAACTAATGTAAAATATTTCTATCTCATCCCATGTTACAATTTATCATAATGTTTGATTATTCAATAAATTCCTTGTCGGATCTAAAATTAAGAATAGAAATAAGATCATCTAAATAGTATCTATGAAAAGACAATTATATGTGAATATATCATAAATTTATTGAATGTGGGATATGTGAGTGTGAGGATCTTTACATACTAATCAATTTAACTGTACTATGTTCTGTGTTATATAGATAAGGCTTAGTTTTATTTGGAAATTAACAATCAAAGTTGGAGGAGAAAAATACTTCGGGTATCTATATTAGTTGATGGAATACTATAGTTCATGATCGCTCTTTCATGGGGTATTTTTTCACTTCACATGGTGTACTCTTGTTGGGAAATTTTCCATTAGGTCTACTAGGATGTGCATGTCCTTCCATTGTGAATCATTAGTGAGAGAAAATGTACATCTTCATCTTAGTGTTATACCCTATATGTTATCATGAATAAATACTGCTTGAATTTTTTTTGTGTCTTACTCATGAACTGATATTCCTATAATTGTAAAAACCAAATATATACTGTAAAAATGAATAACAAAAAATGTTAAGTTAATTATTGGTTCATAAATCACCTTTTTGGGTCCCAAATTCACTATTATCTCTGGGAATGGTGCTAGATACTTGGAAACACCTACTAGTGTCATTACTTTTAAAAGATTTCTATGTTTAAAATTTTTAAATATACTCAATCCATTACTATAATATTAATGAATAGTTTAATGCAAGTCTAGGGTCATACCCATAATGAATATGAGTGATACTGATGATCATGGTATTACATAATTATTAAATCTATGTTTTTTAAGGAAAGTTATATTAAAAAATTGTTTATGAAGAGACATTAAATGATATATAAAATAGTGAATAAAAATAGATTCAAGGGATAAATTTCAAATAATCTTTAATAAGAAACATATACATCCTTCATTCATAAATTAGATAAATTATTTGGATACATTAAAATTATAAAATTACCAACTTCTCAATGTTTATGTCCATTGATTATATCTAGGTTTGTAATGATCAATATATTATAAAAATAATGAAATATAATTATATTAATCTCAAACCATTAAATAAAACCAATCCAAACTACTGGAAATAGTTTAATTTTATCAATCATCTTGGGGTTCCTCCCTTAATTTTTTCCCCAAATACATTTCATGGAATGATATAAAAATTAATCTCAGTTTAATTATTAATTAAAATTTTCACTCATTAATAAAATTGAAAATTTATATTATGTATTCATCCCCATAATATTGATTCATTTCCCCCAAAGCTACTAGACATTCATATTTGAGTGAAACTCACCCATTATTTACATAATTATTTCAATAAATGAGTATGTGAGCCTGGTAATTTCATTGTGGTGGAGGCTTTGGCGATGTGCAGTGGAATCACCATTTGAAACATGTACAACATTATTATTTCCATGGTGAAATCTAATTCTTCAATTCTGGTGGATAAGCTGTGGGAGGAAACAAGAATTTAAACAGACATAATTTACTTTATTATGAAATTCACGTTAATTTAGTAACATAGAATTAAGGTGACAGATACTTCTATGGAATTTATTATTTCTATATATACATTGGACAACAAGGGAAGTTATATAAATATACTTATTATTTATAATTGTGTTTTATCTCTACCATTGGAAATTCTATTATTTTTTAAGGGAGATTCACATGGTTGCATCATTTTAGACCTCCTTGCGGTGATTATGAAATTATCGTATTCTCTTTATTTAGAAATAAAAAGTTACTTTTCAATTAGTTAGTTGGATAAAGAATAATTAAATTTAAAACAATTTAATATAAAAAACATACATGAATTAATGAATAGGTGTACGAGGGAATTTAATCCAAAACTGCAAAAATCGGAGTCTAATGTATCTGAAAGTATCATACAATTTAATTAACATATACTCTGTGAATAATTTTTACACCTCATTATGAACCACTATAGATCAAAAAATAATACATAAAAAAAGATAAATTTCCTATATAATTTAATTAGGTGTCTCAATCATAGTGAAAAATCCTCATTGTGGTGTGATTCACTTATTTAGTAATTACAAATCTAAATATCCAGAATATCATGGTGATAGAGCTATAATAATTTAATCAAAAACATATATACCTCGTTATAAATAAGATAAATTATATATTTAAAAGGGAACAAATTTTTGAATTATTTTTAAGAGCATATATGTCTCTCTGTATTCATTTGATTATAGAGTTAGATGAATAGACCATAAAGGTAGTATGTACAGCTCCCCCAAGGTGTGATTTAGATATAAATACACTATAGAATAAACATATCCATTACAACATAATGAATCCCCAATTACATTATGTTATTGTCATATAAAATCCTCTAACTAATCAATTTAGAGCATCCTCGTGTTAATCTATCATAACCCCACTATGTTAATCATTCATTGAGGAATTTTGGTGTATCATAACCTTTCACAAAATGAATAATCTTCCATAGATCAATATTAATGTGTTTATTAAGATATTCATATGACTCAATTAATAAATTTAACCTTCCTTGGCCTTTATTAATCACTATATAACCCTTATGTATATAGACTGATATGTAATATAAGGGATCATAAGAAGAAATATCATTTTAGAAATCATACATAGGCTATATTGAAACATTCTACAATTCAAGGGACCTTTTAGGGTATGAAATATTTCTGGATCTTAAAAAATTCATATGTGTACAACTAGTCACACTATGAAAACCATTTTTCTATTTATATTTTCTATTATTCTTAAATCATAAAATCCTTTTTCACTTCCTGTAATGCCCTGAGCCCATAAGCCCAGAGTCGGTGCATTATTACGTAGTAATGGAATGATCATAAAAAATCATGTATCGAAAGAATGATTATTTTAGTAGCCTTATAAGTACTACATACATTCATAATGTTTATATTACATTATAAAATGGAAAACTACAACAACATTGTTTCTATATACAACACTGAGATCCAATAGACTATCCCTAGAGGACAGTCGTAATATACCTCTATAGATCCTGGGAAAAATAAAACATATAAAGGGGTGAGCTCAGATTCTCAGTAAGGATAACATTATAGAGGAATCTTTAATAAGTAAGCATAAAAATTTAAGGAAATGTATAACTAAAACAAAAGACCATTAAACTTGAAAATCAGCACAATATAGAAAAAATAAAATAAAATAATGCCATTTAATTGTCCTAATGGATATTATACTAGTTGAATAATAACATGCAATATCAATAGAAAAATTCATAATGATGGAATGCATAATGCCAGACTATCATAACCACATTGTCAAGGCATTGTGACAAGACTACAAATAAATTTTTTTCAAGACCTTGTGCCAAGACACTAGTTTGTATCATGTGACCTCCAGATACATTAAGGAGCTATAGTGGGATCCACCTGCCACTTTCTAAGTCCAATGCATTCCTCATATGAACATGTTTAAACATAACATAATCATTTTTATTAAAACTACCATATGAAATATCAATACTTTATCCACAAACCATGAATGATATAAAAATAGAACATCCATAGTCTAACATAACTCTTTAAATACAATATGGAAGATTTTATTGTAACAGAATAACCTCAATTGATAATAATGAAGGATATTTACATAGATGAAAAATAGTCATCAAAACTAATTGAGAGAAATATACCCCTTTTTATGAAAACATTTAAAAGTATCACTATTTATTAGGAAGCTATTTTAAATAGTTTTTTTGAATAAAAGTGTCCAATACCACTTTGAATCTCTTAAAAGGAATTTTAATTTTAAAACATTAATTTCCATAGAAATAAATCCTTATAACCATTTTTAAAACATGGACAACAATTATAAATATTTAGAATAGTAAATCTTTGAAACATTTAAAATGATATTTTAGATAGAGTTCTTATCAAAAAAAGAGACACTTGAATACAAATAATTGAGGTAATAAAAACATTGTAATATCATGAGAATAAAGGGATTCAAGATATACTATGTCAAGGTACATTATATACAACATATAAAAGTGATTTGGTGTATAACAACAATGAAGTCTCAATGGAATGTAAATTGAGATGAAATCTCTTATAATGACTGTATCCTTATGATTAGGATAAATCAACGACATAATTATGTGTGAAAAATATAAATACACTCAATATGACTAGATATTCAGTGTAAATCAATCAGATTACATTCACACATATTCTTGTAAAAACAGCACCAATGAATTGGATATTTTACTCAACAAATGGAGATTGAGTTAAAATTACTCCTATCTAGTTCATATCGATGACTTGAGAGTTTATCAATGGAGTGATTATGGGTATCAAAAGTATATCCCCGGAAAGGGGAGTGGAAATAATGACATAATCAAATTAATAGTGATTCCACACATAATCATTCAGTAAAATAATAAATGAAGTATGCGTAAAGCCGAATGAGTAGAAATTGATATTTCAAATTCTCTTATCGATTTGGTAACATACAAAACATACACCCATGAAAGATGGATCATAAAATTATGATGTAAATATCCATAAATTAATTTATATTACACAATGAATATAGTCATGGGTAGAACACACACCACATGCAATAAATAAGTGGTGAACATTAGATATATCACGGAATTAAAAGTGAGATATGAAACCACTTACTTTGTACTTTTTACTTGGTCTAGGGTATGTTAAGAACCATTATAATGGTAAAATAATTGTTATTTAATTATAAAATAATCATATTCATTAATATGATATCATATATGATCTTTTAACATTGAGTTGTTAATAATATCTTAGTATTATCGTCGTTTCAGGTGTTAACAGAATCATTTTCCTTTATATTCTTTGTTATGTGAGCCATATTTTTTATGGATGGGATGTATCTTATTCATATAAATAATGATATCATGTCTCTAAAAATTACTTTAAATCATTAAATGAAATCTAGTCTTGAATGGATAAGGTGAGGAATGAATCTCATTACGTTCGTGGAGACAGTAATCCGTACGTACGAACGAGAGACAATATAATTATTTTGATATTTAAATAATATATAATTGTATGGTATATTATATATAAATAATCATTATCATGTTATATTTTATTATTTACATGAATTACACATCATTATTATACCTATCCAAATAATAATGTATTGAATAGAAATTACACCATGACGTTGAGTGGGTAGTCTGTATGTATGCACGTATGGTGACTCTTCCTTAAAAGGATGGATAGAATAATGAATATGGTTGTACCATATATATAATAACATCAATGTATATAGAATATTACTAGATATATTATTTTATATTTAAAATAACAAAAAAAGAATAAGTGGAAGAAGAAACGAACTTGAAAGAGGGAGGTGAAATAATTACCTCTTCTTCAGGTTATTCCTTTTGATTTGATCAAAAGGGCTCCATAAGTTGAATTTATGACCAAAGTAGGGCCTCTATGATAAAGGGGGAGATGTTTATAGGTTATTTTTCCAATGGTTGGCTGAGAGAAAAGGCTTTGAAGGTGTAAGTTTGAGAGAAGGGGAAGTGCTCGTTTATAAGAGGTGTGCGGGGCACCTTAAGAAAAACGTAGAATATTATTTTATAATAAAATCATTTTATGTTTCTAATGGATCCAAAGTAGATTATTTAAAGGTTAATGTTGGTATGGTTTGAAAGACACTCAACCAATAGGTTTTAGACAAGTTTGTGTCACTATATTTATCTTAACGTTTAGAATTAACTCTAAGATAAATAGTTTGACATTTACCATGTCTCATTGTATTATTATATTCTATGGTTAATAAACATACTATATACATCCAAGATAACCACAAGTGCTTCACTAATGATAAAAATATTATTATATAAGTCCTTTTTCTGAACCTTATATTTTTAGTAATAGAATATAAATTAATAATGTAATATTTTATTTAAAAACTCTTTTATGTCAATTTTGACACTATTTGGTACTATGTATTTTCTAAATTCATAATAGCATTGTTACATAGAAAGAAATTCATATAACTAACCCTAATATGTCATATTAACCTTTAAAATTAGTGTAATACATAAAAAGTCTCAAATTTCATTTATTTGGATATTTATAATATCATTTATTTTAATATTTCATTAATTAGGTAATTACAGTATCATCATTGTGTCATAAATAAATTAAATTATATAATGACTAAAAAATATAAATAAAATAAAATTACGTAGGAAATATTTTTATATTTCTAATTAAAAATTTTAGTTGAATTTATCTTAGGTTTATCCCTATATTAAAAATTTTTTACTTATTAAACATTTATTTTAATTATTGTAACTCTTCTTTTAATTAAAAAATAATAAGTGTCCTAATCTAATCCATGTATAGCAAAGAAGTTCATATTTTACTCCTAATTCTGTTTTTGGTTGAATTATACTCACCCAATAGAATTAGGACATGTGTTAGGGTAATAATAATATCATTTTTACCCTTAATTATCATATTTACTATTAACTGTGGTAAATAAAAGTAAAAAATTACTATTCTGCAAAAATTATTTTTATCTTCTTGAACAAAATATTAATCCATGATTCTAACTATGTCTGTCGTATTTTCGAAATTCAACTCACAGAATCAGTTAAATTAAGTTTTATGTGCATTTACAAATTCTCATAGGAGGTAGGTAAAAGATGGTGAAAAGTTCAATAAAATTATATATATCTAATATTATTACCTAATGACTCCAATGCATTACATTGAAATTATATTTGTATTATGTATCTAAGTTGACCTAAAATAAATTTAAATAAAATAAATAATTATTTAAATAAAAAATCGGTTTTAAACTATAACTTATTGTTTTTCACTATACATAAAAATTAAATGTTTTCAGAAACATTCCAAAAAATTAACCTAAGCTAATTTTTATATCCTGAATTCAAAAATGAAGACGATTTTACCAAATTAAAAACATGTAAATTTCATTTATTAGTTCAAAATTAATCTCCATTGTCAAATCGAAGAAGTGTATTTTTATGAAATAATAACTACCAAAAGAATGAAATTTGTTTATGTCCAATTTCAATGTGAAATTACATCCAATGAAAAACATTGGATTAAATAGTATAAATATAATCTAATTATACATTCAAACCATTCTTATGTATTGTTGAACATAATAAATTATTTGGATTAAAAAAGTTGTTTCCAGTTAAAATATATTATTTTCAACTATTCACCCAAATATGAAAGTTATCAGAAAAACACCAAAAATTTATTGAAACTAAATTCTTATGTTCTGATCCAAAGAAGAAGTATATTTTGTAAAATTTAATATATAAAAGTTTCAAAAAATCTATTTAAAAAGGGTTCGTAATTAAAAGGCGGTAAAATTAAATTTTTTTAAAAATATTTCTTTTATCTGAAAAAATTGAATTTTTCCTAACATTATGTATAAGAATATCATAATATGGATTATAGATTTATAAGGGTTATATAAAGTTCACATTTTTTTAATACTATTAATAAACTCTTTTGAATGGCATGATTGGTAAGTCGTGGTGCGCTTGAACTTGATGTTGCGTGTAGAGTAGGTTATCAAATTACTTTGAAGAACTAACATATTAAAAATCTTGGGGTGATACATTCTTCCCCCTTCAATAAATTGGGTCCTAACAATTTTTAAAATTAGGCTTGGAAATATAATGCAATGTCCTACATCGGAAAAAGTGTTAATAAAACTATCACTTTAAAAGAAAGAAAGAGAAGTGCAAAGGTCACCAAGATAACCCATACTAGGATTCCATGTAAGAAAACATGGATATAAAATATAAACTAAGTGTCATTTTCTGATGGAGATGGATAGAAAAAATGATCAGGAAAAAGTTAACAACAAGAAAACCACAAAATTGTGATGGGAAAAATGGTCATTAGTTTCCCAGTAGTAAAAGTAAACAGAATACATTTTTGTTTTGTTTTAAGTTACATTTAATAAATATGGGGAATTTATTTATGATATTTACTGGGAACATAAAGAGATATACTTAATTTTTAAGTAGAGTTTCATTCTTTAATAAATTCCTACCAATAACTCATTTTTTAAAATTATGAGTATTCAAGAAGACTTGGTCACATCAGAAGAGGTAGAATAAACTTCTAGAGACTCACATGATCCAAAAAGGATAAATTATATATTTACCTTGTCTTTAGGGACTAATCAAAAACAAAATGGTTAGTACAAGATCTAATGATCTCCTTAAAGGATATTCCATTACAGAAAGAAATAGTAATCATAATTTCTAAAATTAAACCAATATTACCCCCAAGTTATATAAATACCATTCAATAAGAAATCATCCTTAAAATCCATCAATATAATCCAAACTAATATTGAATCCCAAAACATAGAAGAATATGGTTTTGTAGTCTTCCACATTAAATTGTATCTCCAAATGACATCAACGACTCTCAAACTGACATACTTAAAAGTAATTAACAAAATCACATATTCTCTATTATAGGTTAATCATTTCCACAACTAACCCAAATCACTATAAATACACAGTAAAAACATAGATAAATATTCACCATTACTCTTCAATTGAAATCCCAAAGTATACTATTTTCATTGGGAATATAGTGTTCCCAACAAAGCGAACGTCTTCCAAAATAACATTTATCAATTAATCACCATATCATTTTACTATACTAAGGGTATTCAATTGATAAGACATAATATCCCAATTCAACTTATTATTGATCAAAAAAATCATTTAACTAAAAATAATTAGTCACACTTACCAAGGACTTCACAGAGTCGAGTGGTAGGCGATGAATCTCAATCGCACTCTAGTTGTGGGTTCAATTACCATAGCTTTGTCTGACGTGATGGGTTGTCACACGGTCTTCATGTTTTCGTCTTTGAAAAACTATATTTTATAACATTACCAAAATGAGATAAATTCCTCAAAATAACCATAACATAATTTAACCACAAATTTTATCTCATACTTTGCATTTTCATCCCAATTTATAATAACGTGTAATCACCTCAAACACAATGGTCATATAAATCCAAATGGTTATTTATTACTATATCCACAAGAGAAAAGATAATTATTCCTTAAATATCATTTTCAAATGAAAACCTCAAGGTTATAAATACAAGAGAAAAGTATTCCAAATTAATCCCATCATCAAGGAACACTAATACTTTTAATCATTTCTCTAACCATTTATTTCCACATAGTTTTTTCTTTGACCAAGAAAATATCCTATATAATAGGGCATTCACTCAGGTAATGGACATGTCCCCTACATTTACGGAAAATGTCTGTAAATATAACCTTGGTAACATTTTTATTTTCTTTGATAATACTCTTCTTTTCTCCTCGACAATTCTTCACATTATCTCATCCATTCCCAAATTTAAAGCATTTCTTTGTTCCATTGAGACACTTTCCTAGGTGTATCCTTCCACATTTCTTGCGTGATGGAAATTGAGAATTCTATTATCGGTGTTCTCCACTACTGGAGCTATTATCATTCATCACATTCCCCTAATTTGTTGAGTCTGGGAGTTGGTAAATATATATGTTTCTCATCATATTTTTGGAAAACTGATTTGGATTAAACACGATATATTTTATTTCTTTCAACAATCCATTTGTTTTCTCATTTCCACCACTGTTCCCACCCTATACATCATGCTCAAAGTAACTATGACTTCCTTGGAATCTAGCCATTGACTAAAACTAGAAAGCATTGTGGGAGTAACCGTAGTCATAAAATCATTTAGATAATATCTTGACACTATATTTTCAATTTTGAAAACCCTTAAGATTAACCAAGGTCATTTATTCTCATCTTATATTAAAATAATTCAAATAGGTTTGTAAATAAAATTTAAAATATCCTAAGAATATCCCCTGGGAGTGTCATAACCAAGAGTATCTCATGGCCCGTTGTCGTGCACCAGTTCCCATTCGAGTTTACCTCAATGCGGTGTTTTCGGGTTTGACCACTAGGTACATCTGTGTCAGAGCCACCTCTACCTACTTGTATCTAGATATGGATATATGTCATCGAGGACTCACAAAATATCTACAATACCAAAATTCTGGGAAGTTCTTCTATATTAATCCTCAAAATCTATCTTAGGGCTATGTTCTCTTATTAGAGTTTATCTAAATCTTGCATTCAAGGTTTGTACTAAACTTCCTCTGAGAAAAACTGTAACACCCCGACCCCAGAAGCCTAGAGTCAATGCATTATTACATATCATTGACCGATTAGTTTTGTAGCATTGGAAGTAGTAGATACATTCATAATGTTTACATTACATCATAAAATGGAAAACTACAACACCATTGTTTCCATAGACAACACTGAGATCCTATAGAATATCCTTGGAGGTCAGTCATAATATTGTTCTTTGCATCCTAGGAAAAATAAAATATAAAAAGGGGTGATCTCAGATTCAAAGTAAGGATGACGTTATAACGGGAACATTCATAAATAAGCATAAACATTTAAGGCAATCTATAACTAAAAAAAATCCATTTAAACATAAACATCATCATAATAGGTCAAAAATGAAATGAAATAATGCCATTTACTTAGTCATAAGGATACTCTACTAGTCAAATAATCACAAGAAATATCTATAGCCACATTCCTAAGGATGGAATGCATAATTCCAGACTATCATAACCACATAGTCAAGGCCTTTCCAAGACTACAAATAAGATTTTGTCAAGGCCTTATGCCAAGACACTAGTTTGTATCATGAGTCCTAATGATGCATCGTGGAGCTATATTGGGCTCCACCTATCACTTACTAAGTCCAATTCATTCCACATATGAACATGTTTAAACAAAAGAAAAACATTCATATTAAAACTATCATATGAAATGTCAATACATTATACAAAAACCATAAATGGTATAAAAATACCACACCCATAGTCAAACATAACTCATTCAATACAATATGGAAGATTTCATTGTAACATATTAACCTCAATATAGGAAAATGAAGGAATTTTACAGAGATGAAAAATAGTCATCAAAACTATTAATTAGAAATATCTTCCTTTTTATAAAAACATGTAAAAGTATCACTATTTATCAAGAGACCATTTAAATAGACTTTTGAATCCAAGTGTACCATGCTTATTTGATACTTTTTAAAGGATTTTTAATTATAAAACTTTAATTTCCATATAAATAAATCCTTAAAACCAAATTTTAAAATAGGAACATTAATGAGAATGATTTAGAATAATAAATCTTTGAAACATTTAAAATGATATTTTAGTTATAGTTCCTAACCAAAAGAGAGAAACTTGAATACAAATAATTGAGATAATAAAAACATTGTAATATCATTAGAATAATATGAATTATGATATATTATGTCAAAGTACATTATATACTCAATATGAAAGTGATTTGGTGTATAACAATAAAGAAGTCTCAATGGAATGTAAATTGAAATGAAATCTCTTATAAAGACTGTATCCTTTGGTTAAGGATAAATCAAGGACATAATTATGTGTGAAAAATATAAATACACTCAATACGATTGGATATTAAGTCTAAATCAATCAGAGGACATTCACACATATTCTTGTGAAAACACCACCAATGAATTGTATATTTAACTCAACAAATGGAGATTGAGTTAAAATTACACTATTCTAATAAATATCGATGACTTGAGAGTTTATCAATGGAGTTATTATTGGGATAAAAAGTATATCCAATGAAATGGGAGTGGAAATTATGACATAAGAAAATGAATAGTGATTCCACACAAAATCATGGTGGAAAATAATCAATGAAGTATGCGTAAAGCTAAATGAGTGGAAATTGAAATTTCTAATTCCATTGTCGATTTGGTAATGTACAAAAAAAACCCATGAAAAGAAATATCATACAATGATTATGTAAATATAAATAAATTAATTTATATTACACAACTAATACAATCATGGGTAGTACACACACCACATGTAATGAATAAGTGGTGAACAATGAAAATCTCCTGGAATTAAAAGTGAGATATGAAACCCATTAAACTGTAATTTCTCATTGGTCGAAGGTAGGTTAATCTCTTGTATAATGATGAATTTTTTTTATTATTTATAAAATAATAAAATGAATTAATATGGTATCATATATGATCTTTTAACATTGATTTGTTAATAATAACTTAGTATTATCTTCGTTTTGGGTGTTAACAGATTCGTTTTCATTTATATTATTTGTTATGTGATCCATATTTGTTATGGATGGGATTTATCTTATTCCTATCCAGAATTATATAATGTATCTAAACATTAAATTTAATCATAAAACTAAATTTAGTCTTTAATGGATACAGTGGGAAATGAATCTCATCATGTTCGTGGAGACGGTAATCCGTACGTACGCACGAGAAACAATATCATTCTTTTGATATTAAAATAATATATAATTGAATGGTACATCATATATAAAGAATAATTATCATGTTATATTTTATTATTTCCATTAATTAAACATCATTATTATACCAATCCAAATAATAATGTATTGAATAATAATTACACCACGACGTGGAGACGGTAATCCGTACGTACGCACGTATGTTGACATGCCATTAAAAGGATGGATAGAATAATGAATATGTTTTTACCATATTAATAATAAAATTAATTTATATATAAGATTAATGGATTTATTATTTTAGAATGGTAATAACAATTAATGAAGAAATGGAAGAAGAAAAGAACATGAAAGAGGGTGGTGAAATTATTACCTCTTCTTCAGGTTCTTCCTTTTTATTTGATCAAAATGGCTCTTTAAGTTGGATTTATGAACAATGTATGGCCTCTATGATGAATTAAGGGAAGTTGAGAGGATATTTGGGCAGGTTTTGTCTGAGTAAAAAGACTTTTAAGGTGTAAATATGAGTGAAGGGGAAGTTCCCTTTTATAAGAGGGGCGAGGGGAACCTTAGAAAAAACATAAAGTATTATTTTATAATAAACTCATTTTCACTTTCAAATGGCTCCAAAGTTGATTATTTAAAGGATAATATGAGTATAAATCAAAATACAATCAACCAATTGGTTTTCGATAGGTTTGGTTCACTATAATAACCTTAACTTTTAGATTTATCTCTTAGTTAAATAGTTTGACATTTACCATCTCTATTTTTATTTTTATATTATATGGTTAATAAACATACTATATACATCCAAGAAAATTAAAAGTGGTTAATTAATGATACAACTATCATTATATAAGTCTTTTGGCCAATCCTTATATTTTTAGGAACAGAATATTGATTAACAATATAAAATTTCATTTAAAAAATCTTTTATGTCAATGTTGACAATATTTGGTATTTTGTTTTTTCTAAATTCATAACAGCATAATTACATCAAAAACAATTCATATAACCAACCCTAATATGTAATATTAACCTATAAAATAATTTTAATTCATAAAAAAACTCAAATTACATTTATTTGGATATTTATAATATCAATAAGTTTAATATTTCATTAATTAGGTAATTATTGCATCATCATTGTGGCAAAAATAAATTAATTTATTGAATGTCTACGAAATATAAATAAAATATTATTATGTAGGAAATAATTTTTTATTTATAATGAATATTTATAGTCGAATTTAACTTATGTTTATCCCTATATTAAAAATGTTTTGGTTATTAAATTTTGATTTTAAATCTTTTAACTCCTCTTTGAATTAAATAATAATAAGTGTCTTAATCTAATACAAGTGGAAAAAAGAGGTTCATATTAATTAATAAGGTTATTTTGGTCAAATTATAATTATAAAATATAATTATAACATGTGTTTTGGTAATAATAATATCATTTTTACCCTTAATTACCCTATTTAATTTTAACCGTAGTAAATAAAAGTAAAAAATTACTATTCATGAAAAATTATTTTTATCTTATTGAACCACATTTTACTCTTTCATATTAACTGTGTCTCTCAGATTTTCTAAATTCAACTCACAGAAGTGGTAAAATTATGTTTTATGTGAATTTATAAATTCTCATAGGAGGTGGGTAAAAGATGGTGAAATGTTCAATAAAATTTTATGTTGCTAATATTATTACAAAATGAATCAAATGAATTAAATTGAAATTATATGGGTATTATGTATCTATTTTCACTTAAAATAAATTTAAATAAAATGAATAATTATTTAAAAAAATTGGTTTTAAACTATAACTCAATGTTTATCCCTATTCATCAAAAATAAAATGTTTTCAGAAACATACCAAAAATTCACCCTAAGCTGATTTTGAAATTCTAAATTCAAAAATGAAGTCTATTTTTTCAAATTCAAAATCTTGAACATTCATTTATTAGTTTAAAATTTATTCCCGTTGTCAAAGCCAAAAAACATATTTATATTAAATAATAACTACCAAAAGATTGACATTGAATTATTTCCAATTGCAAAGTGAAATTACTTCCAATGAAAAAAAATTGGATTAAGTGGTAAAAATATAATCTAATTATACATTCAAACCATTCATATTTATTTTTGAACATTATAAATTATTTTGAATAAAAAATTTTCTTCAAGTTAAAATATATTATTTTTCACTATTCACCCAAATATGAATGTTATCAGAAAAACACCAAACTTTTATTGAAACTAAATTCTTATGTCCCGATCCCAACTAAGAATATTATTATGTCAAATTGAATATATAAGAGATTCAATTATTGGATTTAAAAAGGGATCTCCATTAAAAGGCGGTAAAATTTCATTTTTTGAAAAATACTTCTTTTATCTAAAAAAAGAATTTGTCCTTGCATTATGTTTAAGAAACTCATAATATGGACTCTAAAATTATAAGTGTTATATAAAGTTCAAAATTTGTTAATACTATTCATAACTGCTTTTGAACGTCTAGTTTGGTTAGTCGTGGTGCACTAGAAATCGAAGTTGTGTTTAGTTTAAGTTATTGAATTACTTTGAAAAACTAACGTACTATGAAATCTGGGGGTGTCACACTTCCAATATTTATTCTCTTCAAATACATCTAATAGTCATAGAATTATTCTGTATGAAGTCACTCAGTCAATAAAAATCATGATGAAAAATTTATAAGAAAATAAAATGAATCTTCTACAGACCACCCATCATTATTGTAAATATCAACCTACTCAAAAACCTAAAAAATTAAATTCATCTCAATTGGGGAGGGGGGGGTTTGGAAGATCGTGCTAACAAAAACCATGTTGGGATTCCACTTTGCATGATCATTTAACTCATGTAATAAGATTATGGTGGAAAACCACGATCCTTAAAGACCCTCATTATCACCACTCACCTCCACAATTCCATTTTAACCCTGGTTTTTTGGTAAATAATTAATTATATGCATTACATTCTATTATTTTTGTTAAATATTATTTTTTCAAATAAGATTTTTCTATTGAAGAGTTCATTTTAAAATTTCAATATAGAGATAAAAAAATTAACCATACATTAATTACTATTAATTTATTCATTTATTTTAAAAATACTATTAAAGATGATATGTTTTCACTAATAATATTATATTTAATGATATTTTTTATTCCAGAAAATTTTATTAATTTTTTGAAATATATGAAATTACCCAATAAGGCCTGATTTTTATGATATCATTTGTCTCTGTCTCCTCCTTCCAATGGTACCCCTTCTGGGATGGAAATGAATAAAGGGAGATATTGAATCCTATAAAGGATGCCTCCAATAGACCATCGTTTGTAAACTAGCATTGATGGTATATAAATCACACATGTGGGAGGCATTGCCCTTAATATAAATATAATGGTGTGAGATAAGATAAAACCCCAAAAAATAAGAGACATAAATGATAGAAAATACATCCTAATATATGAATTTAATGTGATATAAAATTTAGACAACTCAATTAATCCAAAAATAAAATTTTGTTTGTGACCCCAAACTCTAGAAAATCTGACCGATACAAAATAACTATTTCAATCCCAAAAAATTCTCCCTGATCACAAATTAGATCATATGAAAATATAAAATTTTTTATATATATTGGATGATCATTTCATGTATACTCATTATAATAATCCCTTAATTCTCTTGTGAAAAAATTTGATAGAATAAATATATATCCCGGAGAAAAAAAAATGAAAAACATCATCACCTAAATAGGTAATGCCCTATTTTATTATACTCACCTTAGATAACTCACTAAGTAGCACATAGAAGAAAATAATTCACTATTAAAAAACTCCCACATATATACAAACTCACATAGATATACATATATATATATAGGTTACCCACATCCAATTCCCCGCTACTTTTTCACCGTAAAACCTAAATGACATGCATCTTGGGCCCATATCTTCCATGTGTAAATTCATCCAAAATGTGAATCAAGCCTCAACCCTACTTAACTCAGTCCATTGTAAGTACCAACATCTCTTGTTCAGAATTTTTCACATATACACCATATCATCTTTTCGGTAACTAAGTGAATGTATAGAATCCCGTATATTCTACATAAATGAATTATATATCATTCCATTATAGCACATGAATGTAAACTTATATAAAATCATGGAAATCGTGACTAAATATAAGTACTTGTTATAGCCTCAAAACATTACCGCTCACACATTGATGTATAGTAAACAAATATCCATCAAAACATGGGTAGAAATTCATGTTATACCATAAAATATTAAATCTCGAGAAATTCCTAATCATATCAACATTCAAAGAGAGAGTGGGGAGAAGGAGAATTTATCAATATTTTCTAATCCATCTTGGATATTTGCAAAAACATCCCTCAATACATCTGGTTGATGGCTTCCCTACAGATTTGGGTGGGGAAAAATGAAATTAGATAATATAGAATAATATAATGCACAAACCACACTAATAGAAACTACAAAGCCTTAGAATCATCTTTGGTTATTGTTTTACAGGACCTCAAACTACAAGCAGTATGGTGTATTTCTCAAAAATAAAAAATGCATAAAATTCAGTATTAATTAGTTAACCAATAATTAATATTATACCATACTAATTTCTAAGATTTATACTTTAATACTTTGTTAGTGTTTTTAGAACTACACCTCTTATATTTATAGTATAATGTTTGTTATAAACATTTTTGACTAACAATAACTAACCGCTTTATGTTATTAGTTTAATTTATCCTTTAATAATTTATTCGAGTACTCTTTGACATAGTAATAACTAACATATTAATGATTATCATGTCGTGTATAGATCCAAACTAAATCATGTAGTTTGAAATCAATTATGTAAATAACATCCATTCATTAAGAAATTTTATTCAAGAATCACGAAATAAATATATAGATAATCAATCCCTTCTCTAAATTCATACCAACCACCCCACTATCGTTCCCACAAAATTGTGTATAATATAATCAATTTTTTCATCACCGATAATGACTATCACTCCTATATTAGGATCCAAACGCATTAATCAATATATATTCAACTATACAAGGTTATTTATCAATCAAATAAATTATAAAATTATAATAGAACATATATACATATTAAATATATTTTTAAAACACAAATAATAGAATTAAATCCATTATATTAAGGTTGCAAATCCTCCCACAATCATAAATGGGATCATTCTTCCAAATAAATATTTTTGTATCAATAACCATTTTAATTACATAGTAAAATAATCTATACATTATTCATAGGTTTCATGCATCAAAAAACCTACAGTGTGTGGATAATAAAAGTTATAGATCAACATAAAAATTATTCAATAATTATTCATCTGTATAATTAATTCCATGAAGTGAATTAATTATTTTTCTTAGTCCTCTATTTTAAAAATATCTTCATGAGTTACATTGCTTATACATTTTATAAATTAATAACATGATAAAAATCAAAATTAAAACATATATAACAAGAAACATAATATTTATTAAATATCAAAAGGCAATATAAATAAACCACAATCACAAGCGATCAAACAATCCCAAGCCTTTATTTGAATCTCATAACTAACTTCTTAATTATCTTCACGTGAAAGTAATATACTACCTAATTTTTTTATAACACAATTGGATAATAATTATCATTATAAAATAATAGACATGAACACTACAACATTTGATAATAAAATTATTCTTTTAGATGCCATTTTATGAACTTATAGCAATAATCATATATGTGGTCATTATTTTTCTCCATCTTAGATAAAGAATTTTATAAACAATCAACATTATTCCGGTAAAATATTTATAACTAACTTATTATTTAGTCATTTAGAATAAAATATATTATTATTCTAAAATTCCATGCTATAAAACAATATTCATCAAAATAAAATTGATTTCTAAAATATTAAACATTATCAAAGAATCATTTTCTTATCCCTTTTATCACTCATCAACAGTCTTCATATAGTGAATTAATAACATCAATTATATAATGTCATTTACATATTCTAAAGATTAATATAATAAAATTTATATTATCCCCAATTTTGAAATAATAACATTATTCTACTAAATATAGTAACACTATAATATAAATTTATTAATTATAAAAATGGTAATAAAAATAAAAATGATTTTAAGTGGAATATATTCCCTCTCTAAAATTTTCTATTTTACCAATTACTATTATAAATAGTAATATCCATGTTCCAATTCCATATAATTTATTTTAAATTTCAATGATTTTAATGAAGAAAATAGAATTAAATGCACCAACATATATCTTCAATAATTTATATATTGTTATCATGTTATTCCCATTTTTTGTAATTATTCTAGAAGAATATAAATCATGATAAATTCACAGTTGAAAAAATAAATTTGAGAATTATATATTCCATACCAAGAGAAGAATCACTGAAGATCTACTATAGAATAAAATCATTCGATATTGAAGAATGATCATCCTGGAAACATGAATAAGAAACTCAATCATTAATAATGAATCCTTGTAGGTCTTTATTGAGGATGAAAGGATCATTAAAATTTGATAGAAACAAATAAAAAATAAAATAGAGGAAATATGATATTTTACAACAATGAATATAGGTTTGTGATGATCTCCCATTCAATTTTTAATAATATATTGCTTCATTAAATTACCATTAACGTCCATTTAAAAACTCATAAGATTATAGATGTTAAAAGATATTGTTCAACATTGTAAAACCTGGTTTTAAACCATCCCATTAGATTAAACATTACCATTATTGCCTGAAAATATTTTTGAATATTCAAAATTGAATAGAAAAATAAATTCCACATATAAAAAACTTCCATTATCTAAATTGATAACTCTATGTAAGGATAGTATTGAACTGCCTTTACATAACATTGAAAAGGATATCTATATTTTTAGTTTTAATGTTACCTATTTGTAACATAATTAACACTAATATAGTGTTTCACCCTCATGTGAGTGGTATCAGGACCCTTATATAGTGATAATATCTCATATTATCTTTACATGAATAGTGGATAACCTTTACACAAGTTTACATATATAAGAGACCCTTATTAATGACATAAAAAAAGATTTACTAATCTATGAAATTCAAACAATATACCCTTATGAAAATCATAAAAAAATGTAATGATAAATGATTATGTTTAGAAAGAATTAATTTAAATTATATGATTTTAAATAATAAGATTAAAATTTATAAGTAAATAATAATATAAATTGTTTTTAATTAAAAAATTTTCAATAACTACAAAAAATAATTGAATTATCTAAAAAACGACAATATTTATTTCGATATTTTAAAAATAAAATTTTAAAACAATATATTTAAATTTTTATAATTTTAAAAAACTATTAAAATATTATTATTATATTTAACAAATCTCTCTAGAGATATCAGACACCATTGAATGAAAAAGGGGGGATTGGAAAAATTATATATCTTTACATTAGATACCTCTAAAAAATAATCCTCCCATATAATTAAAACATAACTAGAAGGAAACATAAATAAATGGGAATAAACAAACCATTCTATATGATACTTCTCAAGGATCCCTCTATAACTAGAACATTTATGACACCATGGAGGAATAAATAATTGATGCACACAACATTACTAAACCCCTCTCATTCCCAAATAATTCTACACTAATCACACTAAACTTATCAATAATAATAATAATAACTCTAAAAAAATAGTGCATGTTAATCAAAATTCAAAAAAAGTATACAATATTTAACGACACTGGGGGGATATCGATGGGTTTCGTTACAATATTTATAAAAAATACATTGTAAATCATTTAAATGAAATCAACATAGCCATCACTTAGATTATTTTACATAGGTATGCTATCAAATAAATCTTTTTTAGGCATATAATTCTCAAATAATAATATTTTCACCATATTACTTCTTTTTGATATCATATCATGATATCAATTTATTAAATAATTGAAAAATGGAACTATAAATCATGAAAAAAAATCATAATATTTAAAACTTATCATGATTAATATATCATTATAAATGTGGGTTAGCATGATTATATAACAATTAAACTTATAATACCCACATTATTTGGTAATTTACATGGAACATATCCTAGATTCTTTATACAATAGGTTGTTGATAATATTATATATGACACTCACAACTATTTTCAATATATACAACATCACTTTTTCATTTTGATTTGAATTATAAAATTCATTTAATTAGATGTTGAACATAATTCAAAACATTGTATTTTTCCATACTAGTTAAGGAGTTAAAAATATAAACCTGATTTTCAAAAGATTTATAACATGAATTTAAAATCCACTTGGATGACAAAAAAATAATGAAATCCTTTTATCACTTCTTCATAATAAGGTATTATCATGGTCATATGTATAAAAACACTCCCCATTAAAATTTCAAAATATTAATTTAAAAATAAATGCAACTCTCAGGTTATTAATTTTGTTCTTTATTTATGAAAATAGGTTACCACTAAATTGTTCTACCAAGTGAGCGTCACTGAATATTACTAAATAAATTTTAACAAAATAAGGAGAAAACATCCAAGGTTTTAATAATCAAATTTCATTTTCAATAAACATAAATTACTGGTTTAAATAAACAAAAAAACTATTAAATTTATTGAATTATGTTTATCATCAACCAAAAGAATTATTTTGAAACAATCCATTTTATTCAACTTAATGTTTTTCCTAGTTTGTTAAAAAAAATTCATTAAACAATTACACACTCCTAAAACAAATATAAAAATTATAATGATTTCATTTACCATTCACAAAAGGTGAGTTTCATTACTTTCAAGTGTTTAATTTTTTACACCACAAAATATTCCTCAAACACTCTTATTGATACCCCTCTTCCATGTCCCCCTCCCTTTAATGGCACTCATCCTTGAATATTAATAAGGAACAGTAGATAATGATCCCACAAGCTCGATGGCCACCTATAATTGGCCATTGGTTCTTGACCAACACTAATGGTATATAAATCACTGATATGATAGGTATTTACCTCAATATAAATGTTGGGATAAGAGATAAGATGAATCCAATAAACAAAAACATATCATTAATGAATGATAAACCATCCAAATAACTGAATTTAATGTCATAGAAAAATTTTATATGTAAAATAAACCAATATTAATCATTTGGACATTCCCATGAACTAAAAAACTCTAAAATCTACTGAAAAATTCCTTTCTGTTAGTGTTGTACAACCTGATCGACAATTATTTCTTGTCAAAATGTAAAATAATGTATATATACATAGTGAAAGAATAACTTGTATAATTATTAGGATACCCCATGAATCCTCCCATGAAATATGTGAAATAATCATATTAAATACCATTGAATAATCACATTAATCATATAAATCACATAAATAGGTAATATTATATTTTATTTTCCCCACCACAGCTCACTCCTTAAGAAACAAAAACAAATAAAAAACTATTTATTAAAATTACACACCCACACACACACACATATATAATAAAGATGTTACCATGCTTCCACATCCTCATTGGTTTGTTTCTATAATGCCCCAATTCCACACATTCTATGGTCATCCATTATATAACTAAAGTCACATCTGATGTGATTTTAGCCTTGACCATACATACCTTAGTCCTACCATGGTCCAAATATCTCATGTAAGAATCAGTCCATATATTCATCTCATCATATATATAAAAACTGATTGTATGTCTGGAATCCAATATTACTAGTATAAATGAATTATTCCTCAATCCATCACAACCCATTCATAAAAACCCTTGAGAAGATACCACATCTATGGCTAGATACAACTATTCCTTATAACCTCAATCCATTATATCATGTATATAAATTATTAATAAGACAATACCAATCACAAATCATATAGGAACATACAATGTAATGTAAATGTATTATAGTCGATGATGCACAAACTCATATCTATATAATAAGGGATAGTAGTAAAGGGGGATAATTCAATTATCTTCTCTCTCTCTCTCACTATCTCCCTCCTAGATGATATTTTTAGAAAACACACCCTAAAAAATTTGGGTCTGAGTTTCTCACAATACATGAGAGGGTTAGTTTACAAAATTAGAAAATATAGATTAATATAATATGCAATCCATGCTATGGAAAACAACCGAGCCTTATAATAATCTGTTTTTATCACCACAGAGGACCCCAGTATACCATTACTATGTTTTATGATTCAAATAATAATACAAGAATTAAATTCATCAATAATTATTTATTTATTTATTTATTTTCCCAAATTAATTTCAATGATTTATTCTTCAATATTTTAATCTATTTTTTTAGGACTATATCTCTTCTATTTATTTTATCATATCTATCATCATTATCTCTAAGTACCAAGAACCATACTTATTTATTTTATAGTTTCATTTATTATTTTTTAATTTATCTCGGTACTCAACATTACAGCCTATCATACCACATAAATGATGTACATGTCCTATATAAATACAAATTGCATCAGTAAGTTGAACATCAAATTTTCCAATAACATTTTATTATTTCTAGATATTAAAAAATCATCAAGAAATAAATATATCTTTGATAAATAATCATTATGAACTCATCCTGAATACTGTTACGTTATTCCCACAACATTGTTAATAATATAATCTATCACGCCATCATGAGCATCGACCATCACTACAACCCCAGACTCCTAGTTAATTGATAAAAATATAATTAGTTAGACAAATTTATCAATAAATAACATCTAGGTTATAATTATATTATATCATACAAACTAATTAAATATATTTCCCACGTATAAACAATGCCACTAAGGCCTCATAATTAATTTTTTTGAAGCCTCCCATAGTAAATAATTGTCTCATTCAGCCCCAAACATTTAATATTTTTCAATTATAATTTTAATACGATATTCAATTATAAAGTATTTTATTCATAGGATTTACACATTAAGAAATACACAAGTATTAGAAAATATAATATATAAAACAACATGAATGTGTTTTATGTATTATTTCCATGTTTAATTAACTCTAAAAATGATAAAAAAAATTAATGTATGAATCTTTCATTTAAATCATCGTTCATCTACATATATTTAATATATTTTAGGAAATTAAACCATGATAAGCATCAAAAAACAAAAATATTCAAGATGATATCACATTAGCTGGAAAATATTGTGATTCAATATAAACATACCACAGACACAAGCGATCATAGAAAACACAATCACTAATTCAATAACTGATGTTAAATATTTTTTATTTACAAATTTGATAATTATCCTATTTAAACTAATGAATAATAGAATTATATAACAATTCCCATCATAAAATAAATAATAAATACATTGTAGTATGTTATACAGTCATTATTCTTTTAGTTTCTATTTTGTGATTTAAAATGAGTATTTTTTTTAATGTTGTTAGTCTATTTATCATCATAAGATATTTACAAGAATAAATATTTTACATTTTTAGGAACAACATGTCATAATAAATAATTATTAAAATCCTATGGAATAAAAGATAATGTAATTTTCTAATTATGAGGTGTGAAATGATATAGATAAACAAAACATGTGATTTCCAAAAATTTAAACAAAACCTATATAGCATGATATTTTCTCATTATCTCTCCTTAAAAATTTATGTTTAATTTATTAAAAACATTAACTGTAATATGTGGTTTTATATTCTTCTGATACATAAAAACTATTAAAAATACCTATAATTTTGAAATATTAACATTAATCTAAAATATGTAATAATTATTCAACTAAAATTCTTCAATTTTAATATTGAGGGAATCTTAATAATAATTACATTAGTCTAAAAGTGGGGATATCATCCTCTTCTAAAATTTTCTATTTTATCAATTTATAATAATAAATGATATTTTCATGTAGTAATTTATTATTATTTTTTATTTTAAATTTTGAGGTTCTGATATTGGAATACAACATACAATATAACTTCTTCTGTTGTTGATAATTTTCATATATTTATCTTTTTATAGTGACTCAAACCTATTCATAAAGAGGAATCTAAAGAACTTTAAATTCATAATTTCCCCAAATAAAAGATAGATTTACCAATCCCCAACAAGTAGAAAGATCTTTCATGGTATTGTGTATAAAAGAACTCATGATAGAAAATATTGGCCATTTGGAAGCATGATGAAGGAACTCAATCATGATCGAATAAGGCTTGTAAATACTTATTGATGATGTTTTTTCATACAAGTTCGATATATAATAAGAGAAAAATAATGAATAAAGGAAATAAAAAATTATCAAAACACCATATAAAAGGTTAATTGGATCTCATATTTAATTCATATCAATTTATATCTTCATTTACTTCCCTCACACTTCCATTTTCGAGCTCTTATGACTTTTGAAATTCAATTATATAATTTAAAATAATCATGTTTGTTTATAAATATTACTATTTTAAATATAATTTCTTTTTTATTTCATTAAAATTACATTTCATATTAGAAATAACAAAGTAAAATTAATTCTATATATAAAACACTACGTTTACATGAATGTAGATCTTTTCATTAGGGTTGTTTTTAACTACATTTATGTAGTAGAAAAAAGGATACCTATATGCATGTTTTTTTCGTAAGGGTAGTATAAATTAAAATTATGTAGTGGTTTGACCTTATATTAATAGTGTAAATACCCTTACACATCAATAATATCGCACATTATATTTATTTGAAAAGTGGATAACATTACCATAAGTTTTTCTTTAAGTGAGACCCTTATAGAAGATGTAAAAAAACTGACATTTGTGAATCTAATAAAATTTAAAAACATACCCTTATGAAAGTATTAAAAAAGTTAATGGTAGAGAAAATATATTAATAAAGGTTGGTGTAAAATACTATATTTTTAAATAATAATAATGATTAAGGAATTATTAAAATTATCTTTTTTAAAATTTTAAATTCTAAATCACATCAAAAAAATAATTTAATCCTTTAAAAAACATCTATATTAATTAAATTATTTATAAAATAAATTTAAAAAACCATAAATATATATTCAATGATTTAAAAAACCATTTTAAAAAAATTATTGAATTTAAAAAAGCTCTCATTAACCACCAGCCACCCAAGAATGACAGAGGAAGGATTAAAAAAATTATAAATCATTAAACCTTTGATATATTTGTAATCATATTTTGTGGAATGTTTTTACTTTAAAATTGGTAACAAAAATACTCTCCTAAGATTTTGAATTTGTATTGGTGGATTTAATTTATTCAATGTAAGAAGTTTATTGATTTATTATGTGTTTTTTTATTTAAAACTAATATCATTCATTAACATAGTGTTCCAAATATATTAAATACTGATTTAGATTCCAAAATTTTTAATAAGACCCATAATTTTTTTATAAAAACTATTTATAAAAAAATAATATTTTTATCCTTAAACTAATGGGTTGGTTGAATTATCTAACAATGAAATAGAAAAGAAACATTATTTAATTATTAATATTAATATATGTATTGACTTAAAAATATAGATAAATCAATATAATAATAGTGTTTATCTTACAAAGAGAAATTTTATATTTCAATATTATGGTTATTTTTTTGAAAATTCATTTTACCTATTACTTAATATATTAAATTAATGTTTTCTAGATGATCAATATAAAAATGTAGATGAAAAAAATCCAATAAAGAGAGGAAATTATAGTTTAAATTTCTGAAATATAAATAATAGAATGATTATAACAATAATTTAATGTAAAAATAAATGGTATAACTATTTTATTATCTAAAAAAATTAGAGAACATATAAAAAATGGTACATATTACTTATTTTTAATTATAGAGTTGTTTTTAAAATATTTAGTGGAAAAATAATTGGTACGAGGAATTTATAAAACGATAAAATTTATATTTTTTCATTCTTGATAAAATAGCTTATTAAAACTAGAATATTTTTATTAATAAAAAAATTGTGGAAATTTTAAAAGAAAATTTCAAAATATTAAAATTTTAACATGAATAACACCCAAATGGGAGTTCTAAAAATGATTCCCTATAAAAATTGTATAGGGAAGTTAAAAATAAATATTTTACAATATATTTATTTATTAGCTTTTAAAGATCCTTTTATAATTAACGTAAATTATATATATAATTAGTTTTTTAATTTTATGTATGTTAAATAATGAAATAAACCATGTAGTAATTGTTTATAATAAAAAAAATTCATGTAATATGCCATTTTAAATATGTTTTTCATTTCACTCGATGATATTTTTTTATTTTTTATTCCTTTATGAGTTTTTTTTAAAAAAAATTAAAAAATTTCATACCCTTTATTTTTTTTACAGAATTATTATAATTTGAATATTAATTTTCATATTATTTAATTTTTCAGTTTTATACCTGAATATATTTGGTTTCATTTATAGGTAAATGTATAGTGTAAAATAGTTTTTTATCTTGTATAATGGAAAATATTGAACAATAATAAAATAATGGATGTAGGTTTTTTTGAAATTATTTTATTATCTAACTCATTTTATCATATTTATTATTGAATTTTGATTTTTTAATTATGGATATATTTTTTTTTATCCAATTATGAATTCACACTATTTCAAAATTTAATTTTATAATTCAAACATATTATAAAATTGAATTTTATAAAACAAAACTTGTATTGAATATAATTATAATTATCTATTTGAAAAAAGGTATCTCGATTTCATTATATATCCTACAAATTAATAAAATTCCTCAAATGTCTAAATATTCAATGTGTGTTAATTTCATCAATATGATTTTGAATTATATATTTTTATATACTTATGTGAGGATAAATTTTCATAGAAAAAATTGAATAATAGAGATAATATTGTAATATTAAATTTTTTGTTGATAGATAAATAAAACATTTTAATAAAATAATTTTATCTATTAATGAGCTAGTTTATTTTAAGTAATTTTTTAGGAAAAAATATTATATCATCCTTTTCAATGAATTAAATGTAATTTTATAAATTTTAATTTGAGTACCGGAGTGGGAGAATTTATAAGTCTTTAATTATAATGTCAAAAAATAATTTTTTTGTGGTAGGATTATTTAATGTGAAGATGAGTGTTTCATTCTATTCATATTATTTTTTTATTAATAGTTTTTATTTACATTTCACGTTCCTTATAGTTACTCAATTTCCTTCTTCATTCTCATTAAATTTTTAATTTAAAACTCCCATTATTATTAATCATTTTTTTTACAAAAAGTCATATATATTTTTTTTTATTTCACTTTATTTAGATATGATATAACATTATTAGTATCAGTTCAATTATTTTATATTAAATAACAGTGTCTTGAGAAAATATAAAAATATCAATCTTATGTTTCCATTTGAAAATTAATAGAAACAAACAACATCTCATTTATTTTATTCTTATTTTATTTATACAATGAGATCTTTATAGTAAATTTTTCATCACTTGTTTTAATTAAATAAGTCATTATATTTATTTTGATGCCATTTTTTTCATTTTATGTTTATTTTTTTATATATTTATAAATTTATTAACACATAAAAACCACAAAAAAACCTTTAAATCTATCTTTATCGAATTTTTTTCTCCAAATGGTAGAAACAAAAATCCAAAAAATATTATCGATTGTTACACCTAATTATTTAATATGGGAGTTACTATTATTCTTTAAAAATGTTTTTTATTAAATTAAGGAGTCTTTTGTGAACCATTCTATGATTGGTTGATTGTGTATTTTTAAAATGAAAATTAAATTAATATTTTATCTCCATAAATTGAATGGTTTAGTTATTTTGATCCATTTAATCATTAGAATAATTTTTTTTGAATTAATTTTACCTTGTAATTCTTAATTAAATGATAATTTTAATTTTCTAATCATGATAAATGATTTTATTTTGAAGTTTTCATAATCAACAACTAAACAACGATCAATCTTATGGTAATTAATAAATTACCTGATTCTATTTTTTACTTCAAATAGATCATTTAATTGTATTTGGTTTGATTTATAGGCATTAAATATTAATATTATTCATTGCAATCTTGAAAATGATGTCATGTATTTTGTTTATTTTTACAATATTTTTTAAATTATTTTTTACACATTAATGTTAATTTTTTGAAATAATATTTTCAAATATTTGACATTTATGTTTTCAATTTATTGTTTTCAATATAATATTTTAAAAAATAAATAAAATATAACTTTTTTAAGAGTAATATTGACTTTTCTAGGATGAAACAATTATTTAATATTATAAAACCATATATTTTGACATAATCCTATATGTTTACATAGAAAAAGTACTTCTGAAACAACTTATAATTTTAAATAATCTCATTTTATTTTCCAATATGGATCATATACACTATAGAGAAAATTGTAGAGTGACTCATGAAAATAGTAGATGAATCTATAAAAAAATAGATGAACTATTAACATTCCAATTTTATTCAATGACTAAAAATCCATAGACCATTACTATGTTCCACTATACTAATAATGATGACATTTCATATTGGAATATCGTTACAATTTTCATTCATGAAGACAACTATTGAAGAATTACAACACATAAATTCTAATGATGAATAAATTTTGGACGTACACGGATGAATTTTATTTTGAGAAGAGATTAAAGTAAGATAAATATATCAATGATTATGGTAGAAAATGTGTGTATTGAAGAATAAAAAAAATATAGGATTTTAATGAATTAAAAATGATAGTACTATGTAATGGATGAAACCATTATGACTAATCATTTTTTCATTTGGGTGTTCTAGGTGTGAGGAAGATATTTTTGTGAGAAAATGTATAGGAGGAGCTAAAATGTCAACTATGATAGGATGGTCTTAGAGCCACAATGGGAATCCTAGCATGAATAGTTGTCTATAGTATAGGGATGTATTTGTTGTCAGTGTGGTGTGGTGTGGAGTTGGTTTCATGACATAGGTCCATTGTCTATAGTAGTTGGTGTTGGTATGAGGGTTTTTTTCATGGTGTAGTGGGGTGTGACATGAAATGATGGCTTTGTGAAGAAATTTAGTATGTAGATTATCTTATAAATTGTAGGGGAGTTTGTAATATCTTAAAAAAGTATTTGAAATATCTTAGATGACTTTTCATGGAATGATAGAGTCTGTCACAGCATAATAGGGATTTTAAAGACATATATTTTAGGAATATGGGGAACCTTATGATCTATTAGGTAAACATTAAAAAATTTCACATCTCTATTTTTATAGTCATGAAATATAGACTTGGTTCAGATCATAAATATTTATTAGAATGTTTCTGAAATTTTCCAAAGATGGGCCTCCTGGGAAAAATTTAGCTCTCACACTGTGGATCTTGAGATGCTAATTCTGGAGGTTCTGTCATTATTTTCATTATTTCATGAATCTTGGGACATAGTTTCAATATTTTTTATCCACATATAATTGAAGGTTTTGACCTGGTATTAAACTAGTGATATATCAATATTTATAACATGATTTCTTGGGTTTAAATTGGAATAGACCATGTCAATGTGACCATGATCTGACACTACCTGATGATGTTATTTTCTAATACTAGTATCAAATTTTTTGTCCCACATAATTTCTATTAATCCTTTAAATTACTCTCAAAACATATGTAATTGTAGGTTCTTCTTTATTAGTATGTGATAATCCCTTAGCTTAATCTATCCATTAACTTTAGGATATTAACTAGTTGTTATTTAATGTGATTTTTCCTCTTTAATTCCTCTTACATTTTTTCACATTTTACATCATTTGTGAGTAAATGGATTAGGGACTAGCAGTATAGTATTGCTAGTGTTATGGAGTTTGATTTATATGGGCTGTGATTATTTATATATTTTAAGAAAAAAAATACAATAAATTATTAAGATGTTTCTATTTAATAATTATAATTCCCCACACCATTATTAATTCTTATTCTAATATTAATTATTATTTATGTATTTTTTCTTATACTATATTCTTACTATTCCAAAGTCTATAAATATATAAGGAAATTACTTGCAAAATTCTCCAAGAATAATCATAATAAGAAAAAATCATAAAAACATAGTCAAAAAATTTTCATACATTAAATCATATGAAGATCTAAATGAACTCATAAATTGTTTTATACGACTCATACATGAATTAAATCCTACAAAGATTTTACATTTACACATATATATAATTGAATAAATGTATACATAATCATTCGTACATTTTTTTTATTCTTACAATAATTTTTAGTTAATCAATTTTTGTATATGTTATTATATTTATTTTATATAAAATATGGTTTTCATTCCCATGATTTTGTTTTTTGATTTTTTGAAACTCATTTGAAATTTCAATAGGTGGGTCAAAATACTGAATACACTATTTTATAAAGATCATGGATATTTCTAACTAACTATAATAATATTTTCATATAATTTTTAATCAAATGGGGTGAATAAAGATAATATTGAGAACTAGATATATAATATAAATGTGATGGATGTTTGATATATTAACTATTTTTCTCATTGTCAAAAAGCTACAATGTGAAAATTCTTGTTGATGTGCTCAAACTACATCAAATTTTTATTTATTGTTCTTGCTTTTGAGTTTTTATTCCTATTAATTTATTTTTTAATATATAGTTTCTTATGAAATTCTAATTCAAAAAAACACCTATATTTGTTATATCTCCAAAAAAAGGTTACACTTTTTGGTTTGTGAATGTATTAAATTATTGGTTGTTTTTTTTTATTTTACTTATACTATAGAAAGGTATATTAGGCATAGTAATTACTCAGAACAAAGAAATACAATAGTTGTAACGAGTTATCACATCCTGTGTTAAGATTTAAATTGAATGTCAATGGTTTATGTATGAATGGTTTCTTGAGGGGAGTGATATCTATGTTCAGCATGGTTCAGTGGATTTTGGATTCATGTTGTGGTTAGGGTAGGGTGACTCCCACGTGGATGATATCTCTATAATGCTAAAGGGATTGAAATTGTGTTCCTCCCAAAACTTCTATCTCTATCAGGTGGAAACTATCTTCATGGTTCTATTCTGGTCAATTCAATGAGTATTCAATACTCAATGGGTTGTCACTTATTTAATTCAAAACATTACAAGACTTATTCATGATATAATTAATCTTAATCTCATACATATGTAGGTAAACAAAGTTGTAGACTTTCGGCTTCATGGACTTGTCCTCTCAACCAATGTTGTATTTTTAATAGTTCTTGAGAAATGACCATGAGTGTTTTAGTTTGGTTCATGTGATTCCCCAGTTTTTCACTAATTTTGGCCGCCTAGACTTAGTTAAAGACTTATTTAAATTTAATCGTAAAATAAAAATTCAAATGGTTGGACGGAGTACTATTACTCTCATAGAGAGGAGATAAGTGGATAATATACACAAGATCGTGATGATTTGAAATAATATAAAAAATTTGGGAATATTTATTTTTATTTTTTATACACATGAACAATATATCCACGTTAAATAGAAAATGTATTCAGGATACTATTATATTTCTGTACCCAGCATTTTTGCCTCTTAGCGACTTGTCTCCCTTGTAATACCCCAGGTAAATAAAGAATATGACATTTTCATATTTATCCATATTTGTGAATAAAATATTAATATGACTTTAAAGGTGATGTTATGCTCGATGGCGTACCCAACACGCAACAACGAGTTTCTTGGAAATCTTACGTTGCACTCTAATAATAAAATAATATTATTTTAAATGGCAGTTAACATGTAGCCGTTGTATTGGCGGGAATGGATAGAAATAACTAAAATAAGATTATATATGTTTTTAAATGTTTTTACATTTATCCAATAAATGATAAAGGCTTAAAATACGGAAAGAATTCAAATTTAGGCGTATATGCCCTTGTTTTCACTAAAGGTTCACTTGTCGGATTTTGATGGAATCCCATCATTAAATATAGTTTTTTTCACTCTTATACATTCTATTGGACCAAATAAAACTCTTCTTAAGAATTGGGACATCAAAATTTACTTTGTGTAAATTTTTGGTATCTTTCTGATAAAGTTCATTTTTTAATGAATAGTGTAAAATGTTGTATTTTAATTCAAAACCTCTTTTTAATCTAATTTATTTATATGATTAGATTATCTTTTGAATTGGTTGTAAAGTGAAATTTGAATGTATTTTTACCATTAAATCCAATAGTGGTCGTTGGAATTAATTTCACTTTGAAATCAGACTTAAACTAGTGTCAATCTTTTGATAGTTATTGTTTTATAAAAACACGTTATTTTCTCTGACAGCGGTAATTAATTATTAAATTAATTAATGAGACTTATATGTTTTGAATTTTGTAAAATGGACTTCATTTTTGAATTCTGAATATCAAATATATCTTAGGGTGAATGTTTTGGGATTTTTCTGAAAAACTTCAATTTTTGATGAATAGTGAAACCACTAAGTGGTAATCAAGCAAACTGATTTTTCAGTTAAATGAAAGTTTACCACTAATGTGTATTGAATTTTGAAAATCCTACATACATGGTTGTCATTAGTATGTAAAATTTGGTTCAATGGGATGAAAATAAATTTCTGGTCAATAGTAACTTTTTTTCATTAATCGCGATTAGAGGTAATTAGTGTAATTTAAGGTAAAAATGATATTATAAAAATATGATAACACCATGACACTTTTCCTACCCCTATTGGATGAGTCATGGCCGACCAAGACAACGCATGGGTTGATTTAGGGGACCCTATGGAGCCTCTTGGATGAGATAATGATTTTAATGCCTTTTTTTAAATAAAGGTGAAAATGACACTAACATAAATTGTTTTACTAAAACAATTTTTAGAAGGGGTTATACTAATCATATTTTTTACTATAAATACTCTTTGGAAATATAAAAAGATTCCATACATCAGGATACTTTTTTTATAATTTTTAGATATTAAATAAATTAATTTAAGTACGACATCATGATGATGCATGGATGACCTCATTAATGAACAGTTTAAATAAAATGAAATGATAACATAAAATCTAAGACCTACACTTGTCCAAAAACTATAGGATCGGAATATTTCTAAGCCTTATCATCTTATCTTTGAAATATTTCAATGTGGGACCTTATAAATTCAAAACACTTTTGAAAATAAAATAATAGTTTCATGATTTCCAAAAGTGACCCTCCTCTCCCCTTATAAAAGGCCCCCACCTCTACCTCATTTCACACCCTCCTCAAGCCTTTCTATCAGCCATACCCTGCCCATTTACTCTCTCCACATCCTTATACTCATCCTAGATGATTACCTTCGTGCAGAATCCTTTTATAGGAAGCCTTTAGTATCAAATCAAAAAGAGTTACACTTTTAAAGGTAATTCATTCTCTCATGGTCATTTGTTTTATTTTTCTTATCCAACCACATAAACTCTTTTTATTTACTTATTTTGTTTCAACACCAGTATATTAAATATACTAGTATGTTGTTATAAGATTTATTAGAGCTACACTCTCACACAACTACATCAAATGGTTAAAGAACATACGGTTTCCGTGGATGGCGAAATTCTGCCTCCCGGAACGATGATTGTTCAACACTCATATAACACCTTCAAAGGTGGCCATTTAGATGACACTATTTTTATATATGATATATTATATGTTTATGTTTTACTTAATCTTCTGTATTTTCATTTGTTTCATACCTTTATGGTTTCCATTGTGGGTAAACATGATAATTTCATTTTAGGAAGTGCGGACTACCACCCCCTCAAAGTGATTTGATTCGTTAATGCCATGTGTGGGACGTATAAAGGATGGATTTAAAGTTATTATTTATGATGTTATACAGGAATTATAATATACCTCTATATTATTATTGTTTCTTTCCATTAAGTTATGAGATAGAAATGAAAGTAGTGTATATGCGTACGTACGGCTTACCGTCTCCATGAACGGTGCATTTCATTTCTTACCTATAAATGATTATGTAATATTATAAATACATGTATAGGCTGGATATATATGATTTATATGATATCCAAATCATGAATATAATTATGGTTATAATGAACCTTTGACCACACAAACAACATGTAATTGTAAGAAGTCCATTTTCGACTTAAGAACCAAATATCGAAAAAACAAACATTATTAACTTAAATGATTACATAATGTTTATAACATTGAAATAAGTGATATAAAAGGAATAATTAAATTTAATAAGGTTCATAAGAAAGTATAAATTAACTCAAGTTTATTATTCAGGACATTAAAGAACGATCGAGTCAAGCCGGACCTGAGGTAAGGGATCTTACCCCTCTCTTTCTTTTTAAGTACACTCTTTTATGTCATTCCTTCTAAGCTCATATTTCTTGTGATTGGGATGTTCTTTTATATTACTCTTACTGTAATTTTTATGTTCATATGATTAGAGACCCTATTCTCCATCATCAATCCATTTTGGAAGTTTTGAGTGGTGCCTTTAGGCTACTGAATTTTCGTAAGAGATCTAACCTCTCTCTTTCTCTTTAAGTACTCTCCTTTATGTCACTTCTTTTAAGATCCACTTTTTTTATGATGGGGGATATTATTTTAGATTCATCTTTCTGTACATTTTATTGTAATGATATGAGATACCCTATTTGATCTCATCAATCCATTTTTGAAAGTTTTAAGTGGCGCTGTTAGGCTGCCGAGTTTTCGTAAGGGATTTTTCATCTCACTTTTATTCCTGTGAGATTTATGCTACATTTGCCACAATTTCATTTGAGTGGTTTATGTACTGCCCATTATTACACTCCTTTTTTAATATAATTCTATTTATGGGTATTTAAATATTCATTTTATGACACTTCTTCAATGGGATGTACTTTTCGAATGTTACCCAAGTCGGTAAGGGAACCTTTCACCCTCCTCATTTTAAAAGACTTCATTTGTTATGTCTTTTAATTCACATACTATTATGTTGGGATATGTTCTTCTATATCCTGATTGATGTAAATTTTATGTCCAAGTGATGAGATTCCCTTTTTATCTCTCATCAACTCATTTTCTGAATTTTTGAAGTGACGCCGTTTAGGCTGTCGAATTTTACCAAGGGAACGTTTTAACCCAATTTTGATTTCATTGGGTTCAACATGTAGTTATTGAATATGTCATCCTTTGAATATGTGTGAATGACCTTTTATTGTTTTGCACATAATATACAATTATATTTGGTGTATTTATATTTGTCACACATAATTTTGAGATTGATTTATCCTTAATTTAAGGACACCTTCTTTATAAGGGATTTCATCACATTTCACATCCCTATTGAGACTTCATTGTTGTTATGCACCAATTCACTCTTATATGGTGTATATACTGTCCTTTGGAATATTATATCATGAATCCATTTATTCTCATGATATTATAAAGTTCTGATTAAATGTTATTCCTCAATTATTGTATTCAAGTGTCTCTAATTTTGGTAAAAACCCTTTAACCAAAATATCACTTTAAATGTTTTAATGATTTGTTCTTATTAATATCCATGTTTTCAAAATGGTTTTAAGGATTTATTTATATAGATATTAATGGTGTAAAATGTTAAAATCTTCAAGGTGGTATGGGACTTCGTCTCAATATCCTTTCATGGAGGCATATTTTATTTTATACACAACCTTCTTTTATACGGTGTATAAACACCTTTGACTTTTACATTTATCCAAAAGGAATCTTTTTTATACGAAGCGTTTTACTAAATGACAATAGGGAATGTTTTTATCGTACGTATGTGGCGACAACGACTTCTCCGCCGTCGTGACCATTATTGGAGTTTCGTCTTCCTCTACAAGCCATACCTTCTTTTTAAAAGAAAAATAAATATCATGTTTTACTTTTCTATTATTTTGGTATTGAAAATGGTTTTCATAATGTTTTTATATCAATGTGTTGTATTGTTATCTTGTGATTGAATGGTGGAAATTTTATGATTCCTTTATGCATGTTTTATGTGATACGATTATGTTATGGTTCTTGGGCATTATTATGAAGACGGGTGGCTCCGTGATAAACTAAGGGCGGGTGAGCCCGATATAGTTCTCCAATGCATTGGGTAACAAGAAGGAGTGAAACCTTAAGGTTTCTCCGAAGAGATTTAGGGAATATACTGTGATGGGTATTCCAAACTTAACCAATAGGGTTACTCCCTACGTAAGAATGTTATGAATGCCTCAAGTTACCTTTATGTCTTATGATTTCTATGATTTATTCATGGTTTGATGAGGTAGGTTAAAGTGCCTTTGTTTTATGGGTGAAGTATGATTTCATTCTTATGTATATATGAACTCATGTTTCTATTCCATATTTTTATAACCCTTACTGAGCTTCTTATGCTCATCCCAAGTTTTTTGAAATGTTTTTCACAAGTCAAGGGAAAGGTACATGATGTGATGATAGTGTCAAGGATGTGTCAAGAACGAATCCATGATATATTTTCAATATGTTCTGTTGATGGGAAGAATGAATACTGTCTTTCATGTAACCACTTTGTTTAAATGTGGAATGTAATGCAAGTTTCATGATCTAATTCGCTAAAACTCTAAACTTGAAGAGATCCTCAATGTGTAATCTTGTAATAACTCAATATTAAGTAAGGATTAAAGCTGGGGCCTTATAGTTGGTATCAAAGGTCGGTTTAGACAACTTTAGGGATTAGGAGTTCTTGTGAGACACATGATTAGTCCCTATATCTATTATTTCAGTTAAATCCTTGTTTTATAACTTTTTTTCAGGTCAAGTAAAGTCGGTTACGAATGGAAGGGGAAGGATCTCAAAAGACATTTCTATCTCTTCCTGATGACATGCTTGCAATAATTATTGGAGAGTCATCTTCGGATGATTGTGAAACTTTTTCTAGCATACAACTCACTTGCAAGTAGTTGTTTGAGATATCAAACACCTCCATTATACCTCGTTATCATCGTGGATCATGGGTTGTTTTTAGACAAATACTATTTTCACAATATTCTCATATTTTCATGAAAGGTAAATTTTATCAAGGTATTTACAAATATTTTACCTTATCACAAGAATTTGAAGCATATTATGATTTTAGAAATGGTGCTGAGGAAGGATACCCTTGCGCAACCTATTTATATTTGCTTTTAAAATATAGTCTCACATCACATACTAGTGGTATTTTAAAAGGACCAATAATAGAAAGTTTCAACTCAAATTCTTTCCGACTATTTTATAGAAATCATGTTTTATCAGATGATTTGGAATTATATGTCATACATGATTATTTTCCAAAACTGTTTTTCTGTGAACACCCATATGATCTGTGTTGTACGAGTTGTATTTGGATGGAGGAAGAAAATGATTTTGAAGGATCTCTAAATCATTGTTGTAATGCATGGGACTTCTACATATGTGATCAAGATGACGATGAAACCAAGTGGATGCCATGATCAAGGTATGATGTTATTCATTTTGGGAATCGTTTTATTTTATCTTATGGTGGTGAAATAAGACTTCAAGAATTAAGATGTTGGGATCGTAACGAATTCGGATGAAAATTAAAGGTATAAGGAAACGATTGAGGTTAAAACATGTTAGGGTTATTTTATGTAGTTTTGGAAAAAGGAAAACACGCAGACCATGTGACAACCCGTCGCATCGGACAAAGCTGTGGGAATCGAACCCACAACGAAAGTGCGACTGGTATTTATCGCCTACCACAGGACTACGTGAAGTCCCTGGTTAGTTCGAATAATTATTTTTAGTTAGATGATCTTATGAAATCTAGAATAAGCTGATTTTGGGTTATCTATGGAAATTATTATCCTATCATTGAGGATATGTGATTAGGATAATTACTTTTCAATATGAGACTTTTGGAGCAACTGATGTTATTTGAAGATAAGTGTTAATTTGTACCTTGGAAGATTGTGTGACTAAATCCTTCAAATATTTGGGTTTCAATCTTAGTTTGGTTTACTTTGAATAATTTTATGGACAAATTGTTTATCTAATGGTCCTTGTTGAACTTTGGGTTTTGTTTGACCAATTATGGAGATTAAGCATAGATTTACTTTTTATAAAGGGTTATCCTTTTTTGGACTATCTGATCTTGTACTAGCCTTTTTGGTTTTGGTTTTGGTTAAAGTCTAAAGACATGGGAAGTATATAGTTCTCTTTTGTGGATTAGGTGATTCTCTAAAAGTTGATTATAGTACTCTTAATGTGAATAAGTCTTCCTAAATACTCACCACTTTGGAGAAAATATGAGTTTCTGTAAGGAATCTAATAAACGATGAAAGTCAACATGACAAGTGATTATGTTTCCTTATGAATAAATTCCTCAATAAAAAGTAACTTAAAACAAAAATGTTGTCTATTAACTTTTCCTACTGGGGAATCGAATACCGTTTAACCCATCACAAGTTTGTGATTTTCTCATGGTTAACTTTCTCCTAAACATGTTTTCTATCACTCTCCATCAGAACATGACCCTTTGATTTTTCTTCCATGTCCATGTTTTCCTACACGGAATCCTATTATGGGTTAACTCGGGTGACCTTTGTACTTATATTTCTTTATTTTAAAGTGATTATTTTACTGAATCTTGTTCCGATGTGGGACTTTAAAGGATGTTTCCAAGCCCAATTTTAAAATTGCGAGGACGAAATTCCCAAAAGGGGGGAAAGATGTAACACCCCAGGTAAATAAAGAATATGACGTTTTCATATTTATCCATATTTGTTAATAAAATATTAATATGATTTTAAATGGGACGCTATGCTCGATGGCGTACCCAACACGCAACAACGAGTTTCTTGGGAATCTTACGTTGCACTCTAATAATAAAATAATATTATTTTAAATGGCAGTTAACATGTAGCTGTGGTATTGGCGGGAATGGATATAAATAACTAAAATTTGATTATATATGTTTTTAAATGTTTTTACATTTATCCAATAAAAGATAAAGGCTTACAATACTGAAAGAATTCAAATTTAGGCGTATATGCCCTAGTTTTCACTAAAGGTTAACTTATCGCCTTTTGATGGAAAATCGTCATTAAATATAGTTTTGTTAACTCTTATAAATTCTATTGGACAAAATAAAACTCTTCTTAAGAATTGGGACATCAAAATTTATTTTGTGTAAATTTTTGGTATCTTTCTGATAAAGTTCATTTTTTTAATGAATAGTGTAAAATGTTGTATTTTAATTCAAATCCTTTTTTTAATCTAATTTATTTATATGATTAGATTATCTTTTGAATTGGTTTTGAAGTGAAATTAGAATATATTTTTACCATTAAATCCAATAGTGGTCTTTGGAATTAATTTCACTTTGAAATCAGACTTAAACTATTGTCAATCTTTTGATACTTATTGTTTTATAAAAACACGCTATTTGCTCTAACAGTGGGAATTAATTATTAAATTAATTAATGAGACTTATATGTTTTGAATTTTTTAAAATGGACTTCATTTTTGAATTCAGAATATCAAATATAGCTTAGGGTGAATTTTTGGGATTTTTTTGAAAAACTTCAATTTTTGATGAATAGTGAAACCACTAAGTGGTAATCAAGCAAACTGATTTTTCAGTTAAATGAAAGTTTACCACTAATTTGTATTGAATTTGGAAAATCCGACATACATGGTTGTCATTAGTATGTAAAATGTGGTTCAATGGGATGAAAATAAATTTTTAGTGAATAGTAACTTTTTTTCATTAATCGTGATTAGAGGTAATTAGTGTAATTTAAGGTAAAAATGATATTATAAAAATATGAAAACACAATTAAACTTGTCCTACCCCTATTGAATGAGTCATGGCCGACCAAGAAAACCCATGGGTCGATTTAGGGGACCCTATGGAGCCTCTTGGGTGAGATAATGACTTTAATGCCTTTTTTTAAATAAAGTTGAAAATGACACTAACATAAATAGTTTTACTAAAACAATTTTTATAAGGGTTTATACTAATAATATTTTTCTCTATAAATACTCTTTATAAAGATAAAAAGATTTCCTACATCAGGATATTTTTGTTATAATTTTTAGACATTAAATAAATTAATTTAAGTACGACATCATGATGATGCAAGGATGACCTCATTAATGAACAGTTTAAATAAAATGAAATGATAATATAAAATCTACAACCTACACTTGTCCAAACACTATTGGATGGGAATATTTCAAAGCCTTATCATATTATCTTCTAAATATATAAATGTGGGACCTTAAAAATTCGAAACACTTTTGAAAATAAAATAATAGTTTCATTATTTCCAAAAGTGCCCCTCCTCTCCCCTTATAAAAGGCCCCCACCTCTACCTCATTTCACACCCTCCTCTAGCCTTTGGCTCGGACATACCCTGACCATTTACTCTCTCCACATACTTCTACTCAGCCTAGAGGATTCCCTTTGGGCATAATCCTTTCAAAGGAATCCTTTAAGCTCAAATCAAAAGGAGTTACACTTTTAGTGGTAATTCATTATCTCATGTTCATTTGTTTTATTTTGCTTATCCAACCCCATAAACTCTTTTTATTTACTTCTTTTGTAACAACACCAGTTTCTTCAATATACTAGGATGTTTTTATAAGATTTATTTGAGCTACACTCGCACAAAACTACATCAAATGGTTAAATAACATACGGTTTCCGTGGATGGTGAAATTCTGCCTCCCAAAACGATGATTGTTCAACACTAATATAACACCTTCAAAGGTGGCCATTTATATGACACTATATTTATATATGATATATAATATGTTTATGTTTTACTTAATCTTCTGTATTTTCATTTGTTTCATACCTTTATGGTTTCCATTGTGGGTAAACACGATAATTTAATTTTAGGAAGTGCGGACTACCGCCCCCTCAAAGTGATTTGATTCGTTAATGCCATGTGTGGGACGTATAAAGGATGGATTTAAAGTTATTATATATGACGTTATACTGGAATTATAATATACCTCTATAGAATTATTTTTTCTTTCCATTATGTTATGAGATAGAAATGAAAGTAGCGTTCATGCGTACGTACGGCTTACCGTCTCCATGAACGGTGCATTTCATTTCTTACCTCTAAATGATTATGTAATATTATAAATACATGTATATGCTGGACATATATGATGTATATAATATCCAAATCATGAATATCATTCTGGATATAATGAACCTTTGACCACACAAACAACATGTAATTGTAAGAAGTCCATTTTCGACTTAAGAACCAAATATCGAAAAAACAAATATTATTAACTTAAATGATTACATAATGTTTATAACATTGAAATAAGTGATATAAAAGGAATAATGAACTTTAATAAGGTTAATAAGAATGTAGAAATTAACTCAAGTTTATTATTCAGGACGTTAAAGAACGATCGAGTCAAGTCGGACCTGAGGTAAGGGATCCTACCCCTCTCTTTCTTTTTAAGTACACTCTTTTATGTCATTCCTTCTAAGCTCATATTTCTTGTGATTGGGATGTTATTTTATATTAATATTACTGTAATTTTTATGTTCATATGATGGGAGACCCTATTCTATCTCATCAATCCATTTTGGAAGTTTTGAGTGGTGCCGTTAGGCTGCCGAATTTTCGTAAGACATCTAACCTCTCTCTTTCTCTTTAAGTACTCTCCTTTATGTCACTTCTTTTAAGCTCCACTTTTTTATGATGGGGGATGTTATTTTATATTCCTATTTCTTTAAATTTTATTGTAATGATATGAGATACCCTATTTGATCTCATCAATCCATTTTTGGAAGTTTTAAGTGGCGCCGTTAGGCTGTCGAGTTTTCGTAAGGGATTTTTCATCTCACTTTTATTCCTGTGAGATTTATGATACATTTTCCACAATTTCATTTGAGTGGTTTATGTACTGCCCATTATTACACTCGTTTTGTAATATAATTTCATTTATGTGTATTTAAATATTCACTGTATGACACTTCTTCAATGGGGTGTACTTTTCAAAAGTTACCCAAGTCGGTAAAGGAACCTTTCACCCTCCTCATTTTAAAAGACTTCGTTTGTTATGTCTTTTAATTCACATAATATTATGTTGGGATATGTTCTTCTATATCCTGATTGATGTAAATTCTATGTTCAAGTTATGAGATTCCATTTTTATCTATCATAAAATCATTTTCTGAATTTTTGAAGTGACGCCGTTTAGGCTGTCGAATTTTACCAAGGGAACGTTTTAACCCAATTTCGATTTCTTTGGGTTCAACATGTAGTTATTGAATATTTCATCCTTTGAATATGTGTGAATGACCTTTTATTGTTTTACACTTGATATCCAATTATATTGGGTGTATTTATATTTTTCACACATAATTTTGAGATTGATTTATCCTTAATTTAATGATACCTTCTTTATAAGGGATTTCATCACATTTCACATTCCTATTGAGACTTCATTGTTGTTATTAACCAATTCACTCTTATATGGTGTATATACTGTCCTTTGGAATATTATATCATGAATACATTTATTCTCATGATATTATAAAGTTCTGATTAAATGTTATTCTTTAATTATTATATTCAAGTGTCTCTAATTTTGGTAAAAACCCTTTAACCAAGATATCGCTTTAAATGTTTTAATGATTTGTCCTTATTAATATCCATGTTTTCAAAATGGTTTTAAGGATTTATTTATATGGATATTAATGGTTTAAAATGTTAAAAGCTTCATGGTGGTATGGGACTTCGTCTCAATCTACTTTCATTGAGGCATATTTTATTTTATACACAACCTTCATTTATATGGTGTATAAACCCCTTTGACTTTTACGTTTATCCAAAAGGAATCTTTTTTATACGAAGCGTTTTACTAAATGACAAAAGGGAATGTTTTTGTCATACGTATGCGGCGACAACGACTTCTCCTCCACCGTGACCATTATTGGAGTTTCGGCTTCCTCTACAAGCCATACCTTCTTTTTAAAAGAAAAATAAATATCATTTTTTACTTTTCTATTATTTTGGTATTGAAAATGGTTTTCATAATGTTTTTATATCAATGTGTTGTATTGATATCTTTTTATTGAAAGGTGGAAATGTTATGATTCCTTTATGCATGTTTTATGTGATACGATTATGTTATGGTTCTTGGGCATTATTATGAAGATGGGTGGTTCCGTGATAAACTAAGGGCGGGTGAGCCCGATATAGCTCTCCAATGCATTGGGTTACACGAAGGAGTGAAATGTTAAGGTTTCTCTGAAGAGATTTAGGGAATATACTGTAATGGGTATTCCAAACGTAAACAAGAGGGTTACTCCCTACGTAAGAATGTTATGAATGCCTCAAGTTACCTTTATGTCTTATGATTTCTATGATTTATTCATGGTTTGATGAGGTAGGTTAAAGTGCCTTTGTTTTATGGGTAAAGTATGATTTCATTATTATGTATATATGAACTCATGTTTCCTTTCCATATTTTTATAACCCATACTAAGCTTTTTATGCTCATCCCATTTTTTTTGAAATGTTTTTCACAGGTCAAGGGAAAGGTACATGATGTGATGATAGTGTCAAGGATGTGTCAAGAAAGAATCCATGTTATATTTTCAATATGTTCCGTTGATGGGAAGAATGAATACTGTATTTTATGTAACAACTTTGTTTAAATGTGGAATGTAATGAAAGTTTCAGGATCTAATTCTCTAAAACTCTAAACCTGAAATGATCCTCAATGTGTAATCTTGTAATAACTCAAGATTAAGTAAGGTTTAAGTCTGGGGCCTTATAGTTGGTATCAAAGGTCGGTTTAGACCACTTTAGGGATTAGGAGTTCTTGTGAGACACATGATTAGTCCATATATCTATTATTTCAGTTAAATCCTTTTTTTATAACATTTTTTTCAGGTCAAGTAATGTCGGTTATGAATGGATGGGGAAGGATCTCAAACGACATTTCAATCTCTTCCTGATGACATGCTTGCAATAATTATTGCAAAGTCATCTTCGGATGATTGTGAAACTTTTTCTAGCATACAAGTCACTTGCAAGAAGTTGTTTGAGATATCAAACACCTACACTATACCTCGTTATCATCGTGGATCATGGGTTGTTTTTAGACAAATACTCTTTTCACAATATTCTCATATTTTCAAGAAAGGTAAATATTATCAAGGTATTTTCAAATATTTTACCTTATCACAAGAATTTGAAGCATATTATGATTTTAGAAATGGTGCTGAGGAAGGAGACCCTTGCACAACCTATTTATATTTGCTTTTAAAATATAGTCTCACATCACATACTTATGGTATTTTAAAAGGACCAATAATAGAAAGTTTCAACTCAATTTCGGTCTGACTATTTTATAGAAATCAGGTTTTATCAGATGTTTTGGAATTATATGTCATACATGATTATTTTCCAAAACTGTTTTTCTGTGAACACCCATATGATCCATGTTTTACGAGGTGTATTTGGATGGAGGAAGCAAATGATTTTGAAGGATCTCTAAATCATTTTTGTAATGCATGGGACTTCTACCTACGTGAGCAAGATGGCGATGAAACCGAGTGGACGCCATGATCATGTTATGATGTTATTCATTTTGGGAATCGTTTTATTTTATCTTGTGGTGGTGAAATAAGACTTCAAGAATTTAGATGTTGGGATCGTAACAAATTTAGATGAAAATTAAAGGTATAAGGAAACGATTGAGGTTAAAACATGTTTGGGTTATTTTATGTAGTTTTCGAAAAAGGACAACACGCAGACCGTGTGACAACCCGTCGCATCGGACAAAGCTGTGAGAATCGAACCCACAACCAAAGTGCGACTGGTATTTATCGCCTACCACTGGACTAAGTGATGTCCCTGGTTAGTTCGACTAATTCTTTTTAGTTAGATGATCTTATGAAATCTAGAATAAGCTGATTTTGGGTTATCTATGGAAATTTTTATCCTATCATGGAGGATATGTGATTAGGATAATTAATTTTCAATATGAGACTTTTGGAGCAACTGATGTTATTTGAAGATAAGTGTTAATTTGTACCTTGGAAGATTGTGTGACTAAATCCTTCAAATATTTGGGTTTCAATATTAGTTTGGTTTACTTTGAATAATTTTATGGACAAATTTTTTATCTAATGGTCCTTGTTGAACTTTGGGTTTTGTTTCACAAATTTTGGAGATTAAGCATAGATTTTCTTTTTATAATGGGTTATCCTTTTATGGATTATCTGATCTTGTACTATCCTTTTTGGTTTTGGTTTTGGTTAAAGTCTAAAGACATGGGATGTATATAGTTCTATTTTGTGGATTAGTTGATTCTCTAAAAGTTGATTATAGTACTCTTAATGTGAACAAGTCTTCCTAAATACTCGCCTTTTTGGAGAAAATATTAGTTTGTGTAAGGAATCTAATAAACGTTGAAAGTCAACATGATAAGTGATTATGTTTCCTTGTGAATAAATTTCTCAATAAAAAGTAACTTAAAACAAAAATGTTGTTTATTAACTTTTCCAACTGGGGAATCGAATACCGTTTAACCCATCACAAGTTTGTTATTTTCTCATGGTTAACTTTCTCCTAAACATGTTTTCTATCACTCTCCATCAGAACATGACCCTTTTCTTTTTCTTCCATGTCCATGTTTTCCTACACGGAATCCTATTATGGGTTAACTCGGGTGACCTTTGTACTTATCTTTCTTTATTTTAAAGTGATTATTTTACCGACTCTTGTTCCGATGTGGGACTTTCAAGGATGTTTCCAAGCCCAATTTTAAAATTGCGAGGACGCAATTCCAAAAAGGGGGGAAGGATGTAACACCCCAGGTAAATAAAGAATATGACATTTTCATATTTATCCATATTTGTGAATAAAATGTTAATATGACTTTAAAGGGGATGCTATGCTCGATGGCGTACCCAACACACAACAACAAGTTTCTTGGGAATCTTACGTTGCACTCTAATAATAAAATAATATTATCTTAAATGGCAGTTAACATGTAGCCATTGTATTGGAGGGAATGGATAGAAATAACTAAAATATGATTATATATGTTTTTAAATGTTTTTACATTTATCCAATAAAATATAAAGGCTTAAAATACGGAAAGAATTCAATTTTAGGCGTATATGCCCTAGTTTTCACTAAAGGTTCACTTATCGCCTTTTGATGGAAAACCGTCATTAAATATAGTTGTGTTCACTCTTATACATTCTATTGGACCAAATAAAACTCTTATTAAGAATTGGGACATCAAAATTTACTTTGTGTAAATTTTTGGTATCTTTCTGATAAAGTTCTTTTTTTTAATGAATAGTGTAAAATGTTGTATTTTAATTCAAAACCTTTTTTTAATCAAATTTATTTATATTATTAGATTATCTTTTGAATTGTTTTTAAAGTGAAATTAGAATATATTTTTACCATTAAATCCAATAGTGGTCGTTGGAATTAATTTCACTTTGAAATCAGACTTAAACTAGTGTCAATCTTTTGATACTTATTGTTTTATAAAAACACGCTATTTGCTCTGACAGCGGGAATTAATTATTAAATTAATTAATGAGACTTATATGTTTTGAATTTTTTAAAATGGACTTTATTTTTGAATTCGGAATATCAAATATAGCTTAGGGTGATTTTTTGGGATTTTTCTGAAAAACTTTAATTTTTGATGAATAGTGAAACCACTAAGTGGTAATCAAGCAAACTGATTTTTCAGTTAAATGAAAGTTTACCACTAATGTGTATTGAATTTTAAAAATACGACATACATGGTTGTCATTAGTATGTAAAATGTGGTTCAATGGGATGAAAATAAATTTTTGGTGAATAGTAACTTTTTTTCATTAATCGTGATTAGAGGTAATTAGTGTAATTTAAGGTAAAAATGATATTATAAAAATATGAAAACACCATGACACTTGTCCTACCCCTATTGGATGAGTCATTTCCGACCAAGAAAACCCATGGGTAGATTTAGGGGACCCTATGGAGCCTCTTGGGTGAGATAATGACTTTAATGCCTTTTTTTAAATAAAGGTTAAAATGACACTGACATAAATTGTTTTACTAAAAGAATTTTTAGAAGGGGTTATACTAATCATATTTTTGTCTATAAATACTATTTAGAAAGATATAAAGATTTCTACATCAAGATAGTTTTGTTATAATTCTTAGACATTAAATAAATTAATTTAAGTACGGCATCATGATGATGCAAGGATGACCTCATTAATGAACAGTTTAAATAAAATGAAACGATAATATAAAATCTAAGAACTACACTTGTCCAAAAACTATTGGATGGGAATATTTCGAATCCTTATCATCTTATCCTCGAAATATATCAATGTGGGACCTTAGAAATTCGAAACACTTTTGAAAATAAAATAATACTTTCATGATTTCCAAAAGTGCCCCTCTTCTCCCCTTATAAAAGGCCCCCAGCTCTACCTCATTTCACACCCTCCTCAAGCCTTTTGCTCGGCCATACCCTGCCCATTTACTCTCTACACATCCTTCTCCTCATCCTAGAGGATTCCCTTTGGGCATAATCCTTTCAAAAGAAGCCTTTAGGCTCAAATCAAAAGGAGTTACACTTTTAAAGGTAATTCATTCTCTCATGTTCATTTGTTTTATTTTGCTTCTCCAACCCCGGATACTCTTTTTATTTACTTATTTTGTAACAACACCAGTATCTTAAATATACTAGGATGTTGTTATAAGATTTATTCGAGCTACACTCTCACACAACTACATCAAATGGTTAAAGAACATTAGGTTTCTGTGGATGGTGAAATTCTACCTCCCGAAACGATGATCGTTCAACACTCATATAACACCTTCAAAGGTGGCCATTTAGATGAAACTATATTTATATATGATATATAATATGTTTATGTTTTACTTAATCTTCTTTATTTTCATTTGTTTCATACCTTTATGGTTTCCATTGTGGGTAAACACGATAATTTCATTTTAGGAAGTGCGGACTCCCGCCCCCTCAAAGTGATTTGATTCGTTAATGCCATGTGTGGGACGTATAAAGGATGGATTTAAAGTTATTATATATGATGTTATACTAGAATTATAATATACCTCTATATTATTATTGTTTCTTTCCATTAAGGTATGAGATAGAAATGAAAGTAGCGTTCATGCGTACGTACAGCTTACCGTCTCCATAAACGGTGCATTTCATTTCTTACCTCTAAATGATTATGTAATATTATAAATACATTTAAATGCTGGATATATATGATGTATATGATATCCAAATAATTAATATCATTCTGGATATAATGAACCTTTGACCACACAAACAACATGTAATTGTAAGAAGTCCATTTTGGACTTAAGAACCAAATATCGAAAAAACAAACATTATTAACTTAAATGATTACATAATGTTTATAACATTGAAATAAGTGATATAAAAGGAATAATTAAATTTAATAAGGTTCATAAGAAAGTATAAATTAACTCAAGTTTATTATTCAGGATGTTAAAGAATGATCGAGTCAAGTCATACCTGAGGTAAGGGATCCTACCCCTCTCTTTCTTTTTATGTACACTCTTTTATGTCATTCCTTTTAAGCTCATATTTCTTGTGATTGGGATGTTATTTTATATTAATATTACTGTATTTTTTATTTTCATATTATGAGAGACCCTATTCTCCCTCATCAATCAATTTTGGAAGATTTGAGTGGCGCCGTTAAGCTGCCGAATTTTTCTAAGAGATCTAACCTCTCTCTTTCTCTTTAAGTACTCTCCTTTAGGTCACTTCTTTTAAGCTCCACTTTTTTTATGATGGGGGTTGTTATTTTATATTCCTCTTGCTGTACATTTTATTTTAATGATATTAGATACCCTATTTGATCTCATCAATCCATTTTTGGAATTTTTAAGTGGCGTCATTAGGATGCCGAGTTTTCGTAAGGGTTTTTTCATCTCACTTTTATTCCTGTGAGATTTATGCTAAATTTGCCACAATTTCATTTGAGTGGTTTATGTACTGCCCATTATTACACTCCTTTTGTAATATAATTCCACTTATGGGTATTTAAATATTCATTGTATCACACTTCTTCAATGGGGTGTACATTTCGAAAGTTACCCAAGTCTGTAAGGGAACCTTTCACCCTCCTCATTTTAAAAGACTTCGTTTGTTATGTCTTTTAATTCACATACTATTATGTTGGGATATGTTCTTCTATATCCTGATTGATGTAAATTTTATGTCCAAGTTATGAGATTCCCTTTTTATCTCTCATCAACTCATTTTCTGAATTTTTGAAGTGACGTCGTTTAGGCTGTCGAATTTTACCAAGGGAACGTTTTAACCCAATTTCGATTTCTTTTGGTTCAACATGTAGTTATTGAATATGTCATCCTTTGAATATGTGTGAATGACGTTTTATTGTTTTACACTTAATATCCAATTATATTGGGTGTATTTATATTTGTCACACATAATTTTGAGATTGATTTATCCTTAATTTAAGGATACCTTTTTTATAAGGGATTTCATCACATTTCACATCCCTATTGAGACTTCATTGTTGTTATTCACCAATTCACTATTATATGGTGTATATACTGTCCTTTGGAATATTATATCATGAATCCATTTATTCTCATGATATTATAAAGTTCTGATTAAATGTTATTCCTCAATTATTGTTTTCAAGTGTCTCTAATTTTGGTAAAAACCCTTTAACCAAAATATCGCTTTAAATGTTTTAATGATTTGTTCATATTAATATGAATGTTTTAAAAATGGTTTTAAGGATTTTTTTATTTGGATATTAATGGTTTAAAATGTTAAAAGCTTCAAGGTGGTATGGGACTTCGTCTCAATCTCCTTTCATTGAGGCATATTTTATTTTATACACAACCTTCATTAATACGGTGTATAAACCCCTTTGACTTTTACGTTTATCCAAAAGGAATATTTTTTATACGAAGCGTTTTACTAAATGACAAATGGGAATTTTTTTGTCGTACGTATGCGGCGACAATGACTTCTCCGCCGCCATGACCATTATTGGAGTTTCGGCTTCCTCTACAAGCTATACCTTCTTTTTAAAAGAAAAATAAATATCATGTTTTACTTTTCTATTATTTTGGTATTGAAAATGGCTTTCATAATGTTTTTATGTCAACGTGTTGTATTTATATCTTGTGATTGAAAGGTGGAAATGTTAGGATTCCTTTATTCATGTTTTATGTGATACGATTATGATATGGTTCTTGGGAATTATTATGAAGACGGGTGGTTCCGTGATAAACTAAGGGTGGGTGAGACCAATATAGCTCTCAAATGCATTGGGTAACGCGAAGGAGTGAAATGTTAAGGTTTCTCCGAAGAGATTTAGGGAATATACTTTGATGGGTATTCCAAACGTAACCAAGAGGGTTAGCCCCTACGTAAGAATGTTATGAATGCCTCATGTTACCTTTATGTCTTATGATTTCTATGATTTATTCATGATTTGATGATGTAGGTTAAAGTGCCTATGTTTTATGGGTAAAGTATGATTTCATTCTTATGTATATATGAACTCATGTTTCCTTTCCATATTTGTATAACCCTTAGTGAGCTTTTTATGCTCATCCCAAGTTTTTTGAAATGTTTTTCACAGGTCAAGGGAAATGTACATGATGTGATGATAGTGTCAAGGATGTGTCAAGAAATAATCCATGTTATATTTTCAATATGTTCCGTTGATGGGAAGAATGAATACTGTCTTTTATGTAACCACTTTGTTTAAATGTGGAATGTAATGCATTTTTCATGATCTAATTCTCTAAAACTCTAAACCAGAAAAGATCCTCAATGTGTAATCTTGTAATAACTCAAGATTAAATAAGGTTTAAGGCTGGGGCCTTACATCCCTGACCGTGGTGGCTAGGGTTTCTTTGAGTTTCGGTTTCCCCTCTTCCCCCCTCCGGCCAGGCATTTCTTGTGATTTCTGCATCTACTTTCGGTCCAGCGTGGGTGTCGTCACACCTCGTGCATTCATACCGGTGTGGTTCATCTTGAGTGTTGACGTCTTTGGCTTCAGCAGTGTGTCTTGGATCTCATCTGGCATAACAGCGGTGCGATGGTGTTCTCAGCATGGTTCGGTGCGACTGGATTTTGTTTTGAATGACGTTCATGCGATGGTGTGGCATGGCTCATCCCTCTCCATCAATGATGAGGTTTGGTGTGCGATTGGCTTTTTTTCTTTGTTGCTTCTTCCGAATTTTTCAGGTGCCATGGTTTCTCGGAGGTTCGGTCGGCATCATCAGGCGGCCTGGGATTCCTGGATCATCTGGCGCGATCAGGTGCGTGTCTCCAGTTAAATCTGCAGTGCATTGGATGTGTGAGGTATTGGGTGGTGACTTCACTATATTTTTCATTTTTTCTTTGGATTGGTGTGTTTGGTTTGGTGTAATTTTTTCTATCTGGCTGGATCTGGTATTGCTTGTTCTGGTTTGATCTCACTGGCTCTTCTCTACCATTTACTACTACCATTTCACTACTGTGAGGATTTAGAATCTGGTAAGGGTACATCTGTGGTTCTAATTAGAGTAGACTCATGCCCATAGTGGTGCTTCTGTTTCAGGATGACCTCGATTCCTTCATCAGTTGCACCCTTTTGGAGCGGGGTTGGGCCACCCAGTCCTAGGTGACTATGGCATATTTTCATGCCTCTTGGGATTCTTTCCAGGCTTATGTGAATATGGTGGAGGGGGGAGTTTAGGAGGGAAGCGGTGTTGGTCTAGGATGACCCTTGATGGTGGTACTTGAAATGGTCATTTCAGAAGAGCGAATGGTTTTGTATTGAGTGGTCTATTCGAATTTTGATGCACCCAGACTCGACCCACGGATCAGGCCCCAGAAAAGGTTTTCTAGAGCTTCTCTTGATCGATGCAGTTTTTTTTCAGATTTGGTTGTCGAGAGGGTATGGCGACAGTCATCGGATCGGGCCAGTGCTTTGACATAGGGCACCTGCTTGCTGTCAAGCCTTGTAACGGTGGAGTTCTTTTCCATGTCCATATGATCGGGATGGATAGAATCATGTGTCAGTTTGGTTTGTCTCGCAAGACCATCAGGTCATGAATGTTTTTAGTCGATAATGTCTTAGGTTCCCCCACTTCTTCCCTTAAAAGTGGATTTATGTTTCTGTTGAAATAAAAAATATATAAGGCCTTCGGGCCATTGGATGGTTATTTACAAGAACCTTTATTTTAAATTATGTATAAAATCTATAGTAAATATTGTTCAAATTTTGATCTTATCTTTTCAACACCCCCTCTAGAGCTACATGACATCTCACCCTAGTATAATAATTGGCATCATAGTGTGTTCCTTACCAAGATAATTGTGTTCTAATTGATTGTATTATAATAATATTTTAAAAAAAAAATTCAAAAAAATTATTATATAAGGAAATGTTTAACACTATAATATTCTATTATATATTTCTCTTTAAATAAAATTAATTTCTTAGATTTCATACGAAACATACAAACATGAGTCTAAATGAATTGAAATAAAATATACCATTATAATCTATCTATTAAATTTGGAAATGTAATAGTAACACTAATTGTATCTAAATTATGTACAAAATGTTAATTTCAATTAAATATATTGATAAATAAATATTAATGTTTTACTGATGTCTTTATATTCATAAAAAATGCATTCATTATTTTTATTGATTTTATGAGAAAATAATATAAATAACTTTTTATAAATTTATAATGTTTATTTGAAAAATTTTACCAACTATTTTAAATAAAAATTGCAATATTACATTGTAATGAATTTCTGATATTTGTTCATAAAATATTGATTTTCTAATCATTAGTAAAAATATCGATTTTATTGAAAACTATATTATTGGTCCAAAGAGTTAAAATGTCCCATAATGTTTGAATAAGGATTAAAAGTAACATTAGTTATATTATATTATTAATATTTCTATTAATTTCATTGGAATCAAACTTATGGTTGAATTTAGTATAAAATAAATTTATGATTAAAAAATATTTTTCTAACAAATAGGTTTTTTCTGCATTTTGAGTTTTTATCTTAAATTAATGTCATCCACATCTAGGAATTTAATAATTAAAAATGGATTCCATATTTTTAATTAGGTGTTTTTAATTTGTTAAATATATCCATTTCATATTTGGTCAATATTTATAGTAACCATAGTAACATTTTATTCTCATGGAAAGGATAAAATGGGTTAATGATTGTTAAAACTAAAGATATAAAGCTGCATATTTATTATAAAATATTAATTAATTTCATTATTTGATCATATTCCATTAGTAATAATCATAAATTCCAAAAATATTACATTCTTCTTTCATTTTTGTTAGATTTAGACATTTATAATTATTACGTAAATGATAAAGTCCAAATTCCACATTCTTCCTTTTAATATCAAAAATATTTTTTGACAGGGATAAAATACATAATTTCGGATATAAATGGATATTTTAGATATGAATGAATTTTTTTATCATGTTAAATTATTTTTAGTATTTATTGACTAAACAATTACCTTATATTCTTATCCACCAATGTCACCTTGCATGTTTAAGAAGTAGAGAAATAAAGTAAATTATTCTAAACACAATAAAAATTATATTTTTTGGATGATTAAATTTTCACAAAAAATTTTTATGATAAATATAACATATTTTTGACATTTTATTTGTTTATATTGTAATTTATTTTTCTATCGGGTTTTTTCCAAATTCATTTTATGGGAATAGTTTTTAAGATGACATTAACAATATTTTATGACAAATAATATTTTATTAAATTGTGGAAAAACTAAAAAAAATATTTAAATAAGAAAATTATAAATGTTATAAAATTTCATCCATTTTCAATTTATGAGACAATTTTACCTTATATGTAATATTACAACCCTTTAATATTGAAAATTTCATTTCTACGGATAATGTTAAAATCGATGGACAAAGGGGTAAATCTAATAGATATGAAATAAAATGACACAAATAACCTATATAAATTCCATTAGATTATGATATTTTGATAATATAATATTTTTTAAAATTTATTTAAAGTTAAAGAATTAAACATTTGATATACATTAATTATATTTAAAAATTTGTGTAATTATAGGTGTGCATTTTCCCTCCCTTATAAAAGGACACATATTCTTTATTTTATTAACACCTTCTTGAGAAACCTTCAATGAAGAAACCCTAAATATTTCAGTTCAAAAATCTCATATAGATGAATTAGAATTTCTAATCTTCTTAAAATACCATTTCAAGGGTCTTTAAGAAGGGATCTAAAGGAGGATTACTAAACAAGAGATAATTTATTTACCTGACCTATTTCAATTTCTTTCTTCTTCTACCACCACTATATCAATTAAATTTATAATAAAATAATAAATTTATGATACTAAATATAATAAAATGATATTATGATTATATAACCACAAATATCCAGTCTCTATTCCATCAAATAATAAGGGACAATATCACTTGTGTGTACCTGTAGACTACTGCTTCAACACATCGATACAATTCATGTCCCATCACCATACTTCATGGATTTTTCTATTATGGGTATAATTTTTGTATATAATATTTATAATATTTTGTTTTTTCAAATTTATAATATAATATCTACCTTTTTACCTTCTCATCCATTAGAAAATGATAATTTCACTTGTGTGTACGTATGGACTACCACCTCCATGATGTGATGTGAATCATTTTTCATTTATTCTTTACATGGATAGGAATGAGGATATATTTAATAAATATATATGATATATATGATATAATAATTATTATATATTTTTTAATTATCATCTAACTTTCATTTATTCTATCTATTGAAATGTGAAAACAATATTCATGTGTACATTCGACCCACCGTCTCCATAAATGGTGTCATTATTTATTTTATCTATAAATTTTATGGATGAATATAAATATATTTATAATGAATATATATGGTATTTACATAACCATTAAATTTATTGAGTAAATTTAACCATAATTAAAGTACAAGGACTAGAACTGGTAAACAAAAACATGCGTGAGAAATAAAATAGTTTTCACATATAATAAGGATTTTAATAGAGAATTCTTATTAAATGAGTGGTAAGATGTTATATGTAAATAATATATGGAAATAAGTATATTATTATAGTATTTTAATAGATTAATAATTTATATATAATTATTATAAAGTAGTTTGAAATATATAAAAATTGATATAATGCATGATGGGTGGGATTTATACCACAATCCCTTTTTATTCAGGATTATTTATTATTTAATTTATAGTGAGGAAATTATATGATTCGTATATGATAAATCCCTTTAATTATTACCCACAATAGTTTATTTCAAAAAAAATCATTTTATTTTACCCGCATTTAGAACTTATGTTGCTGAAGATATTTTTTAAGGAAAATTACATATGTTTTACTATTTTCTCATGAATATTCTTTTTCCATGTCTATGTATTATTTTCAAAAAATAAGAAATGTTTTAAATTTTATTATTTAATTTTTTTTGTCAATTTCCAAGGATTGATTTTTTATAAAATCATTTAAATAGAAACTTTTTATTATTTTCTAAGTTATACACATTTTATTTTTTACCAATAAATGTGAAAGGGAACATTATTTTTCCACACAAGGAATGATCACTCAATGATTTGAAGCATCCTTTACACAATTCAATAGTTGTTTTAAATGAATTTTTTTCCATAATATTAAAAAAATTATATTTTAAATAAGAAATTATAAAATTTGAATTATATTCTTCTCAAAAAAATATTTAAGCATTATTTTAATATAATTTTCACCTATTATATCATTGTTTTATTTGAATTATTATTTATAATATATTTGATCCAATGTTTCCATACTTATTATTCCACTATATAGTTATGCTTATGATGGTGATTTTTTATGATACCCATTTATTTTTTAGGGTTATGCGATGATGAAATAATGAAATGTCTATAAAAACACATTATTTCACGGAGTTTTTTATGGTGATTTGATGAATGTTTTGTGATTTTCTGGAGCACATATGTATGGATTTCAACATGTTTAGGGTAGGACCATAATTTTATATCCTTCTATTGCATTGGGGAATATTTTGAACCTCATGAGAAAATTTTAGGAAACTAGTTGATGTACTTTATCTGTTATGGGAAACAAGTTGATTTGCTTGTACAAAAATGGGAATCTAGTCAACATTCTTAATCAACTAGGGAAAATATATGATTTTGGATTATATTTATTATATGGGAAATAAGTGTTTATTCCCTTTCCACTTTCATTTTATATTTCCTATATTCTACTATGAGATATGAAATGGTTTAAAAACTATGTTGGTTGAATTAATTTATGAAATATTTATATGATTATGATTGCGATTTGTTTTTCATTTATGACGATTAATCACTCAAATGATTCATGTATTTTGAAATGAAAATGGTTTATTCCATGAAACATTTTTATCAATGAAATTTCCTGAATGACCATTGTATGTTATTATCATGATCTGGTACTCGTATTTTTATCATATTCTTTATTAGGATAATTTATTGTTATTTCTCATGTTTCCCATTATAGAGAATCTAGGATCACTATTTCTTATGTTTCCATTCCCTAGATTCTAAGAAATGGTTTTTATTATGGTATTTCAAGAAGTATACAGTGTTGGAAGAAAATTATAATAGATGATTAAGAATTTACATAAATAATATTTTTATGTGTCTTGTATAAAAAGACACTAAACAATTATAGTTTAAGAATTTATGTTAATGTAATTTATACCATATTCATTTATTGAGATTTAATATTTATGTATGAGGTTCTTGGGTCAGTATATTTGGTATTTGAGTTAGTTTTAGTTATTCATTTGAGATTGCGGTTAGAAAACATTGGTGAAACCCATAGGGATAATTCAATGAATAGGGTAGCATCCAAATGATATGTTAATGAACATGTATAACATATTTTAGACCTATAGTTCCATATATATTAAAAAATATTTCATGATATAGTCATCCTTTTAATTATATTTCATGATTATATGACATCTCACTATTATTGTTATTGCATGTTTCTTATACTTTTTTTATTTTATACATTGTCTCAAACCAAAATAAATTGTGATGATAATGAATTTTTATACATTGGAATGATTTTACACCTAATTAAACAAATCATATTAGACATGGAAATCAATATCTCACTACTATTGAATCCTGATGAGATTCCAAAATATAAAAATATGGAACAATGTACTATTTAGACTTTTATGAAGAAATATCCACATTATTTTATTGAATAATTTGATACAGTAGTGGATGATTGATATATCAATTCCATTAAGAAAATATATTCTATTCTCAAGTGCATATAGTAATAAAAAATTTCATAACCATTTATCATTCAGAAGGGGAAGAAGATCAAGAGTGGAATCTTATTAAGAATATGTGGAAAGAGGAAGAAATTAACTCTATTTAATTAGATGAGTTTAAGATTATATTTTTATTAAACACATACCTTGTATTTTATTTAAAAAACTAAATGATTAATTATTTTAGATTATGTATAAAGATGATAAATCCATTTGTAATTATGAAAAAAAATATTACAAGCCTTGAAAGGTATGCTTCTGGTTTAATCATTATCATTGAAATAAAAATTTATATATTATCTAGTGGCATAAAACAAATTCCATGGAAGGAGTTAAATATAATAGGATTTATTTTTTATGAAAAATTATTTTGATATTCACTCAGGATAGAAATTATCATTAGGGATTACCATCATCCCCATGGTTTTGATATGAAAAAAGAATATGGAGACTCATGAAAAATTGAACAAATAACATGGTAGAAAGAAAATATTTCCATCTAAATTTTCGATGTATGGGAAAATATGTCAATGGAATTTATTTAAAGGAATTAGGAAGTTATTTAAATGTGTAAAGGTGATTCATAATTCCCAGAAATTTATAATGGTGATGAAAAGGTTTGTTGATATAATTGAGCAAAGGAAGATGCCAACTAATGGACGACCAACAACCCAATGCTTCAAATGAAAAGATTTTAGGAATTATAAAAAAATAATGAATAAATATGAGGATTTTAAATGATAATTATTGTTAATAAACTTATAATACAAAATAACAATGGATGTATCATGTGATCATGGCTATCAATGTGTGTTATGAGAATAATGTGGTGATAGGTTCAACTATCATACACTTTGTAATATTTAATGCCTTATATTATTCCAAGTATTCCCTCTATTTTATACCTACATAATTTTTAAATGGTATTGAATTACCACATAAAAGATTATATATAGAGGTGGTAGTGAGAAATAACAATGGAATTATAGGATCATCTCAATTATATTGTTTAGTTCCAATTGATGTTTGTAGGAATGTGTTTCCTTCAATTTATATGAAACTATGTTTAGTTGAATTTTATGTGATTATAAGCATGGAATGGAATTATTTATATGGATCCGATATAAACTTCAGTTTCAGGAAAATCACAGTCCATATATTGAATAAACATATAATCATTTATTGATTCAAGGAAGAATATGATCTTCTAATGAAAATTACATCTAGCATGTGGGTCATAATTCTTATACATGATGGGTGTTTATCTCAAATGGTTGGGGAGAAAATCAACATTGAGGATTTACCTATTAAATGGTATTTTATTATTTCTTTATATTAGTGTTTATTGGTCTCCCTCTAAATAATTAAGTTTAGACTTAAAAAGATCTTTTACATGGAGGCACATCTAGTTAAAAAACACCTTATATAATGTACATGATTAAGATAGAAGAATTATTAAATTAAATTTTAGGAGAATATTGATAAGGGATATATATAACCTAGTGTTTTTATCATGGGGTGAACCAATTCATTTTGTTTAGAAGAAATATGGGTTAATGACTTTTTTTATTAACAAGAACATAATTTGATCATTATCAAGAAAAAGTATCTTCTTCCTCATATTGATGAATTTTTTGATCAATTACAAGGAGAAAAATAATATTCCAATATTGAAATTTGTTTTGGATATAATAAATTAAGGGTTATTAAGGATGATATTACCAATATATCATATCATATATCGTATATTAATTATTATTTTATAGTTATTCTATTTGGATTTTCTAATTCCCAATCTATTTTTATGGATATAATTATTTGAGACTATAGATGTTACCTCCATCGCTTTGTGGTAGTATTTACAGGTGATATTATAGTATAATAAAAGAACATGGAAAATAATTAATATCATTGTAGATTACTTCTAAAGACCCAAATGAAATCCTTTTTGTATAAAAAATTTACCATCTATGAATTCTGGATTCATACTCATTTATTCTTGGGTTATATAATCCAAAAAGAAGGTATATAAGTAGATCAATTAATGATATAAGTTATATAACTATTCCCTAGAATACCCTAGTAACTAAAATTCATATTTTTCCTTGGTTGTATGGATATTATAAATTATTTATATGATATTTCTCATGAATATATAATCCACTAACTATACTGACTCAAAAATGAGTTATGTTCTTGTAGACTAACGAATGTGAAGAGAATTTCAAGGAACTCAAGGGAAGCTTTGATAGTGGACCTATACTCACACTACCGTATAGTATAAAAGGAATATGATATATAATTATTCATCAATGAATAAAATTAGATGATTCCTCATGAATAATGTTATGGTAATATCATATGCCTTATACCAGATGAATATTGATGAGATATCTACGCAAATCATGATTTAGAGAAGGAAGCAGTAATTTTTTTATTTATATATAGAATAATTATCTTTATAGTGAATGGTTTTACATTTATATGGATCATAAATTTTTTTATGTATACCTTAAAAAATAAATATCTGAATATGTTTTAGAGAATATGTTTGGAATTTATTAAATTCTATTACTTCTCAATACACTACCTCCCTGAGAAGGAAAAAAAGTTGTTGATGCACTCAGTCTAAAGAACCGTGCAAGTTTTCCTATGATGAGGATTGAAATAAATAAATTATTTAAGTATTTTTATAAGATATAACTTGAAGTCATTGAAAAAAGGATAGATCCTATAATTCTCAGATAAATTTTCAATAATTTATCGAGTTAGGATTAAAGTGCTCTGAAAGGAATGTGTAGACTATAGAAGAAAGTGAGTAGTGTTCCTGAGTTCAACCATGATTTTAATGAAATGATAAGGTTTAAGAAACATTTATTTATCTTGTCTATACTATAATTGAAGAATAATATATTGGATTAATCTAATTATTCTATACTCTTTATTCATCTTAGAAGTATGAATTTGTACAAATATTTGATAGAATATTTTCAGTGGGACTACATTAAAATGGTTATTGTTGAGTATGTTTCTCAATTACTATTATTAATGTAAAATAAGGTTGAGAGAAAAAATTATAAGGGGTTGTTATAATGATTACCCAAAACTGAATGGAAATGGGATATCATTACCCTTGATTTTCTTATCAGATTCGCCAAATCATCAAAAGGGAATAATGAAATTTGGGTTTTAGTTGACTGCCTTATTAAGTTATCAGAAATCATTTCCAATATAGGTGATTAATATATTCATCCTATTTCTATGTTATAAAATATGGAAGTGGTTAAATTACATGGAGTTCCATGTTATATTATATCTTGTTTGGATCTGAGGTTTACCTAGAAGTTCTATGTAGTCTTCAGCAAGATTTGGATTTAGAGTCGTGTTTCATCAGTACAAATCATCCTCTAACATATGGTTAGACTACGATAACTATTAAAAAACCTAGAGGATATATTGAGATCTTATTTTATATATTTTACAGGTGGTTGAGATCAATACTTTCCACTAGTAAATATTTGTTATATCATTATCTTCCACTTGATCATTCAGATGAATCCTTATGATACCATTGATGGTTGGAAGAGTATAACTCTCAAATGTTTGGTTGATGTTGGAAAAATAATGATATTGGGTCCTGATCAAGATAAAGATATTTTAATAAAAAGGTGAAATACATAAATTATCATATAATAGTAGAATAGAGTTTATTGAAATGTTCTGTTGGAGATCATTAGCAAGATCTGGGGTTTGAGGTTTTTGAAATCCAATCTTAAAAAATCTCTAGTTTTTTTGATATCTGGAAATAAAGGAAATTTTATCCTAATATATATTGGTGCAATTAAAATTGTTGATCATATTGGGATATTAGATTGTAATTTGAAACTTCTATCGAATATCCATTAAGTTCGTAATGTTTTCCATGTATCTCTCATGATAAAGAACTTACCTAATACTTCACATATATTAACCTCATAGGTTACACCAATGGAGAAATATCTCTCTCATGAGGGAAAATTAGTAGATTTTATAGATCAAAAATAGAAGGTGAAATGAATCAAGACCACACAGATAGTCAATGTTTTGTGGTGAAAGTACAAATAGAAGGAAGCTATCTGGGAAACTGAGGATTCGATGAAACAAATATATCCTCATCTATTGGTATTGGATTGATGTAATTTCGATTGTGAAATTCATTTTTAGGGGTGTAAAATGTAGCACTTTGAAATTATATGATATATTTATCTTCAACTAAATTTAATTTCATCGAAAAGTTGTTATAAATGAAAACCCCAGTCTAGATAAATATTAATACGATTTATTTTTATAACCTAGATATTAAATAATAACTGTAAAATGAAATAAATAAATTTTACAGAGAAATATAATTTATTTAGTTAAGGTGAATATATTTTTATATAATATTTTAATTTTTCATTAAGTCATTATATACATCCAAAATAATTATTGCGTTTTTATTTTTTATGACAAAATAATATAATTAAATATTTCCTCTTTTATAAAATTTATTGGATAAAATTAACATTTTTTTTTGAAATTATCTTCTAAAAATTGACATATAATGAAATTTTTAGTTTTTTCAGAAAAGATTGATTTCCGGGGGAATATTGAAAAGTGTTATTTTTATTTTTTCTTAAAAAAATAGTTGGTTTCAAACATTTCAAAAGTTATATTATTTTAAAAAAAATCATAATAAAATTAAATATATAATGATATTTAAAATCTAATTATGTTCATTGGAATCAAATTTATTGTTAAATTTTCTATGAAAACAGTTATATGCATAAAAATATATTTTCCTAAAATACATTATTGTGTTTTTAGTTTTTATCTTAAATTAAATTCTAAAATTTCTGGAAATTTAATCCTGTACATAGAGTCTATATTTGTAATCAATAGCTGAAAATTTAGAAAATATTACCCTTTATTTTTTCTAATATTAGTAGTATCCATTGTACGTTTTTATCAACATAATAATGGATAATTGAGTTATTCCGGGTTAATATGAATTTAATAAATCTTAAAATTCATTCAAATACATTCCTTTATTATAATGTATTATTATAGTTCATATTTAATCATTGAAATTTTGAGAACAACATTTTCATCCATTTTCCTTTGATTTTAAACATTATTATATTTAAGTGATGGATGAATTAAAAAATATAATTTCATTCCATTAATAAAAATAATATTTTATAGTTGATAAACCAATATATGTTCTTTTTGAAATTGATATTTTATGTAAATATTATTAAAAATTAGCATGGTAATTTATTTTTTAATATTTTTATGTAATAATTAGCTTAAAAGTGTACGAAAGTATGACACATTGTTTGTTCAAGTAGTATAAAGATAAAGTCAATTATATTTAAAAATGTAAAATTTATATTTTTGTGAAGAGATAAAGTGTACCAAAAATTTAGAATATAAATATAACATATTATTTATGTTTAAAAGAGTATAATTGAAATATTTTTCTATAATGTTTTTTCCAATGTTAAATTAGGATAATAGTTCTAAAAATGACATTATTTGTATTTTATATTATATAGTATAATATTTTAATTATATAAAAACCTTAAAATATTGAAGAAGGGTAGTTAGGATGCTAAATGGTGTAAAATGAGATATTGTTTCCATTTATGATCCTATTTTTACATTATATCTAAAATTTTAACCCTTTAAAATTGAAAAATTCATTATTATGGTTAATGTCAAAATCAGTTAATGAATGAGTTAAAATAAAATTATGGTTTAAAATGAGAGTAAAACATATATAAATTTTATTGTATGGTGAGAACGTGACCATTGAATATTTTTCTATGAATTAATGACTATTTGGAAGAACTATAAATTATAAATATATTAATTATATTTAATAATTTTTTTGGAAATTCAATGTCTTTCTTTTAATTCAATTATAAGAGGACACTTATGGGGAATTACTTTTACACCTTATTGAAAATCTTATCTCAAAAACCCCTACTTAATTATATTATAAACTCCCATATCCACAAATAACATTTTTTTTTCTTAAATTAGAATTATGAGGATCCTTAACAATTAATAAAATTGAGTCATACTAAAGAATGGGTAATCGTCTTAGCCAACCTCTTTCAATTTATTTATTCTTATAAAACCTATAAATATGTGGAATTTTTCATGAAGTAATAAAACCTATATCATAAATATTATAAAATATTATTATGATTTTAGACAACCAATATACATATTATATTCCATCAAATGTGAAGTGAATGTATTACTCCTGAGTACATGATAACTGCTGGCTCCACGAAGTAATACAATTAATTCACTAAAAAAATGTCACATTAGCATCAGTTATTTAGAGGGGGTTATTCACAACACCCTCTACATGCATATTCAATATATATTACAGGGGTTGCGCACAACCTCATCTAATCAATGAATTTAGATGTGGTTTTCAATACCATTTTAATTTTTTATCATTTTTTTGATATTGATATGGATTTTAAAGGAAACTACTCCAACACAACATGTAATTTTAAAATTATTGGTTCTATATATAGTGGGGGTTTTAAACCCCTGTAATTTTTTATTATTTTTCATTAAAAAATAAAATTTTATAATATTTGTGCCTGAGCGTGCGCACATGTCCATGTATATATATACACACACACATATATATAGTATACAAAAATATTATATAAATATATTTAACTAAATTATAAACACACATATATAGAAAGAAATTATATTAATATTTTATAAAAACAATTTAAATAATTACATATACATATAAACACAAATGTGTAAATCTATCAATATAGGTATGAATAGTGTAAATGTTATTTTAAATATATAAAAATTATATACAGTTTTAATTATATAGATTTATTGAAAACATTTATATTACGATTTATATTGTATTAAATACAATTTTATTATAAATTTATGTGTGGAAACATTTATATTATAATTGGTATAAAATATATATATAATATAGATAAAATTTAATATATATATGTAAAATCTAAGTATATTATAATTATTTTATTAAATATTGATTTATATATATTATGTAATTATATTTTATAATTTATTATACTATATTAATTATAAATTAATACTATAAATATATAATATGTTATTTAGTTATATTATATATATTTTCAATTATAAGAATGTTTTAAATTTTTTGTTTATGTATATATTTGTATACGTAATATAACTTAAATGTATATAATTCCATACATAAATATATAATATAACTTTTTTTAATATAATCTATTTTGATATAAAAAATAAAATAAATGTATAGTATTTATAAAACCATCATATAATTTTTATAATTTAAAAAACGGGTGTAAGAAAAAATATATTTATTATAAATATTATTGTTATCAAACACAAACACATATATAAGAATATAAAAATAATTATATAAAAATATATATTAATTATATTATATCATTAAATATTATTTTAAAACAGAACTACACACACAAATATAAATTTATTGAAATATATAAATTTATCTATGTAAATATAATTATTTATATATATTATACAAATAAACAAGTATATAATTCATAAATACATATTTAAGTATAGAAATAGTTTATTTGAATACATTTTTTAATATATTCACATATGTGTATATAAATGTAAAGATATATATTTTTAATTTAAATGAATTTAAGTTATTTTTGAAAATATTATTTATAAGAATAATGAATAAAATATATATAAATATATACATGTGTATTTATATAATTGAAAATAAATTGGCATAGTGGTAGTAGGTGTGAACTGTATTTAAAAATATATATTTATATATGTAAATAAAATTTTTTATAAATATTATATAAATAAACTTGTATATAATATATTAATAAGTAATAAAGTATATGAAGAATTTATATGAATATTTTTATAATTATATAAACACGTGTGTGTATACATGTAAATATATAGTTTATATATTTATATATATTTCAATATTTTATTTAAATAATATTTTTTAGAATAAAGAATCAAATATATATAAATAAAATCATGTGAATTTATATAAATAAATGTAAATGGTAAAGTTTTAGTTGCTGAAAAATGTTTTTTAAAATATATATTTATATATGTAATTATAATTATTTATACTTATTATATAAATAAAATGTATATAATATATAAATATGTATTTATGATTATAAAAAATTTATAAGAATATATTTATAAATATATAAACATATGTATCCATACATGTAAATATCTAGTGTATAAATTTATATGTATTTAAATATATTAGGTAAATAATACGTATTATAATAATGATTCAAGTATATGTAAATAGATTAATGTGCATTAACTAAATAAAAAAACTCATAGTGGTAATAAGTGAGAAATTTATTTAAAAATATGTATTTACATATATGTAAATATAAATATGAAAATATTTTTTATAAATAAACAACGATATAATATATAAATATATATATTAGTATATAAATAATTTACATGAATATATTTATAAATATATAAGCATGTGTGTATAAATGGGTAAATATATAGTTCATATATTTAAATGAATTTAAGTATATTAGGTAAATAATATTTATTAGAATAAAGAATCAAATATATATATATATATATATTCATTTGAATTTATATAAATAAAAATAAGTTGGCATTATAGTAGTGGGTGTGGGCCATGCGGTATTTCCATTTAGTGTGATAATAGTTTCAAGTCCCTTTGAGAATAATTTTACATAGTTAAAGGGTGTGTGGGCAGTACGTGGAGAAGAGAATGCTATTCTTCTAGGCCTGTGGAAACAGGTGTAGAAAGGGAAGGGGTTTGAATGAGAGAAATGGATGGAGTTGAACTAGTGGTTTGGGGGTGGGATTGGGAATAATTATGTGGGGGGAATGGGAGGAAATGATATGCACATGGAGGAATTCGAGGGAATATTACACACATGGTGGTAAGAGAGGTACTGCAGACAATGATGATAGGAGAAATGAGGCAGATGAATTAGGGGTGTCTAGGAACTAAGGAAAGAATGTGGGCGGGAATGGAATGCTGTATTGGAAAAATGGGGAAAATTTCAGAGTTGTTATAATTGCCTTTAATATGATAAATTAATTAGAAGGGGTTTAATTCCCTTCAATGTTATCAGTCTCAAGTAAATTTAACCTGGAATTAAGAGGGGTTTTAACACCCTCTAAAATAACCACCTCTAAGTCTCATCCACATGTACTAGAAGTTCATGGAAGCCACCCCTAAACATAGAGGGTGTATAATTTATATTTTGTTAACCATACCCACAATTAAATCATTTACATGGGGTTATAACCCCTACTAATTGCAAAACAACCCACTCTAATGACAGTTTTTTTGGAGTGGTTATTAATCACTATATTAAATGGGTGGTTATTATGATTTTTAATGTTTATATATTCTATTTATGATATAATTATTCTTTTTTTATATTAATATCATATCTACTTTATTACCATCACATTCATTGGGAAATGATAATTTCAATTCTGCATACATGTGGACTACCACTTCCATAAATAGATGTGATGATTTTCATTTATTATTTAAATGTATGGTAATAATGTCAGATTTAATGTTAATATATTATTTATATGACACCATAATTTTTCTATAAATTTGAATTAGTATTTAGCCTTTTCCCATTCCATCCTTAAAAAAGTGGAAATAGTTTCCATGCATATGTACGGATTGTCATTGCCAAAAACAGTGTAATTCAATTTTTTTCACTGAATTTTAAGGATAAATATAAATATATTTATATAATGAAAATATATTTCATTTATAAAAAATAAAAATAGTTTAATGATTAAAACATTATCAATGTATAAGAACCGATACTGAAAGACTGAAATATGCATGAGAAATAAAACTGTTATCACATAGAACTATAATTTTAATAATAAATTCTTAGTAAATGGGTAATATAATGTAATAATTTGATTATATATGGTATTATATATATTATTATAATAATATAATAAATTTATAGTAAATATATATTTATTCTATAGGAAGATAGAATGTATATTAATTGAGATGAGATTGGCGGTATGGTATTTACTTATCAAACCCATTTTATTTGACATTGTTTATATTTGAATTTAAATTGGGAAAATTATACGATCCATATATAATAAAAACAATTATGTTTTCTTCTCCCCTATTTATTCCTATAGATTAGATTTTTTCTAATCAATTCCCTCACATTTAGTACTCAAAAGTCTGAAATATTATTTTAAAGAAAACTTATTATATTTTTTTCTGTTTGGCTGAGAATTTTTTTCTTCCATGTCCTTGTATTTTAATGAAAAATGAAAAATATATATAATATCTTATGATATTTTTATGTCATTATAAACTATTATTTTGTTTTCAAAATTTTCTAAATGGGAGCTTCTTATAAGTTTCTGAATAAGATTATTTAATCTTTCTATTGAAAACGTGAAAGGAATATTTCATTTAAAGTACTCAAAACGAAAAAAAATTTATATTAGACATGAAATATAAATGATTTTAGATTACATTACATTTTTCCATGGTTATTTTAAAATAAAATGTTTACCATTATTTTTTTGATGTTTTTAGATTTTATGTAGTTTATTTCAAAATAAAAATAATATTTCCCACATGAAATATTATAGTAGTATTTAAAAAAATCATCTTGGTTAAAATAATTTGATATTATTTCTGATTTAATGGGGATATTATTCAATGTTTCCTTACTTAATATTTCTCATAATATACTAAATTTTGATGATGATAGTTTTATGAAGCCCATTTTTTCATTGGTTATTCTATAATGAAATGATGAGATGTATATGAAACATATTTTCCTTCCATGGGTTATGTTGTTATTATATGTTGAATGTTTTAGGATATTGTAGCCCACATATGCCTGGTTTTCATTATGTGATGGGTGGGATCAGAATTATTTATTATATAAATGCATTGATAAATGTTTTATATCTCATGAAATAATTATTTGAAACAAGACGATATATGTTATCCACTATAGAATAAAGTCTATTATTCTTGAACCATTATGTTCTGGGAAACATGTTTTGATGTAAGGTAAACATTTATTTTATTTCATATATAGTTAACCATGACATATGAAATAGTTATTATACCTATGATGTTCCCAAACTTTTATTAAATTTTAATATTATTTTGAATTGGAGGCATGGTTCATTTATAACGACCTCTCACACTTATGACTTATTTCTTTTGAAATGATAATGTTTTATGACATGAATCATGTTTAGTTTTTTTGAAATATTGGTTAAGAACATTTTATGTTATGTTCATGATCTCATACCATTGTTCTTATATTATGTCTTATTACGATAAATGATTGATATATCTACTGTTTACCCATATTGAGAATCGATGTTAACCTTTTATTATGTTTCATTTCCCCATGTTTTCAAGAATGATTTTAAGTACAATTTTTTAAGAAGATTACAATGTTGGAGGAACATTAAGATATATGATGAATAATGTACATAACTAAGATATTTAGGTATCTTGTCCCCAAATAAACTAAACTGTTACAATTATAGCATGTATTTTAATGTTATGTATGGAATATTAATCTATTAATATGAAATATTTATATGTAAAATTCATATTTAGCTATAAAAATATATTATTTGAGATGTAAATAATGAACTGTATCGATTGATGTATTTGTCATAGGCTAATATATAATCAAGGTAATGCTTCTAATAAATGGATTTTGAGAATTTAATAAAATATGAAACACAAAACCACTAATCATTTTATAATAATGGTACAACCATATAAATAACATCATAGAGATTAATGTACTCTCTTTTGTAATGAAGTAGTAATGTATATTTTAATTTAAAAAGTTATTAATAAAGTATCTGATCTTATTATTTGATGTGTGTTCTGTCACATACCTTGTTGTAAAAATGATCAAGATATATGGTGGATACTTGTTGTTACATATTGTGGAACTAATAAATTAAAGATTAAGTATCTTGTGATTCTATGGGTTTAATATCAAAATATTACATTGGGTGAAGAAAAATCAAAGAACTATATGTTTAAAAAATTTATTATAATTATTATTGAAATGAGTGTGTTTAGAGAAGCTCTGTATAATAATATTGTTTTGGAATTTGTTTTAAGAACTCTTCTTATGAAGTGTCTTGTGAAAAAGGTTTACATTGATAATAGAGAGAAATATAAAAAGTGCGTACTTTATGAACTCATTGATTCATTTATAATATAGTAACTTGAGTTGTAGAATATTGTGGATGAATAAACTATAAAAAATAAAATTGTATTATTGAAATAACAAATAACTTCTTCTTCTAAATCATGTGATTCGTAGCTATTGGTATGTGAGAAATATGAAATAGGTCACATTGTCAATGTTTTCTACAAAAAATGAACTACATTAAAGGATCCAAGATTTTATTTTAAAGGATTATAAAACATATGAATGAAAGAATAAAGAAAATAAATGTAATTAAATTATTTTTAAAAATAAATAAATTATTAATATAAGAATACGTGCTATATTAAGATAGATTATCTAAAAAATCACGAAATAAATAAAAATATGTAGAACAAATAAATGATATGGAAACTGGATGGAGTAATACATTATAATATAACTCAAAAATTGAATAGGGAACTAAAAATTAATTAGCTAACTGGTTATTAATGGATAAAATGAATGATGATAGTAGTGCTTCTTGTTTTAGTTTATATTGGGATTGAAAATTTTGAAATTACATTATAAATGAACTATATGAAGAGAATGAAAAATTATGAAGAGGTATTTTAAAAATGTCTAAATTGTAAAAATATACAAATAAATAAAAAAGCCTATTAAATAAACAAAATTTCTTATTCAAAGAATTAGAAACATATAATGAACCATATAGTACTTTTGATAATGTCTGTTATCATTTATTAATTATGAATAATGATAATTAGAACATAATGATGAAAATTATCAGTATAAAATATATTATGTACACTTTTATTAATCTAAATTAATATTATGACATATGATAAAAATGATGAAACCAAATAATGATAATTCTTGTTTTGGTTTTGATAAAAAATATACCTAATCTAAATAATAATTTTTTGATAACTTTTTTAATGTATGTGTGGAACTTTTTTATGATATTTATATATAATGAAAGTAAATTTTTAAAATTATTCTTCATTATGGCCTCTACAATATTTAGGTCAAACTAATTAAATTTCTAATAATTTTTCTTCAATATTACCAAATACTAAATGTTTAAAAATCTATTTTGATACCTCATTAACTAATCAAATTGGACCTAAAGTGGCATGGAGAAAAACATATTTTCTCTCTACTATATTTTATAAAATATTCCCCATGAGACTCAATTACATATAGTATATGGAAAAAATCTTCTCAAAGAATATGAATAAAGAACCATTAAACTATACATTCTATAATCAATGTAATGAATGTTGAGTGACTTTTAGAGACAACTAAAAACGAAAGGTAAAAGGTGTTTGTGGAGTGGGTATTTTTAATAATATTTTTATTTCTAATGTAGTATATATCAATGACATAAACTAAAATGAAATCAATATTTCATTAATTTTTATGATATAATATTTGTTATGTTTGAAAATGATAAATTGTTTGTTTTCGAAAATTCTTCAATTTTTTTATAAAAAAAATATCAATTATGTTATATTGAATTATTAAGTCTTAAAAATCAGAATCATAATTACCATAATACTATAGAAACTTATCATATCATATGTAATACAAGTATTCTACATGAAAATTTTCATTTTCTATATAAACTACCAAACAATTGACAAGTTATTCCACCTTTGGAGTTTAAAAAAATTTGTTTAATTCAGTATTAATATGAAAATATTATAGAGAAAGATTTATATATGTTGTAAAGGTAAATCATTTAAGACCCCATGAAAATATTCATATTAATTTTTGTGGACATACTGACATTGAATGGTTTTTTGGTAAGAAATGAGTTTTCTAATTATAAATCATTTCATTGGATTTAATTAAATTCATAATCAAACTCAAAAAAATTGATAACATTTCTAAGATAACTATTCTTTTAAATTAGTTCATTGTGAAAAGTGGTAATTAATTATTTGTACAAGAATTGATATATTGAGTAAATTATTTAATCATTAATTTGAATAAAAAAATTGGAAGAAAATGGTAATTTTCATAATTTTATACCCCTAGATCCCCTTAGTAAAATGGAGTAGTAGAAAGGAAAAATAGAATTATTTTAAAAATATATAGAACTATGTTAAATTAATTTAACATAACTAAATATTTCTAATTAAAAGTAATAAATATATATTGTTACCCTGTAAATAGAATTTCTGTTATATATCTAATAAAAAACCCCTTGTGAATTATTTAATTGAAAAATATAAAGAAGGTTATATTAGAGTTTTTGATAGTAATGTGTTTATGTTATTTAATGATGATGAATTATATAAATTATAAGTTAAATGTGATCTTTGAATTTTTAATGTTTATTTAAATTTTATTAAATCAAATATATTGTTTAATAAAAGATCTTTTATTTTAAAATAATTAATTCATGTACAGTTTGACGAAAATAATTTGAAAGAGAATTCTAATTTAGATATAATTTAAGAAAAATTTTGAGTGTTTAATTTTTATGATGTTAACCTCACGATGATAGTTTATATATTTTCAGGGAGTATATATCTTCTCTATAGCATCTTAGAACTTGGAAAACTCATTAATATCATCCTAGGAGATGTAGTTGGTAATGTTGATTGTGGAATTTTAACTAAGATATTTTCATTGTATATGTGTTCTAATTCAATTTTGTTTCTAAATTTATAGAAAATGATGTGTTTTAAATATTAAAATATCCTATTTGGAATATTTCTATAGAAGAAAAAATTAACAAATTTAATATGAATGATGTTTTTTCCATAACTAATCTTCCAAAGCTAATAAAATTATTATAATTAAAATGGATATTAAATTTTAAAATGGAAAAAGTTTTAAATACTGTAAATAATAAATCTAGAATTATTGCTCAATGTTTTTTTCAAGATGATTTCCTTTATATTGATTACTATTTTTCATTTATTTCAACGATTCAATCATTTATGAATTTATTATATTACAAATATTTTAACGTTTTTAAATATATTTAAATGGATGTTAAAATATATTTTTTAAATGGATTTATTTATGATGAATTATCTATTAACCAACAATTATTCCTTTAAAATTAAAATTTTATAATCACATTTTCAATCTTTAAAAATGATTATACCGACTTGAGAATGCTCCAAAATCTTAGTATGAATGGAATAAATTTTTTATTATTTTATAGATTTATGAAAATAAATATGATACAACATTATTTATAAATATTATTTTTAATGACATTTTAATTTTTATAATTTAAATTGATGATTTTATTTTCGGTTCCCCTAATTCATTTATTTTTATTGAATTTTATAGTTTTATGACTTGAAACTTTGAAATGTATTATGGGAGAATTAAATGTTTATTTATGATGTTTTTTAATTTTTTTTTTGAAATTTTATTAATTAATGATAGTATGTTATGTAATTATTGGAAGTTTACGTTATTCAAAATCTAGTATACCTTCTATTTTGTTTATAATTTATATGTGTATTAGGTTTTAATATAAACCTATGGAAATTTTGTTGAAATCTATTAAAACAAATATTAGGTATGTTATAAGAACTATAATGTCTAGACTATTATATTCTGGTCAAAACTATTCTGATTTATTTTCTTCTTCTAATTATAATTTTAGATTTTGTAATCATGATAAAAATAATAATTTAGGGATATAATTTTACAAGTCAATATTTCGATTCATGGAATCAAATAAAAAAATTAAGTTTCTTTATCCACAACAAAATATGATTATATTGTTGTTGCTAGTTGCTCCACTAAATCATTGAGGATTAATAAGTATTTAGATGATTTTGGTGTTTTTTTGATAATATTACAATTTGTTGATGGAATTATTTGGGTATTTATATTTATAAAAACCCTTTAACAAATTACAGAACTCATTATATTGATTTTATATTTCATATTTCTATTGATCACGTTATTAAATGAGATATCGCTTTATAATTTGGATCAATTTATTATCAATTGGATAATATTTTTACTAAATCATTAGATGTAGTTAAATTTTAGAAACATAAAATTAAACATGGTATGATTTGATTTTATTGGATCTTTGAATTTTTTTTTTCTAAACTCTTATCAATTATTTATTTTCTATGTATAGGATGTGTGTTTAAAATAGTTGATATTGGTGATATTTTCTTACTATTGATGTAATTTTTTATCCCTATTAAATTGATTATACCTATTTAAATTTAGATGACTTTTTCTGTATTAGTTAAGGTGGATTTTAACAATTTACTTTACTTATTGTGTTTATATGATCAATATGTTTTTTTTGCAATAAAAATTGATTAAATCTATTTTTTCAATTAATTACAAAAATGATGGATTTTTTATAATTTTTTATGTTTTTTAATATTCAAAGATAGGAAGATTGATAGATTTATTTAATTTCATTATATGGAATATTTTAATTTTAATTCTTTTATAATTTCAATTCCTAACATTAATTTTATTTCATAGTTGGATAATTATTATTTTTCACATCATTATGAATTCATGTTCTCATATTGATCGTTCTTTAAGTATTTTAGTATATAATATATTTTTACTCATCAAAAGTAAAAATTAGAAATGGAATAATGCATACATTTTTCTAAAAATTATTACACATAGAACACATGATATATACCAAACATAAAATATCTAATATACTAACATGTACACCTATTAAAAGACACTCATGTGTTTCTGTAAATGAATCATAAATGATTTAACTAATATGTAGATTTTACTAATATGTAGATATTAAATAACAGTTACATATACATAATCAGTCATATTTTTTTATTATAATATGGAATTATAATTTATTGATTTTTTAATATGCTTCTCTATTGTTTTTTTAATCTTGGTTTACATTCCTACATAGTTTTTTGTGAATTTTAGAATCCTGTTTAAAGTACTAATGAATAGAAGAAAAATATAGAAACACAAATGTGATGATGATAATGTCGATTAAAAACTAATATTGGGATAATTTGTTTATAAAAAATTTAAGTAAACTAGATAAATTAAATAGCAAGAAATGAATATAAATATTGAAAATTTTGAATGTTTTCTACTACATATTCTTTCAATATTGTAATCATCATTAAGGAGCTACAACAGGAAAAAACATTTTTATTTGACTGACCTGTACCGAACATTAACTCTGTTGTTTTAGTTTGTGGGTTTTATTAGTTAATAATTTTGTAATTTATTTTTCTATAGTTATTTTATGTGTTTACCTTTCAAAAGAATGTAATTTAAAGTTATACCTTTATAAAAGGTATGTTTTCTCTATTGGAGATCACATTAAAAGGTAGTTTATTTCTAGTTATTCCATGGTTGATTGAAATATAGTGTATGTTTTATTTTTCCTTTGTTCATAAAAAATAATTTGTTAAAAAGATTATAACATCCTTTAAAAATGATTTTTTTATTTTATTGATTTTCATTTATCTCATAGGAAAAAGAGTAGTGATGAGTATCCTAACTGATCATGATGATATGAACTATTATAAAAATTTTGTTTTGTTTATTTTTATTTCCAATGAAGATGTATATAAGCTTCTAATTTAAAATACACTCATATTTTCATGAACAATGATATTTTTTTTAATTTTGATATTTAATTTGTATTCAATTTTAATCTGGTCAATGAGGACCTCCCTTCTAATCCTACTGAACATATCACCCATGTACAACTTGTTTTCTTTTTTATTGCATTCAAGGTTTGATAGGGAATGTTTTTTCTGTATTTTTTAGGGTTCCCTTATGGGATTTTAGGTGGTGATAATATCTTTCTCATGTCCTTATTTTTCAGTATATGGAAATTATTGATTATTGATGGAGATTTAAGAAATCTAATTTTTTATAAGGTGGAAGTATCTAATTTTTTCTTACATCGGGTTGAATTTAAGGATTAAATTAATGATTATAAATAACAGAACAAATAGAAATTGATGGGAAGTGGAGATTCATGTGAAGTTGCTATTTTATATGACATTACTTGTATGATTGTTTATTTTCTATGGATGTAATTGATAATAACTAATATTTTTTCTTTGTATAATTTTTATATTACATTATGGTTGGATTCACATGTTTTGAAATGGTAATGACATATATATAGTAACAAACTAATGGAATGAAATTAAGAATCATTTTATTAGCCACAATGTAAGAGATGTTGAACTCATATGAAATAATATTAAAAAATTTAAATTATGGTAGTGGTCAATGTGTAAATAGACTATTATGTGATACTAGTGTTCTTTCTATGATTTTTGTAATTTTTTGGTAGTTTTGGGGGTTAGTATGTGGTGTTTTCATTATTTTTTTGGAATTTCCATATATGGGATGTTAGGTAGACAATGGTTGGAGTGGGTGGAAATGATTATAGAAATGTCGAAATGGGTATATTGTGGTAAAATTGGATGTAAATTTATACAGGTTAAGGTTTATATTTTATGTGATATGGGAATTTTATTATAGTTTCCTTGTTTTTATGGTATGTTCTTATCAATAAAAAATTGGAAAATGTTTGTGGGATGATATTGAATATATTAAAGCTAAAAATGAAATGTGAATGCTTTAAATGAATGAGTACTGTCTAGAAATAAATTTAGTAAATGGATATACATATTTTTTCATTAAATATATATTAAAATGGAATAATTATTTTAAATTGGTTCATAAATGGTAAATATATAAATGATGGAATGATAATAATAAATTGGAAAATGTGAATGTTCAGAGGGGTTTTTTTTGCAATGTGGAGCTGGTTTGGGGATTAGTATATGATAGAAATTGTTGGTGTGTATAACTAGTATCATTATAGTTTTAATGGGGTTTTTATTTTATTTATGGTTAAATACTTTTAGGATAGGGTTTTTTGATGGACTACATCTTCCTATAACCCTTGCTTTATCATTTATTGGTTATCTTGCATGTCAGGGTTACTTTTTAGTAGTTTTAAAGGTTTATAGATGGTTTTTGGTAAGGATTAAATTAGTTTTTTTATTATTGTGCAATAAAAATATATTTTTTTGGAGACTATATTTACCCTTATGCAACACCTTTTTTCTACGAGTTAACCTAATGCATGAATTTTCACATTGATCTACCCTAATATAACACTTTTACCATTCTGTTAAGGTCACTGTTAAAATATGATTACCCTCACATGATATCATACTCATCCTTACATAAACCTTAGAAAATTATTTTTAACACTTACATGATAATATATATAGTTGTTTAGGGGTCATTCCCCATTTTTATTATGGTAATACCTTCCACAGATAAAGGTAATATTTTTCTATATGAATGTGATTTCCAATTCATGGAAGTGTCCAATATAGTTTATTCAACACCCTTAAATGTCATCTCAATTATTACTTGTCTATAGAATGTACATCTTATTGTCTTGAAAATATAATCACATTACTTAATTCCACATGGAATGGTATGTTAGAGTGTTTAGAGCTCACGGATTAGTATACCTGAATTTTACCTAAATATAGAAAAATAAGTCACTAACTATATAATAGTAATTTCCAATATCAAGTAATGGTAGAAACCTATATTGCATTATATAAAGATAATTTTATTTACCTATATACAAGAACTATTTAAATATAAAAGTAACTATTTTATCAATAAATTTCTATATATCTTCTAGTATTATCTTGAAACCCTTTTAATAGAAACAAATGAAATGTTTTATAGAAAATAATAAGTATTTAAATTTAGATATGGTGAAGAAAATAAATATTTGACTTCCATAAATTTTTTGAGATATTATAAGGTTAAAGAGGATCATTAAATGGGATATAAATGGAAAAACATATATGCTGAATTAACAATGAAGATTTAAACTGAGTTTTGTGTAGATACCCTAAAATTGATGTACATTATTTTAATAATTAGAGTCTTCCTATATTAAATTTTCTTATTCCTCTTGAAATTGGGTGATTAGGCGTTTAACATTGAAAATATGAATGTTTTTTATAAATAAAACCATACCTTTTCTCATGATTTCCAGTTCATGTATGCCCTTTTTTCTCTGTAATATTTTTATGCTGCATATAGTGAGGATATTCCAAGCATTGGATTTTTAAAATTTACTCGAATATCATGAAATACTAAATGCAATGTATAGTGCTATGAAATATCGAAAAAATGTATAAAATAAATAAATATAATCTATATAAATTGGTATGTTTTTAGAATAATTATATATATATATGATTGTGTGTGTGTGTTTTGGGTTATCATCCAATGTTATTGTTGATATTGTCTTTTCAAATTAAATTTCATGATAAATTCAAAGGATGTAAAATAATGATATAGATGAAATAATTATGGGAATTAGGTGGAATGAAAATCCTAGAATCTACATGTTAGTTGGACCTTATATAACCTAAGGAACTACTATTGTTTTATTTAATTATTGAGTGGCCTGCTAAATTGGTGAGATACTTCTTCCCTTGAATGTGTTAATTGTGGATTTGATTAAATTTTATAATAACAACAAATAAATTAATGACAATAAAAGATTTATATTAATGGGTGTCTTGAATAGCTCATATGTGAAATTATGATTGGCACTGGCCCTTGTAATTTTTATTCCTGGATTTATGTATATTCTTATTACAATTATATTTATTTTATCATTTATCTTTTGTTTTTTTAATAGTATTATATGACTATATTTATAAGACCCTTACATTCATAATTAGTTAGATCATGTAAATATGGTTAGTAAATTGGTTTTGTTTGAATCTTGAAATTATGGTGATCTGTAATGGAATATGTTTTTTGAATAAATGTTAAACTAGGATGTGACTTGGAATTTAATGTGTGGTAATTATTTAATTAAAAAAATAAAGGATAGAATTAAATTTAGTTATTGGCTGATAATTATTGCTGGATATGATGGAATGAATTAGTGAATAATTAAACTCATTGTTGTTGTTAGTATGTACTTTTTATAGTTGAAAATAATATGGAAACATGAAATTGTTTTTTTATGGTATCCCCTTTCGGCGGATTTAGTTTTGTGGTAGATATTGTTGTCTTATTATGGAATCTTCTTCTTTTAATATGGATATTATATATTGGATTGATTATTTGGAAGTGGTTTATTAGGGAATAATGTGGAATGAGGGAAGATATATTAAAACATACATTTAGGGTTTGTGATGCATCGAGTTAGGTTTGATCAAATAGGTTCTAATGGTTTGAGGTATATCAGGTATTGTACTAGAATACCCAATATGGTATTGATTTGATGCATGATGGGATCGTTCAATGTAGGGGCCCAAGATTGATGTTATACGTGTTCATAAAACCCTACTATTATGTTTATTTTATGGATATGGCAGAATAGTTGTGGATATTTCTGGAGAGGATGGGATGATTAGCAGAAATACCTAAGGATGATAGATATTTTAGTGTAAATTCTTAGTACTTATATCTTTTTAGTTGGTGGGGGAATCTGGTTGTAATGGTGCGTATTCAGGTGATGTAGAAAAAGGAATATGGAACAAGGTTCATTTACATTTTGTTTCTAATACCCTAGCAACTTATGCATTCAAAGTGGATATGTGAGAATGATATGTTATGTGGTGACTCAAGTATATGTTGTTCTGTGTTTTTGGATATGTGGGTATGGTTATGATTATATGATATGTGGTTATGTGTTGATGATTTCTAGTAGATCATTTTTCATTCCCAAATCCCGAGTTAGTTAGTGATGGGTAGATATACAAACTCATTCTTTATTTGAGGTGTAGAAATGCATGAGAAGACTATAAATAGATGTTGGTAATTACTGATCCATGATTGAAAGGTTTTATAGTGATGGTTTTGGATTTTTGGCTCGGATTGGTTGCTGGTGGTGGTATTGGTCGAGTATCCATTATGTGGGAGCTTGATTGGAGATGTTGTGGATTCTTAAAGGAATATGCAGCTTCTAATTATACTATTATTATTTTCCTTTTTTATTTTTTTTTGTTTTATATACATGGTATATTCAATCCTTCATACACTTTCATATTTATTTCATAAATACACATATTTATTTAAAAGACAGAGCTTACTATGTACTATCATGTGATCACCCCACCATTGATTTCTATGTGTTTGTAGGATAAATCATTGGATCATGGAGTTATGATTTGTGTGGCCAAAATATAGTTGGAAGATAGCCTAGAACTCGATATTTGGTATGACATGTGGTTTCATGATGTTATAAATTTCAGATGTGAGTTTTATTTGGGTTATTGAAAATTTAATATAGATAAAAGGATTTTTTGTGTGTTTATTGGTGGATATCATCATATATTTTATCCATAAATTACATTATTAAGTGTAATGACTCTCATAATATGTTTTACACCCTATGTGTAATTATGTACCTCATGTAATATTATATGCAGGATTAAGGTTTGTCTCTTACTCTTATCTTCTAAACTAGGAGGGATACTAGTGGAGGTGCACCATGACAGAGTGGTATCAGAGCTGATGGATGAGAGATATGATGGACATTATAGTTAGTCCCAAATGATAATATCATGGGATTGCTATGTAAGTAGTGAAAATTGATCCTATCATGTGTTGTACACTATAGAGTTTGGATTGGGCATAGATATTTTTGTCCCGTTATGATTAAAAAAACGACTTTAAAAACTAACGGAAATTGTTAAGTGAAACTGCAACCCTTAAAGTAAAAAAATCCTAGGGAGGTTCAAGCATTATTTTAATTAGCTTCCTACTACATGCATTTAATATCATAGAAACTGTTTCTATTATTTTACATATTTGTTTTATTTATTAATTATTTATCATTTACTACAAAACTAGTTTAGTAATATTAAATGAAATAGAAAATAGGGAATAAATTAGAATATATATCCTAGTTAACACCTTGTTGAAATTTTGATATGTTTTTCCATTCTATTTATAACTTATTTTTATTTATAATATATTTCACTATTGATTTTTATAATATATTATTTTGTTTCCATGGTGCTATAGTTATGTAAATCATGTTTAAGGAGTGTTACTCGTGTGTAAAAATTTAATTTTAAAAACACTCCCAAATTATGTTCCCCATAAAAGATATCATTTTTATAGCTAAATTAAAATATATTTTATCAATACTATCATGATTTCAACAACAAAAAATTCCCAGTTTTTACCTTATACTAAACAAAATAGGATTTTTTTTTTCAAGGATGAGTCTTATTAATTTATTTATGTAATTCATGGATGTTGGAAAACATGATTAGTGCTAAATTATTTAAGGAATATATCGTGAATAAACATGATTATTTTATTATGGATGGTTAGTATTCTATAATAATAATATATATATGTTAAAAATAAGAATATCTAATTTTTAACGTTCTCACCATGATTCACTATGAATGGTAATTGGATTTAGTCACCACAATAACTCATGTGTGCGTCCACATATGATGAAGGTAGGAGACCAGTAGTGCATGTATGTTGTAATATTTTCGAGAGAGTATACACCCATCATAGAGTTCTCAATAAAAAATATAAATAAACCAATAATAAACCACAATAGTAAATGATCAATGTATGAGGGAGAAATACATATATCCATAAATATTGAATGTAAATAAAAAACATGTAGTTATACGTTAATATTGATCACCCGGTAGGAGGGTCAAATATAAAAAATGAAATACATGAAAATAAAATAAAATTTAAGGTAGATATAATAACTTCCTCAGCCTCACCTCTTCTTGAAAACAAATCTCATCTGAGCAACCCCACTCGATCATCCAGCCCCTGTCCTCCACCAAACATACACATACCACCAGTGAGGTCTTCTCGGGTACATAAGCTCAATTTCCCCCCAAGAAACATGTGAGTACAAATCAATAGGGAACAAAAAATGTAGCCCCATATATAACAATCAATTAAATGTATATATCTTATATTCTTAAAAATAAATATATTAATATATGAAACATAAAGAAATAACAACTATTGATCCTCATTTTCTACCATGGAACTTGGGATAAACCACATTATTATTTTCCCAAGGCCAGGGTGTCTTTCAACATTTTATGTAGTCATTCCAACTAATACCATGACAACCATCAATAGAATAAAAAGCATAAATGTTAGATATAATGAAGATTCTATTGAATATAGTTAGTATCAAGAATAATAACCAAATAGAATGAGAATATCCAGGGAATTCCGGATTAGTCTGATATAAGTCAATCTCTATGAGGTGTTACTAGGTGATCAATATTCATCAGTTGTCATCTATGATCACAATGAAGTAATCCTGAGAATTACATTGGCACCAATCCTTATTTATTATCTCTAGTATATAATCTTGGGAGGTCCATATTCCTCATAAATAATCACCAAATCCATATAGGTAATCATGATCATTCCATAGTCATCAGGTTTCATCCTTGATCCCCTATAGAAAATATTGAACCTTATATAGTAGTTTTATCAATGTACAGATCAAAGGATAACATCTATGGAATCCAACAAATCATAATAAAAATATGTCGAAAGTGTTTACCACATTTACCATCTCATGTAACGTATTGTGATGGGTTGGCCCTCTTCTCGATCCCATTTTCAAAATAAGGTTAATTCTACCAAGTTTAAAACCTAACCACATCATATGCATAAAGAATAAAATCATCAATTTTGTTTATGAGTTGACAACCATAATCAACAATACCCATTTCCTATACAAACCCTATCACTAGGATCAACATATCACTGATGTGTACACCATGGACCCCTTATTCACATCTAAGCTAATGCACTCTTCATGGGTCCTCTAATATCAAACACATCTCTTGGGTCAAAACCCATCACTCAAAGATAATAGAATCCCTTTTCATTATTAAGGTATTCATGAGGCATCATTGGCCTCCATGGAAATTCCATATTATCACGCCCTTCATAGATATATTAGATACCATATCAATACCCAATTCATCCCCAGGTCAATCCCACACCCAACATGTTTACAATTCACTAATGCTTAATCCACCTAGGTGATTGCATCCCAATATTGGAAGAAACATTTCCCCACAGTCATCACAAATAGGCCCATAATTATAAGAAATATTGAGACTCTCACATAGAAAATATCTTGGTCATTCATCTCAAGTCATCACTGACCTCTATCCGGAGGTCACTAAGGGAATATATCACTAGGTTCATTACAACGTGTTCACCTGATTCCATTTTATTCAAACCCCTTAGGATAAAAGTGTCCCAAGGAATTATAATATAATAAATTCCTCAATGTTTAGTGATTGAGGTAATCAATCTTATTGATACACACTTTTCTTAGAGTGTAGTAAAACCTCATTATATATATCTAAGGGACAAACTGCTACTACAATTAATAGTATTAGTAGTAGTAGTAGTAGTACTATTAATTTTAGTACTACTAATCAATGTTTTCTCTAAGGGGTATCACTCAATTATAATTAACACATGTTCTATATTATTTAGCTGAATCACAACTACTATAACTATCAAAATAATAAATTTGAAAACAGAAGATGAGATAAAACTGTTTATGTCTGAGTTTTGATTCCCTATTGTAATGTTATCATTGTCTTTTTTTTTAAATAAATCTCTTGTATTTTTCATTTTATTTATTGAAAGGAATCCTAATATCTTATCCATTTTCACCCTTAATTAAGTCTGTGTAAGATGATATTAATCCTCAAAATTTCCATGCATATAATATTCTCCTTCAATGGTGTGAAATCTAAAATGATTCTTCATTCAATTTCCTAGGCAACACGTAATTAGGTATTTAATTCCCAATAAAACCAAATTAGATCACAGCTTTCTCCTCACATGTTAAGTAGTCACAAAAAACTCTCTTCGAATCCCTAGACCAAAAAAATCATGAGATCTAAAAACAATTGGTGGGAGAAAAATATTTCTTAACCAAATGAATAATATAAAATTTTAATCAAACAAAAACATAATAAATTTCATATGAAATTGTGAAATTTAATATTGAAAACCATTTAAAATAGAAAACAAATCCATAAAATCAATTAAGATCCTTAATCAAGAATTACACTTGGATGACTAAACTGAAACTATTCACTCTTGTATTATACAACATTATTAAATAAAAATATGAAGGGAGCATGAAGGTTAGAAAAAACATAAGAATATAAAAAGAGTATAATAAAAATTTATCATAAAAGAGATAGAGTAGGAGCAGGTGGATCTCATTATCCATATATTCTTTTTTAGCCTCATTAGTCACTTTTCAATCCATCTTCCCATTTTTGATCCACTCAATTCAGTATTAATTATTTTTATTTTAACATAAATTCCCTATATTTTTTAGTCATTAAAATACCTCATAAAATCTTTGAATCATTCTCCCCATTATTATGACTGAACTCTCACAATCCTTAAAATTCATGTGAATATATCGTTCCACATATTTCTATCAAAGAGATAAAGTTTGGAATTATCTTCCCCAAAATTTCTGTAACATTATATATGGATTATACTTATTTATATCTACCATCATCCTCTATATATTTCAGATAATTATTTTTCCTACAAGGATTTTCTATTGCCTTTTTTTATTTCATAATGTTCCCATAATTGATCTTTTGAAAAAAATAGTTCACATAGCCATTTTCATGCCACAGGAACATGTTTTAATTTTTAACCATAGTGTTTCCTCCAAAAAATAATTCATTGTTCCTTATGTGTGAGCTATATATGTATTTCACACATAACTGATTCTTTGAAATACAGGTGAAAATAGCCTTTTCATTGTGTATCCATTTTCTAATAGAATGAAATATTGTTTTTGTTCATCATCTCATCAGTGTAGTTGAACCCTCCATGGTGAGACTTCAATGGAGTGATAGTGGAAACGGTGTAGGTATCCTCTTTATTAAATTTTGAATTTATATATTCTATATAGGGCTCTGGTCAGAATGCAAGTCCTTGTTCATTTTGAAGCAGGTTCACTAAAGTCGCATGCGGTGGAAATTTTGATCGATGGTGAATTGGAGATTTAGAAAAGGAATATAAACTCAATATATTGTTTTACAATGGAGGCTATGGAAATTAATAGTCACTTTTATGATAGTTTAGTGATTTCAAACAGATAAAGTTTCATCGAGAGTTTGTTTTAGGTGGGAGTGTAGATATTAGTATAAAGTGGAAACATTTTAAAATGGGATTCATAGTTCCAGAAAAAATTATGTACCAAATTAATGATAACATCATTCAATTACTTCCATAAAAATAAACTTATGGAGTCCATCAATCATACTCTTTTTATGGGTATGTTCTCTCAAATGCATCCTCACACACATGAAATGTGTTTTGCTGACATGAATATCCCACATAGGATTTAGACCAAATTCAACAAACACCCAATTATGAATGGTTGTAACACCCTATGACGCTTGAGTGGGCCATCCCCATGGTCTCACCAAGACAATATTCTATTTCCTAACCCTCAAAAATATAGATTATAGCCAACGGGTTGATGAATATCTTGTGTTGGGACGAAATTTTTAATTGATACTGTTTAAGAACACTTAGTGAAATAACTACAAGTCATAAATGAAAATATTATTTCAAAATTCATTATTTTTATTCATTTTTATAAAATTAATCATTGAATTTATATATCTCATTTTTTTAAAAACATTTAATTTCATAGGAATATTTATTAACATCCATTGTAATTCATTAAAAACTTTTTAAACATTTTCATAAAAAAAGAGTTCATCAAATACTCAATCACTTGTACTATCAATCATTCTACTTTAAGAACTATCTCACTTTTAATCATTTTCCCTCATCACTAAATATACAAATTAAAATAATGTAATACTTACACTTTTAATTTATACACCATACCATAATCTTGAAAAGGATAAACTTTCTACTCTTTATAATTAAAATAAATCAATAAAATCATGAATTATTTGAAAATAAGGGTCTAATTACTCTAACGATTAAGGTATGTAGAAATTCATGTCAAAAACATTATGGATTGAAAGAGGTGTTTAAATATATTTAATAATAAATTATATAAAAATCATAGTAAAATTATACATTTTATAAAAATAATTCCCACATTCCAATCTTAATGTAAAGGTCATAATCAATGTAATCATAATTAATAAATTGAAACACCATTAATTTTTTCTATTATAATTTTTTTAAAATTTTAAAATAAATTTATTAGGTTGTTTATAATTTTTCAAAATTCATTCTCATATATACCTCACATCCACCAACTAACCACATACGATAAAAATAATTTGTCTGATAATAGTTTTTTTTATTTTATAAAATCACAAAAAATTCATTTTCATTTTTTTAGAATGGAAAATAATAAAACTATAATGAATTATTCATAAAGCATTATATATACAGAAAATATAACCATCACACATTTTTACCTTATAATGTATTAGTTCTCTTACTGTATGGATTCCCTCACCTGTACCCTTCAATATTAAAATATCACGATTATAATAAGAGGAGGGTTGGAATGGGTCTAAATGGATTGAAATTTGGATCATTTTTTAAAAGGTCATTAATGGTCTCTATTTTCTAAGAAATGATCAATTTTAAATGTGGATTAAAAATTTCTTCTCAAGAAAAATCTCCAATCATATTAAATGTGTTTTTGTTTAATAATAACCTTAAAAACATCCAATACAAGTTATTGAAGGTGAAATTACCCAATATCTCTTAATGAATATTATCAAGACAATATAGAAATTGATAGGTCAATAAATCCACTCAATAATGGAACATGTGAAATGAGAAAATTTCTTAAGGAATAAAATAATAATAACGAAAAAATGAAATAAATTTCAGAAATTATATGTATGAAAAGTTGTAGAGATATTTTATTTACATTAATAATCCAATTCCCTCAAATTATGATAAAACAATTATAATCCATTATTCAATCTAATCATTAAATTATATATTTTAATATTTCAATATGATCATTATTGAAATATAAAGCATGGAATCACACGGTTCCTAAGAAACCCTTCTTTCATAGATTAGGTAAGAAAAAACATGAATACTATGTAAGGAATTAAATTCTTAATTTAACATGGTTTCATTAATTTTTAGTTTATAATTAATTTTTTCAAATAAATGAAGGGGTTAAAATATATTGGACATAATAATAAACTCTCCTTTCTTCAAGACTCTCCTTTTTCACTTCCCCTTATTCATTGGTTTCTCGTTAAAAAATTCATCTTTATATATAAAAATAGACCATGTCATAAAATTATAAGAGCCATTAAATTTAAGATAAAATTAAGGAAGGGGAAATGAATATATCATAATCTCCAAAATCCAAAGAAAACATTAAAACTCGGGTTTCCAGCTGGGATTTCCTTTATTTAATGTCATCGGTTCAACCTAACCTCAGGAGAAGTAATTCGTAAGTGTATTGGAGAAGTTTGGGGTACACTACCGGTTCCTGATGTAGAATCCCATTGATAATTTTTTATCATTATCATGTTGATTTTTAATGTTTTTTTCTTCTTTATCAATTTTCATTCCTTTTTGAAAAAGTTCTTTAGTTTCCTAAAATTGTTTCGCCAATGTCAATTGAATTTTCTAGACGACTAACAACTCTCTATTGACATTATTAGACACCATAGAATCCTTACCATAAGGTTTCCATTGAAACCTATTCCCCTTTGAAGAATAGGGAATTAAATATTCTGAAATTTGAATTTTTTGTGTATATAATTGTGTTGTTGATGTAGTCTCATGTTGTTTTCCGTGAGATATTATCCTCATATACTCACTAAAATTCTATATTATTCCCTTTATATTAACCAGTAAATATGTTTTAAACCATCAATAGAAAAAATTTGTAAATTTTTTTAACAAAAAAAATATTAAAACCCATCAAATTTGATTCCTTTGGATTGGTTCCAAAGGTATCTATATTTGTGTTGTTTCTATCAACTTCAAATTTGAACCTGATATTGTCAAAAGTATTTTTCCTCCGTGGAATGTTCTACTCTTTCCATGATTAATATAATTGAACCTTTGATACAAGGACCATGAATCCTTAGTTTTTGTTTTAACATTAGTAACTATAAATAAAACAGTTCAATTTTGAAAATAATTTAATGAAAAATTACGTTGTTTATATGAAAATTTCTTCCAATTGGTATAAAAAAAATCCTGACCTACCTCTTTAGATTTATTAAATTCTAATTAGTACATGATCAACACATGTTGTACAATGATTCATAAGGATTGTGTATCAACCATCTATTCTCCCTTTTCATCAAACTCTTTCCTGAGATCTTTAATATTCCTTTTTGGATATACCTTTTTAAAATTGTGTTTCTTGATCACATTAATATAGGTTTATTATTTATCATAAACTACAATTTTATCTTATTTTTTATCTTCTTATATTTTTGAATGTAGTATTAATCATCCTTATCATTGATGTTTTCATATATATTATCGTTTACTAATAAAATATTAAAGAAATTAGTTATTATTTATTCTTCCATTTTGACATTAGAATTTATATATTCTTTGGTACTAAACTATCCCATGAAATATTCAATTAAAATTATACCTTTTATGGATAAAACATTACAAGGAATACCAGAAATTGCAATGAGATCAATACCTTCTTCCTGTGATATTTCAGTGATGGAATTGTTTCTTGAAGGGATCTTCTTACAGTCGAGAATATTGAAGATAACCTTGTTTCCTCCAAGCTCTATGAAAATTGATGATCATCATAGGTATTTTTAGTAATTTTCATCCAAAACTAATGGTAGAATTTTTTATTTCATTGTATTCCTTCACGGTAAGAACATAATTATTTTAAAAAAATTAGTCCTTCAATTCCCCCAATTTTTCTATAAAATACTTTTGTTAGAAAAAGATGTAGTACTATTTTACAATTGGATAACCACTCTTGTGGGTTTCATTTATCCAATTTTAAAATACGAGAAAACAAAGTGATAAATTACATTTATTTAAGAACAATGATCACTAAAATAATTATAAAGTTTTCATGAACAAATAGTGAAATTAATAGAAAATTTCCTAAGATCAATAAATTTTTTTAAAAACAGTCGTGTGATCATGGCATAGAATCTACATCCTAATATGATTCTTTTATTCACACCATTAATCTTACTTTTGGTACATTTAATATTGAAAAAGTTTAAATACATTGGAATTTGGTAGATAGATTCCATGCAGGGTATAATAGTTTTGATATTTTGAATGGTTTATTGGATATCTCTTAGAGGATAATCACCTTTTCATTAACATAAAAAAACCTATAAGGAATGGTAGTGTAACATCCTTCTTCCACCTTTATTGAATTTTTAATGTAATTTTATTTATTTCTATTCTATACCATTCTTTCATTTATTATTTTTGTTGGATGTGTTTTTATTCAAGATTTTATTTAGAATTTTCAAAATTATGGAATTCATTTTAATGTTGAACTTCCTAGGTTTCATGTGGATAAATATCATTCCCACATAATTTGATCATTATTTTTACTCTCTAATTTAGATTTTTGATAGTTTTCTAAGAAAAATATCTTAGTTTTTTGGACAACATATACATTAGACTTTGGAAAATACATGAAAAATCCTTCACTTTATTTTTAGCTCATGAATCTATACTCCTTGATGTCTTTAAATTGACGGTGCTCTAGTTGATCACTTCCAGGGGGGATTTTTCTTAAAAATAGGTTCGTTTATAATATGTTTGTTGGGATATTTTCTTGTATGGTTGTGGAAAACAATGTGGGTTCAAAAATTTCTATTATAAATTTGGTTGATTTGGTTATTAATTGGAAAGGGGGTGTAGCCTAGTTCTATTCATTTCCAATCCTTGTTGGGATTATGAAATATTTCTCCATGGTTTATTTTATTTTTACTTTCATTTTTGTAATGACGCTTCAAAACACTCTATTCCTTGTATCCCAACACATTGATCTATAAATTTGTATACTGATGATAACATATAATATACCTGAGTTGAGGCTCATTTTTCACTCACTATATTCATAATTATTTGTCTTAATAGACTTATAAATTCTATAAGATTGGTTTCAATTAAATTTGTTTAATAAAACATCCTTACCTTTGGAATACCTAGTTTAATATTGCCGCTTATTTTGAATAGTTGGGAATATTGTGATGTATTCTCAAACATGATCATGGATTTTATTGGATACCATTCATTAAAATATCCTTTAATTGATTCATCTAATAATTTCTTATAATTTTCCAACATTCAATAGTATAAGACAAATATGAACCGTTGTTCTTTCACCACTTGATAAAAAAATCTTTCTCGTGGTTTCATGAGTCATTCAAAATACTATTATACGGTTTATATAGTATTTTGGATGGTGTAGATGTCCTTATTTATTTATCATCCCTTGGAGTATGGGAAGAAACATTGCATGAAATTATTTGGATATCATTTCAATCATGGATCACTCTGGGTTTCAGGCTATGCAACCCTCCTCGTACAATCTCTCAAGTGAAATGGGGAATTCCATCCACATAAAATGATCCTCATACACTCATATTTGGGTGGATAAAATATATATGAATTAAAATTATTTAATGTCTTAGTTGGGATATTCACCTTCAAGTCTATAGAATTTAGGTAGTACAAGAATCATATTGAAATGTATTTAAAACATAATTTTGAGTAGGGATGCATAACTAGTTTTATTAATTTGAAAATAATGGGAAAAAAGGTATCTTAGAGTTTTTTATGGGATTATTTTAATATTTGGGGTATCATAGTGAACACTTGGAGTTTCACTCGAGTCCTCAAGATTTATTTTTTCAATTTTATTCTTTAGATTATATTTTTTAATCCTAGATAGAAAATTACTCTCTATCTCAGAATCAAATGTAAATAGTTCCCCATTTGAGGTCACAATCATGAAATTATTTATGATAATATCCCTCAATCATAAGATATGGCTCTAATTTTTTATCCACTCCTATCATGGGGTGTGAAAATATCTATTTTTTCCACTAAGGGATTTAGTGGTATTAGAAACAATAAACATGTCTGAGGAGTAGTACATAAATCTACCTGTCATGGTTTAAAAAGTATTATGTAGAATATAGATTACTAATAATATCAAACAAAAAAATTAAAATTCAAGATAAGAGACAAGTGAGTAAGGCTAGGTGTTGTTTCTCTGTTGTAATTATATTATTGTATTTATTTTAATAATTCTATTTTCTTTGGTAAAATTTTTATGAAAGAATTTAAAATCATTATTCATTTTTTACCCTTTGTTAATATTGATAATTTCAACATTAATCCTCACAGTTTCCTTGTTTGGAATCCTTTCAATTGAATCTGTCAAATCTAAAATGAATCTCCTTTGAATTACACAAGAAATACCTAATCGAATATTGAAATTCTCATGAAAAAAACTCATATCACACCTTCTTCCTCACATGTTTATTAATCACTAAACACTCCCCTCTATTCCCTAAAAAAATTACTAAAAGTGATCCAAAACTAATTGAATGTTGATAAATATTTCTTAACCAAAGTTATAATTATAATTTACAATAGAACATGGACATAATTCATTCATATTAAATTATGATACTAAATATTGTAAATCATTTAACAAAGAAAATAGATCCATCAATTCAATTAAACACCTGACTCAAGCATTGAAATTGGTCACCTACACTTTAAAAGTCACTCAAGGAATCTACCCCAATATGAAATAATAAATAATGGGAGTATTATTTGTAGAGAAATTTTAAAATAAAAATATTGTATAATAAATATATAGAAAAAAATAGGTAGAGTTTATCCTAGTGGATTCCCTTATTCCATCTATTCTTTATTTCCTCTATTGTAACATATCAATACTCATCCCAAATTCTAGGCCAATCTATCTAGTATTCATCTTTTTTCATTGAATACCAAGACCCAATATATATTTATATAAAAAATCTATAATCAAATCTTCAAATCCGCTGCACATTGATTTATTTTAAGTCTCCCTTTATTTTAAATTTATGTGAAGATCCACTTCCATGTATTTATGGGAAAGAGAAAAAAATTAGGAATTATCTTCCACACATTATTTTATATGTAGAGTTGGTATAAACATAATTATAGATTTCATCATCCTATATCTTTTTCTTACAAATTATTTATCTCCATGGGTTTTGCTTTTCCATTTTTTTTATTTAATAAAATTCCCATATCGTATCTTGTACATAATATGTTCACACAAAAATTTTCTTTCCATGAGTTCATGTATTCATTTTTCAACATATTCATTCCTCTATATAGGCATTATACATTTCCAATGTATTATGTACACTTTTCTTTTAAAAAAAATTTGAATCTCTGTAAGGTAGGAGGATATAGTCATTTCATTAGGAAGTCATTTTCTGGTCAAATATTGCATAGTCATTTCTCAGCATCTCATTGGTTAATCCAATCCCTCTAATTAAATACATAAGTGTAGTGATGGTGGAAATAGTGTATTCCTCTTCATCACAAAATCAGACCTTAAGAGTTGTTAGATTGGGATCATGTCTCCATGCATTGATTCATTCCCTTCAATATTGTCTTTACTAAAGACATCCAATGTGATGAAGGTGATCCATGATGACCAAGATATTAGACATAGGAATTTTTTCCCAAGCCAATGTTTTTTTAGTGTTTGAAATGGTATATCCCAATATATTTCAAGATATTACTGTGACATGTAACACAAAATATGGCATCGGGGTGTGTATCCCAAGTGATCTACTACAACTTCGCGGAAATAGGAACCATTTTTGAATGTGGAGAACAATGCTCACATCAATTATATTCAACATCAAATATTGTTGAATCCATGTGATCATATATATAAAATCTATCAAATCCATCAATTAGACTCCTTTTGTGTGGATGGACTCTTGCTTACATAACCACATATAAAAAACAGATATCTGTTGACATACATGACCTTTTCGGTATTGGTCCCACACTTTGTGCACTCACACGTGTGCATGGGAAGATCTTCACCTATCAATCATGAAGTCATTCCTCATGGGCTTTCATGACCAGTTGATCATTTCTCACACCTTTTCCATATGTGTTATAGCATATGGGTTAAGGTATAGTGTGTGGTTGGCCAATTTTTTTACCTAAAAATGTTCAAAAACACATAGTTAAATACTATAAATTCATTAAGGAAATTAATTCTCCAAAATTTAATATTTTTAATCCTTTTATTTTAAATTAATTCTTAAAATTAAATTTCTGATATTTCAATAAAACATTTAAATTCATGGGAAAATTTATTAACAGTCATTTTAATTCATTATAATCTCTTTAAAAATATTTATGAAAATTAGTGCATGATCATGAAGAAGGGTTTATCACGACGCTTCGAACTTTTCTCTGTATATTAATATGAATTTCACATTAATTAAATAACTATTAAAATTTAAACATTTCAGATATCCTTAGTAGTGTGACCAAATATTAGATGCTAGAATAAATTCAAATATGAAAATACCTTCATGGTATGTCCAGATGAAACCTAACTCATTCAAAGTCATTAATTTTTAATTCATCACCTAATAATTATTCTTTGTATTTTTCAAGTTCATCTACCCATATCCTATCATTGTGAGGCCTAGGTCATCCATTCAAACTAAAATCACAATAAAACCCCTTGGGAGGTCTAAAATTCTCTCCCGAATACAATCCGAAAAAATCGTTAATACATGGAATCAATATTTTCTAAAATAATAATATTCATTCCAAAAATCATTGAAAATCCCTATTTTGAAATACCTAATATGAATATTGTGTGATTCATTACTAATGTTACCACAGGATTCCCACTCCTTGGACATTATCAACTCCTCATTAAAATGATCGATTCCACCCTCATCTTTTGAAATTATAATTGAAACCTAAAACTGAGGAAACCAAAACAAAGAATCTATTGATGAAAACTTGAATATATAGAATAGTTGGATAATCATACTTATTATTCCATGAAATCACTCTCAGATCCACCAAAAACCAAGGAGGGAATAAGGGATGAAAATCCTAGTTTTCATCACTCAAATGGAAACACCTATCTACCTAGATAAGGTGGGTATATCTCATCTTATAGTATTTTTAAAAATACATTGTAACCCTTTCCTGGCATGAAATGCGGTTCACCCCATGAATGTAAAAGGAAAGACCCTCTTCCTTTCATACCATAAAACACACTCCATAAAAACAGTATTCATAGATTGAATTATTATTCACAATTGGAAAGGTTGTTTTTACTATTTTTAGAATCTTGATCTCCTAACTATCTTGGTGAACACCCAATCCATGCACCATCCAAACACTCAGAATATCATTCCATATCCTAATTCTCAAAACAAATCATCCCCTAATTAAAAAATTAAAATTCCCTTTTAGATTTCATAACTCATCTAAAAATGGTTATTATAATATCTTAAACATATAACTTATCATCCCTAATAAGTCTCTTAAACTATTTAAACAACAAACATGACACCTGTGGGTCCCCATTTGAAACTCAATTCATTGTTTTTTACGCTAGAATGTCGATGGAATTTCCATTGTGGAACTCCAAGCATGAGACACATCATCAACAAAAAGTAAATCCACCACCCATCACCATCAATAAAACATCTAGAAATATCATAAATGAACTTATATATCTCAAGAAATTATATTATCATAAAACTAATCATTTGGATTATAGTTATCCACATTATAAGACTCATAACAGTTCAAATGATCACTATCCACGGTGCACCCAATCATCAGACTTTCCCACTAAAGTCCACCCTCATGATGTATGAAATCCCGCTTGGTGTGGTATCTATCTCATTACACCCAAATATACATGAAAACACAATTTTAAATCTGATACTAATTCTTATCTAATATTCCAAACCAAATTAAAGAAGTCTCCAATAACTATGCATAGGTACCATATACATCATCACTTTCCCAAAAGTTCTGAATCAACTACAGAATAACCCCACTGTACCCAATAAGATTTTTCTGTAACATAACAATAATTTATATTACATTGAAAATAATATTTATCTCAAAACACACTTTATCAATGATTTAACACAGTATTCATACTTCAAATCACATTATAAAACTAAATCACCTCCCAAAATTATTTGAAAAAACTAGTTCACCTCCACCCCTTGAACCAAGTCATGAATCACCGATTCACCCTCTAAATTAGGTGATTAATCCAAATTCCCCTTAAAACTAAGCTTTGGATTACATAAAAATAATTCCAATACCAAATCAAGTACACTGACTCCATCCAATATCACATTTGAATATCATGTCATGTATTTACATTGGATTGGATTTTATCATAATTTTACACTCACCAATATCCAACGACCATTACTAACATTACCATGACCCAACCAATATAGGGTTACACATCAATACCTCATTATTTATCTATTTACAAATATTATTAATGGATGAAACTATCCAACCCATATCACAGGTCCAATGAAAAATATCAATTGTACTTGATCCCAAATATATGGGAACATTATCCTCAACATTCGTCAAACATTATCCAAAATGAGGGTCACTCCTTCAAACATGAAATGGTGAAATCACCTCCATATGTATACTCTTATACCATTTTTTGAATTATATCACAAAAAAATTATTCATTAAATGTGTTCTTCTCCTCTCATCCCATGCTCATCAAATCTCAGGAAGCACCTATCCCAAATCCACTCCTGGATCAACCATTCTATCACACCCAATCCTTTATAATGTATCTTATTCCAAGGAGGAATATTTGTCACTATATATTATATAAAGAAAAAAATTCTATGAGAAATATATTAAATTCATTATTCCTTGACATACATGTGGCCACTTAATAATTCAAAATTCAACATTTCTACATGTATCATGTCCATTATACCATAATTTCAAAAAAATGAAAATTGTTTAAATTCCCATACCACATACTTCCAAATAATAGATCATGATACCATGGGTCATATATCATTATAAATATGTTCATTCATTTAGAAAACTGACCACACTCTTCGACCAACAAAACTCAGCTAATGAGAAGTAACCTTTATGATCATATTCAAAATCTGTATCTCACTTACACCAGGGTATATATCATGATCAACCATCGTGTGTTTATCATTCTGAAATCGAAATAAATCATCCATTCTCTACAAATAAATAGAAATCATATACAAAATATATAGGAATATGTATCTTTATAATCATACCATCGAATTTCAGATTCAATATGAAAATAAACTATATGCCTTCACGTTCATCATAATATGAGGTATCAGCATGCCTATACCACATGCAATTGAACCTCCTATGTATTGAATTCATGTAAAATCACCAACCCATTTTATCAATGTTTAAAACATATAAAACATCACCATTCATGTATCATACACATGGAAGAACCTCATGTGCTTCAATCTCATAACCCAAAGCATCAACCCATGCTTCACTTATCTAGGAAATAAAAATCTAAACACAAACCTCACTCAAGATACCCTCTTACACGTCACATATCATCTCATCTATATCCCCATACTCAGAAATATTTTTTGTTGTATCTCAAACACTCAGATCTCCCAAATAACTCATATTTCGTGTTTCATATGGGTCAAAACTCTTGGGAAACTCCTCTACATTTCATTAACAATGTCACAGTGTAACTCATGTGACAAAACACCTACTCTACTGTTTAATATATGTCTCATGAATCACATGAAAATTCATCATCATACTTACAAGAACTGACACTCACTAGGAACACATATACAAAAACTTCCATGCATGAGATTCATGATCTCATTTAAATGAATACACACCAATATATCTTACTAGGCTCTCTACATACTAAGGCACTTATTCTCATCGGGAATTCATACATGGATCTACCCCACCTAAATATAAAAATTGTAGATTGATCTTCACTAAGAATCCATATAATGGATTCACCCCCAATAGGATGACATTCTCATCTATTATCATATATTCATAAAACATTATAATTTTACCATGATATGTGTCAGTAATCATATAGTCAGAAAATTTGATTAATTATAATTACATCACAATGATCTATATAACATCATCATATAGGTTGTTATTGATACTTTAAATAACCAAACATATTTTCTCAATAACCCCAACGGATTAATTATTAGGAATCCAATTTTGGTTCCAACCTATTAGTGTCTTTATGAATCCAATACAAGAGGGACATCATATCCATCATCATTATCAATGAGAATACCATTTTATATCCACAATTCCTATCATCCAAATAAAAATATATTATGGTCAAGTTAATTTGGATATCATTCCATGTTGTAAGGAAATGAACCAAATATGTTTTTATTGGAACATTAAACAACTGAACTGTGTCGTCAATGTTATCTATCAAACTGAGGAATAAAAATTTTATTTGAGTCATATTTTCCAATTAAGATTCATGAACAATAACTTCTTACCAAAGGGAAAAGATCAAAAAGAATAATAAATGGACCCCTACTAATGGACCAATATTGAGAAATTAAATAACTTATAAATGATATCTTTCAAAACACAAGTATGTCACTCTCAATGAAAATCATATAACTGTAAAACAAGAAACCAAAGACAAAAATCCCTTCTCCAAGGTAACCTAGCCATACCATTGGAAAAGGTTTTATTGATGCATTCATATGAGGTCAGTCACAATCCACATTACATTATTAAATATCATTCCTTTTATCACCCAAAATATAATACAAAATACAACTATATTACACTTTATTGTATTTTTTATATAAATACTATAATATCACTTTGTAATGTCCTTTCCTTGGTTCACTATACATTGTATGCAAAACAGGATTCTACATGACCCTAGGAACACCTCCCCATATGCCAAATTTTTTTGACTAATAGTAGGTTCTAGTGTAGTACTATTGTAAGACCATATCTGTATATCATAATGTGAAATAACTGATATTAAAAAACAAGCATCATTCATATTATAAAACAATCAAACAATATTGACGAAATAAATATATCCATCAATATCAAATTTATTTTGGAAGCATATAGTTATATATAATGACCAATTTCCAACTGTGGTTAACACATATAAAAATTAAATAAAAGAACCAACTAAATATATAAGAGGATCTACTAAATCCACGAGACTCACCTCTTCCCAGTATTCAATCCCATTTGAGAAACTCCTCTTGACCATGCAACACCAGACCTCTAACATACTTGAACCCGTAACTAGTTACGTCTATATAGGTACAAAAGTACCATGATCTTCCAAGTATGGCGTGAGTAAAAATTAGTTGGTTACTACTAATGTGGCCCCATAAATAATAATTAAATGTATTATATACATGTTATATGATCTGAAAATAAATACAGTATTATGAAAAAGTAAATAAATAACCAATATCATCATTAGGTTTTATCGAGTAACCTAAAATCAACCCACACCTACTTCAGCTAGTGTCAGAGTGTCTCTGATCATATCACGTAATTATACCAACCAATACCATGACAGAAATCCATATCATAGAATTCATGAACACCATATACTAGGATGTATCATGGGTTTGAACTCAGTTTCAAACACAAAATTTAGATCCAAGGATCATTTCCAATGAATTATGGAGCAGCATGAAGCAATATGATCACTATGAGGTGTCCATATGAAATTAATATTTATCAAGAACTATCAAGGAAAATAATGTGGTAATCCTTTGTAATCTATATTGATTAGGCATCATCATTGAATCCTAGTAGATACTCATAAGAATTCCCTAGACATTGGTCATAATAACCCATATAGGTAATTGGGAGCATTATATATTCATCAATTGTCATCATCGAACCCCAAGAGATAATCCAAATAATTCCATAGTACAAGTCTCAAATTATAGATCCAATGAGAACATCCATGGGATCCATTCAACCCCAATATATCTTAGTCGGCAGTGAATCCCACTTCTAACATCTCATGTAATGTATTTTAATTTTTGGTTCATCAGCCATAACCCATCATTCAAATTGATTACAACCTCCCATGTTCAATAGATAATATCATCATAGGAATTAAGGAACAAATCATCAATTTATGTTCTAATGTGACACCCACAATTATATCTAACAGTTTCCCACAAACACCCTCTCATAATGGGTAATATATCACTAGGTTACCAAATGGGTCTCATATGTTGTATAAAAACTAGGATACCCTTCGTGAGTCCTTTTACCTTAAACATATCTCCTTTTTTAAAACCCATCACTTTGAGAGAATATAATCCCTTGACATCATAAAATCCTATTCATGACCTCATTGTCCACCTAGGGAATCAAAAATGGACCCCCTAAAAATATGGCATAGATAACAACTCAATACCCAAGTCATCAATAGGTCGGTCCCTCAACAACGCTATTCACAATTTTACGGGGAGTCTACCCACATAGGTGATCATGTATTAGTGGGGGAGGAAGGCTCACCCCATAGATTAAATAACATTACTGTAGGTTATAACGTATATCAATGTTCTCACATAGAAAATATCTAGGCATTCCATCCCAAGTAATCACCAAACTCTAACAAGAGGTCACTAAGGGCACCTATCAGTTGGACCTCTAGGAATAATTCATCATTAATAATTAATTATAAACCCCCAAGGTATAAGTTTCTCAATGAATAATAATATAATCAATTCCTAGGAAATTTCTGTCCAAATAAATCAATCCTATGAACAAAGGTCCATCTAGGACCTTTGTAGTATGATCAGTCTGTTTATAAGAATTTCATTTTAATTAAATAACATAGTTAATTTAAACTAGTTAACTTCCTTGAGTGGGGTGACCACAAATCACATGATAACAAAAAAAAGGAAATATAAATTCCATATGGGTATTCCAACTGACCATATACCTCAATGAATCAATTACTTTCTCTAGTCATCATCTTGTAGTTATTCACATTCCAATCCCTATTCATATGACCACCACCCATCATAATGAGTCACATGATCTTACTTTGAACCATGAGCTTAAGAGAAAACCTATACAAGCTATTAATGTTCTCTTGACTCCATTTCGGGGAAAATCCATAACACATGGAAAAACTAGGGACAAAATAATTTAATTAAATTCAAAATTCATGGAAGATATCACTATAGTGACATAACTCATTGAAACAATTCTTAATGAAGTGGGAACATTATCATGGGACGCCCTCTTGCAAGACTGTATGAATAACCCATAAAAAATTGTGGCTTCCACCATAAATCATTGGAAACGGGGTTGAAATATTAAATTTATGCAACAAAACAATAAAGACATTGCAATGAATCAATAAAAAAAGATAATATTAGGATAATCATACCCCTAATGACAAACAAACAACACTAAAATCATCCAAAAACTAAGGAGGGGAGAAAAGAGAAAATGTTTCTCCATCGAACCTCCAATGTGTACACATGTAAACTTAAACATGGGTGGGGGTGGAAATACCCCTTTTATTAATATTTTTTAAAACATTCAGAAAATATACATATTTTGAAATGGGGTTCATGCCCTAATTTTTTTGGGAACTCCCCTTCCCTTAACACCCTAGATGTTCCCCTTGAAAACAAAATTAATGGAATGAATTAAAATACACATTGTGAATGTCTACATAATCTATTTCTTAGAAAATCATTTCCCAAGACATATCTTCAATAATCTCTCGAACACCAGGGTCACCACCCAAGCCTCAAACCAAATTCAATATCATCATTTGGGTTTTAAAAATCTTTTAAAATAACATTTCATGTATCATTTCTAAAATCTAATCATCTACTAATTTAAAAAATAAAAATTCATTTTGAATTTCCTATCCTTTCTGGACAATGGTTGTTAGAATGCTTCCATGTGAATTAATTTTTTTCTATTTTTGATAACTTATAATTTTTATCAACTTATTTGATTTTTAGATTTTTTTATGTAAATCATTCTTGAGATATTATTGTTTTGTGATATTATTAATTTTTTATAACACTTTTAAAATGACTTTCCATTAGTAAATTCTATATTGATATACTAAAATATATTGGTTTGGTGATATATTTAGGGAGATTTTATTTATTGTGAATGAATTTTTACCTTCGGTTCCCTCACATATAAGGTATATAACATTAATGAGTTAATATTCTATTATAAGGATGTATTTTGGTTATTTAATAAAAAAATTTAGAATAAGACAACCATTCATAGTGATAATCCATTGAGAACTTGGATACATATCTCGAATAAAAGTTTCCCATATTTCAAAACATGGATAAAGTTTTGTGATGTTGAAATGTATTTTCAAACATGATTATTATTTTGTAAGAACCTAGATCTTCTTTTCAGGTATGGTTTTATCTTTTTGGGTGTTTTTGAGCAAAAGATGATTTTCTGGAAATTTCATAAGTACACACCATGTTATACATAAGTACACATTGTGTACTTGGCTAGCATGGGTAGCCATGTTCTGGCCATGTAATGGCCATGAACATGGCCCTGTGTGGTGACTTGGAGACTACCTAATGTGGGAGCTGGTAAGGGTAAATACATGTCATGTACTTATAAAGTACACACCGTGTACATTCTTTTTTTCTCATTAAATGTACTAGGGTCACGTCTGATGGACAGAAACACCTCATTCATGACCTAGTTCATCTTAAAGAGTCCATACGACCATATTATTTCCTGAGACCCCAATAAACCATCTGTTCTTTGAATCGACCGTCATCGATTGCATTAGGATCACCTCAGCAATCTCTTCCTTCTTCTAGATCTTCATTTCTGGATTTATCCTCTTTCAAGAGTTATCTTCAGTTGACCATTTTAGATATTTTTATAGATCAATGGTGTTATTAGTAAATTAAAGTCTTGAGGTTCACGTATATCGATCCTACAACCCCAAGGTAAGTGGTTTGTTCCCTTCTGTAGAAATTATTTGAGTTCAATGTGGAAAATTTCCCAATACCCATGAACGAGGTATTTCGTGTTTACTATTTTATCCCCGTTAATTTATTTATATGCTTGTATGCTTGAATATAGGTTAATTGAATATGAATAGGTTAAATTTTTATTCTTTGGAAGTGTTTTCCCATCCATGTTTGTTTATGACTGTTTGGTCCTACATAGCCTATTAGGCTGCTTTGTTTTTCACCATGCCTAGTATCGTAGGTTGGAGTGTTTGTTTATTTGACATGTTGTTATGTTATAGATTGTTAGACAAGTAGTTATTGAGGTTTAATTTGGCTGTATTTCATTTTTATGCTCGTTGGACTTACACAGGGCCATGAGAACTTGGTGAAGTAGAATATAGGGAGAATTAACGTAAGGGATTCTCCAGAGTGTCTGTTTTTACTTTTACGATGTGAGACCATAGGCGGAATTAAAGTAAGTTATTCCCCATAGTTTTTGTAGTTTTTTGACATAGGCCACATGGGGAATGTGATGAATGTTCTTCCCAAGAGCACCTTTTAGTTACCAATACTATAATATAGGGGGAATTGATGGTGAGTGCGTTTTTAGAGAGTCTATCCTTAAGCTAAACTAGAGGGGTTAGACTATGTGAACATCCCAAATGGATGTTTGTGTTGTTTTGGTTGAACCAGAGGGTTTAGGCTGAGAGTAATTTTTCTCGAGTTTTTTTCTTTGATTAGATGCTTACTTGATAAGTGGAATTGAATTCTTTGAACTGTTGGAATGTTTACGGCTGAGTACTTCCTTGGTTACTGCTTTTTTTTATTTCCTATCATATAATTTTACTGACTGTTAGTCATAGATATTTTAGTCGTTTCCTATTACGATTTGCCTCACACCATGTTTGGGTCATGCTTTTGGGCCCAAACAGGTTATATTGCTATAGGTATAAATAAGGGCAAGTTCCCTTCTACTTCAGGTACATGACTGTTATGGAGCTGGAGAGCATGGGACCAAGAGGAGGCTTGTGATGCTAATATGTTTTATATGTTTTCCTTTGTACTTTGGTTTAGTACTATATTTCTACACTATGTCTTGTTTGGAAGCTTTCCTAGACACTTGTATCATGTATCATTTATATATCTTTTCCTATTGTTTATTACACTTAGTATTCTGCTATATACTACTCTATGGTGTAATTACTGCTTCCACTACTGTATATCTATTTTTTTCCATCGTGTTACTCTATGAATGGGGGAATTGTATCCCCACTATCACACCCATGGCCCTCACTACTTGTCGGATGCCTCTGGCATTTGAGAAAATGTGCTTGAGGCCATGTGACCAACCGGGTATGGGGCGCCTCTGGGTGGCTTCCGGAACTGAGATGTTACAATGTGATATAGAGGAGTTTCATTTCATATTAACTTTTTGTTTGGAGCCTATACCCATGGATAGGAAGGAAATAAGTACATGGTAATAAGATGTGCCTAGGAATAGCTAACTCGTGTACAATGAAAAGCCAATTTACCTTGTTTTTGAAATTTTTCTAGTTCTGTAATTTTTTTAGTTGGTTTGATTTCCCTGTTTGTTGATTCACATGTTTTTGTGCTATTATTGTTGATTTTATTGAGGTTATATTTCTATTAAAACCCGATGAGAAGATGGTATGCCATCTCATACATCATATCAGCACTTGTTAGATATCACATGTCATGCAATCCTTCCATACAATTTAGGGTGCATTAGTGATTGCATGTTGTTGTGATAGGTGATTTTCAAGATATGCATGATGTTGTAGTAGATGCTTTGATAAAAATAATTGTTGTTTGATTGGTTATTAAATTGTGAATGCTTTTTTTTAATGATTGGAAAACTTTAGTTTTTGAGGTGTTATGGGCCATCATGGATCATAATTTCGTGGATCATTGCCTTGTTTTTCTTTAATATGACATTTATAAGATGCCAAGCTTTGATTCATGGAGAGTATAGTCCCTCATGGATTAGATTTTGGAACTTTAATGATCATTTCAGTGTTTTCAGGGCTTCCTGAGTAGTTTCTAAGGATTTGCATCTAGAAAAAACCAGAGTACACAGCATGTAATGAAGAACTCGCGCAATGTGTTCTTATGTTCTGGATGAAACTGTTTTTCTTAATACACATCGTGTACTGTATGTACATGGCATGTAGTCTCTATCCGTGTCACAGACTATGTGGGCGGAGACATGGGGTTGGGAAATCTATAGTAGGAAACTCCATGTACCAGATGTACACATCCTGTTATAGAGCTGTATATCTAGTCGTGTCATGAACAACACAGGACGGTGAAATCACCTAGTACATATTGTTTCTAGCACAAACATGATGTGTTGAGTCATCCATTTAACCAGATGTTTCACTAACAACACGGATCAGTGAAGCTCATATAGTACACATCGTGTCTAGTAAGAACACACCATGTAGTCTTGTATTAAGAGAACCATGTGGGTCTGTCGTGTAGAAGAACTTAGGTCGGGGAAGAGGATTAAATTACACACCATCTGTTAAGAAAACACGCTATGTATGGGGTGTTACACAACCTATTTTGGTAGTAGTACACTAATATGTGAAAGACTTTAGGGAACATTCCATGTGGTCATTATACACAACATGCATCAATGTTTTGAAAAACATGAATGCCTTATTTCTCCTATTTCTATATTTTACTTCTAAGTTGTAGTCCCTGTAAATCTTGATATAAGGTGTGCACTTGACCTTGTATAGTCATTCCACAGAGACAACCTCCAGTTGTCCACCAGATACAGTGTAGTGATCAGACCCTGAACATGACAGGTCATGGACTACTAGTAGATCCTCTAGTTGTGCCAGTCTTGGCACCGGCCGTCATTCTGGACACAGTTGCTGATTCAAAGATATGAGAGGGATTTGTAAGGTTCATGCAGACCTTCCGAGAAGTACAACATCCTACCCCGTCTATGGAAGAGCGACAGTAGGTTCTCGAGTAGCATTATCCTTCCACCTTCACGGGGAAAGGAGGACCACATGCCATAGAGTCATGGTTAGAAACCATGATTTCTATCTTCGAGTATCTGGAGACACCTCTAGAGAGGAGGGTGAATCCCGCTACATATATGCTTTAAGACTCCACCAAGATATGGTGGGATGTGATCTTATAGGTGGGATACCTGCAGGATATAGCATGATATGAGTTCCAGCGTTCCTTCTATGACAAAATTTACCCAAAGACTTTGAGTGCCAATCGAGCCCTAGAGTTCATAAGTCTAGAGCAGGGTACTCTTCTTGTTATGGAGTATTCATCTTGCTTCACAGAGTTGTAGATATTCTTGCAAATTCAAGGAGGTGATGAGTTATTTCTTACAAAAATGTTGGTGAATGGACTCAAGAACAACATCCAACCACATGTGAACATATTTAGGTTGAATTCCATCACATCTATAGTCAAATTGGAACTAATCAAAGAGCACAATATAAGGGATTATGGAGTAGTGAGCTAGGGTGGATCAACATATGGAGTTGGTATCCCACCTACTAATATTAGAAATCATTATAAGGAGTCTTCACGTGGAGATCAGATGAGGCAGGACCCTTTTTTTGGTAGTCAGGTGGTGTGCTACCATTATGGGAAGAGCAGGCATAGGAGGCCACATTTCCTGAGAGACCCAATTGAGTGCTGATATTGTGGGAAGATGTGTCATCTTCAATGCTTCTGTTAGTTCTTATGACCAGAAGCTGGTGACATAGGTTCTTTTATGACTCTGTGTTTGGGAGCAGCACCACCACTTTCCCTCCTGTCTGGGAACTGGAGATCTTCTGGCCCTTCAGGCTGAGGTGGTGGTCGCGGGCGTGGTAGTCAGTCACCAGGCATTCAACGACAGTAGGGTGGATCAGCTCAGGGTGGTCAGGCATGGTCATAGGGCCGCAGTACAGGCGAGACATTTTTAGTGGAGCAGACCCTTCAAGAGTAGGATCTCAGACCCTCTACAGTTTGAGGTACAACCTGAGTTGCCTCAGATTTAGCTTTTGCTCAATTCGATATAGGGACTTCCTATAGCTTTATATATGTTGCTACCTATGGAGAACCTTGGGCTCTATATCTTATTTCTAATGATATCTTGATGCTAGACAAACCATTGGGGACAAGAACAACTACTGTATGGAATTGCAAAGATTTCCCTCTAGAAATTGGTGGGTGTAACTTTTTATGGGACCTTTTTATCCTAGAGATGAAAGGATCTACAGTAATTCTCAAAATGGACTGCTTAGTTTCCTTCTAGGTTGTGTTTGACAGCTATCGTTGTAGTGTGATTTTCACATCACCAAATGGAAGATCATTTCTTCACAAGGGAGAATGGGATTCTAGGCGAGCAGAATAGGACCTGAGCATCATGGGTTGAGAGGAGTTACATCCCTATTTCCTAGTTTATATCTTGATGACCAGAGGAATTCACAGTAGGACGTTACTCCAGTGGTGTATTATGTCAGTTATGTCTTTCTAGATAAATTTTTAGGTTTTCCTCTAGAGCATGAGGTAGAGTTTTCTATTGAGATCATGTCAGGAGTGGTATCGGTGTCCATTCCTTCTTATAGGATGGGACAACATGAGTTGAAGAAGCTCAAGAAGTAGTTGGAGGAGTTGTAGGAAAAGGGTTTCATCTGAACCAGTACTTCTCCTCAGGGTTCGCCTATCATGTTTGCAAAGAAGGCAGATGGTAGCCTCAGACATTGTGTGGATTATCAAAATTTGAACCAGTTGACCATCATCAACTGATATCCCTTACCATGGATTGATGATCTCTTTGACCAGCATCGAGGTTCCCGGGTGTTCTCGATGATTTAATTGAGGTCTTATTACCATCATTTTCATGTTAAACCTTCAGTTGTATCTCTTATATACTTTAGGAGTATATATTGCCTTTACGAGTATGTGGTTATTCCATTCAGTCTCACGAACACAACTACAGTCTTCATGGCATTAATGAACTGAGTGTTCCATCCATACTAGGATTATTTCATGGTAGTCTTCATGGATGATATATTACTGTACTCACACACTCAAAATGACAATTCTACCCATATTTAGATCATTTTGACTACATGGAGAGAGCATTAGTTATATGATATGCTCTCAAAATTACACTTTTGGATGGACCGGATCCACTTCTTAGGTCATGTTATCTCCTAGATCGGAGTATCAGTAGACCCAGAGAAACTGAGAGTTGTAGTTTCATAGGAGAAAATGATGAATGTATTTGAGGTATGATTTTTTCTAGGGTTATATTGATACTACATATGTTTCGTACAAGACATATCATGCTTATCAGTGCCACTATCAGACCCGACTAATAAGGGTGCAAAGTTTCTGTGGTCATATTCTTCTGAGTCAGCCGTTCAAGAGATAAAAAAGAGGTTGACTTTAGCACCTATACTAGTATTTCCAAAGCCATACAAGAGCTACACTATATACAATGATTCATCAGTTATCGGGCCGCGAGTTGTGCTTATACATGGGGAAGGAGTCGTTGTGTATGGGTCTCTAAAATTGAGGCCACGTGAGAGGAACAACCCTATGCATGATCTCGAGCTGGATCAGTTGTGCATGATTTACACTATTGGAGACATTATCACATGGGAGATAATTTTGTGGTTTCCACTAACCACAAGAGTCTCAAGTATATCTTCACTCATTGTAACCTAAATTTGAGACAGCGAAGGTGGGTTGAGTACATTTAGTCCTTTGACATTGATCTTGCAAATAGGCCTGGGAAAGGCAAGGTTGTGGCTGATGCGTTGAGCCGGAGTAATCAGATACATGCAAATTTAGGAGTCCATTAGTGAGTGGTAGATTAGGGATTTGTTCTCTAAGATGTATTTGGAGGTGCACGACAGATAGGGGCCAACATTTATTTCTTTAACAACTATTTCCTCTACTCTTCTTGGTCGAGTGCGAATGAGGAAGCTATCAGATTCTGAAAGCCTAGCCCTATGAGAGAGTTTTCCAGGAGAGGACCCTATTCCTGGATGGACAGCTGGTGAGGATGAGATCTTTCATTTTCTGGGGTGCGTATGGGTTTCAGAAGACATACGCAACTAGCTGATATGAGACTTTCATTCCTTAGTTTGTGTAGTTCATCTTGGTATCACGAATATGTATCGTGATCTACACCATCAGTATTGGTGACTTGGTGTGAAGAGATCTATTGTCGGTTTCATCATTAGATGTTCCACCTATCAGCAGGTGAAGGCCTAGCATCAGCGACCAGTATGGGTTTTGCAGTAGTTACCCATTGCTGAGTGGAAATGGAACGATGTCGCGAGGGAATTTGTGATGATTTTACCGAAGTCGCCTAAAGGCAATGAAGCATTTCGGGTTGTCATTGACAGACTCATGAAGGTTTCTCTCTTTTATATGTTCAAGGAGACCTTCAATGTTGATGAGATGGGAAGGTTTTATATCCGAGAGATTGTACGTTTTCATGGGGTTCCACACTCCATTGTATTAGAAAAGGATGCATGTTTTACTTCTCGTGTTTGGTAGGGGCTTGAGAATGAATTAGGTACATAGGTGCTTTTGAGTACAACTTACCATCCCCAGACAGATGGCCAGTCCAAGTGCATGATTCAGGTGCTTGAGGACAAGCTCCAAGCATGAATCTTGGATTTTGGAGGTCCTTGGGAGTAGCACTTACCTCTTGTGGAGTTTTCCTACAATAATGTTTTTCAAGAAACTATTCAGATGGCGCCTTATGAGGTTTTGTACAGTAGGACATGTCGATCACACTTATGCTGGAAGGAGGTAGGAGAGGAAGCTATGCTGGGACCTCATCAAGTCCAGGAGACCATACAGTTGATAGAGTTGATTTAAAAGACGATGGAGACTACATAGTCATGATAGAATTATTATGTTGATCGGTGGAGATGACCTCTGGAGTTTGAGGTTGGAGATCTGGTTTTTCTGCGTGTCACACCGAGGTTGTGATGCAGGAGAAGTAGGAGGTAGGGTAAGCTTTCAACAGGGTACGTCACATCGTCTATGTGTTGGAGAGAGTTAATATAGTTCCCAATCGGTTGTAGTAACCTCAGAGGTATCAGGAAATTCACGGCATCTTCCACATTTCATAGCATCGACATTACATCTTAGAGGTGTCTCATGCTTTTCAACCCAAGGAAGATTAGCTAGAGGTGGATTCATCTTTCGAGGGGCATCCTATCTGGATTTTTGATCGATGTACAAAGGTTCTTCATGGCCGGTCTATTCCTCTGGTATGTGTTCTATGGCAGCACGGGTGAGTACCAGATGAGACAAGGGAGATCGAGGCCGATGTACAATAGTAGTGGCTGGAGATGTTCGAGTATTCGTCTTCTATGATGCCTTTATATGGAAATTCAATGATGAATTTATTCAAGGGTGGGAGTTTTTAAGAACCAGTATCAACTACTATGGTTTGTTTTTCTCTTTTCTGGTGTTTCTAAGAAAAAGATGAGTTTCTGGAAATTTCATAATTACACATCATGTACATTATAAGTACATGTCGTGTACTCGGTTACCATGGGTTTCTGTGTTATGGCCATGTAACGGACGTGCGTCGTGACCTAGAGACCACCTAATGCGGGTGCCGGTAAGGGAATGTACACATCAGGTACTTTTAAATTATGCGACGTTCAATTTCTTTTTTTCCATTAAACGTATCAGGGTCACCTCTAACGGACAGAAACACCATCTTATCATCCTAGTTCATCTGAGTGCATCCATACAGCCGTGATTTGTCACAGACCACCTTGATCGACCATTCATTCTTTGAATCAACCATTGTGGGTTACATTGGGATTGCCTCAGTAATCTCTTACTTTTTCTAGAGCTTCATTTCCAAATTCTACTTCATTCAAGAGTTATCCTCAGTTGAATGTATTAGATGTTTTTTCAGATCTACAGCATTCATGGGAGATTCAAGGGTTGGGGTTCAATTATTATGATCCTACAACACTGAGGTAGGGGGTATGTTCCTTTCTAAAGAAATTCTTTGAGTTCTATGTGCAACATTTCCCAATACCCTTAAATGGGGTATTGCATGTTTATTGTTTTGGCCCTGTTAATTTCCCGTTATGCTTGAATGCTGGAATAGAGGATAACTGAATGTAAATAGAGTAAATTTCTATGCTTTGGATGTTTTTTCCCATGAATTTTCTTTTATGAACAATTGGTCATGATTAGCCTGTTAGACCATCTTGTTTTTCACCATGCGTCATACTATAGTTTGGAGTGATTGTTTATCATACAAGATGTTATGTTGTATACTATTAGCCATGTTTTTTTGAGGTTTAATTGGGTGATATTGCATTGCTATGATCGTTTGACTTACACAGGGCCGTGAGAACTTGGTATAATAGACCGTAGGGATAATGGACATAAGAGTTTCCCCAGAGTGTCTGTTTTTACATTTACGATGTGAGACCATAGGGGTAATTGATGTAAGTGATTCTCCATTGTGATTGTAGTGACTCGATGCGGTCCACAGGGGGAACATGACATATGTGCTTCCCGTAAGCTCCTTTTAGGTATTGATATGAGATTATAGGGGGGATTGATAGTGAGTGCTTCCTCGGAGAGTCTATACATAAGCTGAACCACAGGGGTTAGACTGTCTGAACATCCTAGAGGGTTGCTTCTGTTGTTTTGGTTGAACCAGAGGGGTTAGGCTGAGATTAATTCCCAGAGGGTTTTCTTCTTTGATTATCTGCTTACATGATATGTGGAATTTATTGCTTTGAACTATAGGAATGTTTAATGCTGAGTACTTCCTTGGTTACTTCTTTTTTTAACTTATTGCCTATCATATATATTAACTGTCTGTTAGGCACAGATCTTTTGGTGGTTCTCAACTAGGATTACTTTTACACCATGTTTTGGTCATGATTTCGGTCCCAAATAGATTATATTTCTGCCTGTATAGATAAATGAATTCTCTATTCTACATATGGTACTTGAATGATGTGTAGATGGAGTGCATGGGACCAAGCCGGGGCTTGCAATGCTAAGGAATTTTATCTGTTTTATTTTGTAGTTTAGTTTAGTATGTTAGTTAAGCATAGTGACTTGTTTGGCTTCATTACAAGACACATGTATCATGCATCATTTATATGTGTGATCTTATTGTTTCTTACTTTCAGTCTTCTATTGTATACTATTCTATGGTATTATTACTAATTTTTCTACTGTATATCTATTTTGTTTCTACCATGTTACTATACTAATGAGGCCATTGTTTTCCCACTATCACACCCAAGACCCTCCCTATTAATCGGTAGCCTCTAGCATTCAGGGAAATGCGCTTTAGGCCTTGTGACCAACCGAGTACGGGGCGCCTTTGGGTGGCTTCTGGAATAGGGACGTTACATTATTCATGTATAATTTCTGAAATGTAATTGATCTTTTTTCTGGGTAACATGTGATTTGATTAATTGGGAAACATATGCAACACCTTGGGATTTTAGTACGGATTATCTAAAATAAATTTATTGTTGAAAAGAATGTTTTGTATAGATAAATGAATTAATGATTACAATAAATTATCAAAATTCAAGGTAAATATAATATGTTATGTGTATAGATTGTTTATATTGATAAATTAACATTCATTTACAAATAATATAATTTACATTTTGAAACCCTTAATGTTTAAAAGGGTTGTTTTTCTATAATAGTTGTTCTTTATTATATATTTTTTATTTTAAAAGAAAAATATATGAATTTTGAATTTTGAGTATCATTAAATTAAATTAATTTTTTAATTTGTTATTCTAAATCTTTATTTGGATGGATTTTCTAGATTTTTCCTAAAATGGTTTTTTTTAAGTTAATAGTAAATAATACTGGTTTTACCAATACCATAACTTTTATTACATCATTACAATATAAGCTTTACTAAATAATATAAAAAACAAAATATCATGTGAATATATATTTATGGAGGAAAAAACCATTTAATATTATTATGTTGATTTTATAAACCCATACATTACTTTTATGAACCTAAATTATATTTTAATCTAATCAAAAACTATTTCTGGTTCTATGAGTCTAATTATGTGGTTGAAATGTACTATTTGGTATTTTTATGGTTATAATTTCAAATAACATTTTTTTATTTATAATCCAATAAATTATTGTGACGAACATTATTAAATATCTTCTATCCTAAACAAGTATAAAATAATTTTTAAACCTAAAAATATTTTTAAAAAAATAATGTGTCTCGTATTATTATATTAGAATTATTTTTTATAAATTAATGTTATTTAATATTATAAATTTTTTTAACTATTTTTAATAATCAAATTAATATTATGTAACAAATTGAAATTCATTTTATATCAAAAAAAATTTGTTACTGTAGTAAAAATATTAGTCCCCACACTAAGGGTTAATGGTTTAAAAATGGGTTTAAACTAAGTGATAAGTCCTAAAATATCTCTAATTTTTTTTAAATTAGAATATATCATTTAATTTTTATGTTATAATATCCTATAATTTATATTTAAATAAATTGGGTAAAATTTACATGAAAAATTAATTTATTATATATAAATGTAATTTCTATTTATAAGGGTGTCCCTCCATTAATTTATAAAGGGAATCTCTTATCCTATTTTTTCTACCCGCATTGAGCACTTTATCCAAACCAATATCAACATAAAATATATTTTCAAAATACATACCCATTTCTTAGAGGTACTAGTATCACAAAAATACCAATCCATGATGCTTAATGTTTATGCTAAAGGAAAATATCTAGGGTGGTGTTATAAGTCTTAAGTATATTCATTCAATCCTATTTATTCATCTAACTCCATAAAATCTAATATAACCATCATAAAGAAATTTAATCAGTATTTTTAAAATAAATAAATTTTATTATGTTGATTTAACAACTTTTTTCTACCTCCTTTTCATCTTATGGGAAATAAAAATATCACTCGTGAGTACGTACAGGCCACCGCCTCCACAAAAAGATGCATTTCATTTTTCATTAACACATAACATCTATGTGTATAAATATAGAATTAATGAGTATATATTAAATATGTAAAATTAGTATTATTATATGAAGATAATATATTATCAACTTTTGTATCCTTGCATCTATTGGAAAATAGAGACAATACATATGTGTATGTGTGCATTACCTCCTCCATGAATAACACATTTCATTTTTCATTTCCATATCATATTTCTGGTAATAAAGATATATTTAAATATTAATTCTTATTTTTTAAAATATTATTATGACTCTCTAAAGTTAAACCTTAATAAACATTATTTCAACTTAATCCAATTCAAAAATGAAAACATTGCCCATATAAAGTGAGGATCACTCCCTCTAGGAAACTATATATTTCATTTTTCATGAAAATATTACATTTATTTTATTAATGGTAAATACAATATATAAAAATTATTATTATAAATTTATTAATATTATTATTGATATGATTGATCCAAAACTCATTCTACTTCTTCTAACATACCTATGTTTTATAAAATCATAAGGATTGAAAGACATCAGAATGACGAATGTGAACAAAATTTATTTAGTAAGTAAAATGATCAAGGTAATAAATAAAATAAAAGGAATAATATAAAAGGGAATGAACATGAAAAATTATGTTAATAAAATCTATAATTGATATAATTTTATTATTCAAGCTGGTAAAACTTATATGTGGGGAGTCTCGACCTGTTGAAAGGGATTTCCCATCTTAATTTCCATTGTTTGAGTCTTATTCAATTTTTACCACATTTTTTATTTATTTTGGTTTATAAAATACCATATTAATTTATGTTATCATTAATTTCTTAATGGTATTTATATTATAGTATATTATAATTTCTCTCATTCAATGTTATTTTAATTAAAATGTTACTATAGTTGTAGTGGGTTTTACTTTGAATGATTTTTTTATGTTTTGATTTCTTTATATTCTATATACAAATTCAATTAAATGTTTAAAAAATTATTAATTATAATTGAAATATTTTTACATGCATAGTTCAAATAATTATTCATATATTTATAAAATTTCAAAATAAATACTTTCAACTTTTTCTATATGTGTTATTTTTAAATTTGATTATAAAAAAAAGAATGTGTTGTAATGGTTACATAAGGATCGAATGTTCCCAACTTCATAGATGTTGTTCATTATCAATATTAATATAAAGGTTTCCATTATTTTTCAATGAATATTCAAATTTCAATATTCCTATAAATTATTTTTTATCATTTTCAAGGGAAAACATTATTTCATTACATTTTAATGAGATAAATGAAAATATTTATAATTATACGCTCAAATGAAAATTATTTTCAGTTTTATGACATGAATGTTTGATTTAATTTATTTTATCCATAATCAGGTACTTTTACTTTTTATATGATGATATGTGGGTATATATATCCCTCTAACAATTTGGGAAAAAAATTTCTTGAGAAGTGACATGTTGGAATTAACGTGGAAAGTTATTTCACTGTAAGGGTGAGTGTGAGTGTAGTTTAAAGATAATATCCCTAGATTTTACTATGGTTCTGTTATTTTATGTATGATATTTAATGTAAATATTTTTATTTCACAAATAAGAAATTGTGCTAGGTATTCAAATGGGATTCTATGAACATATAATGGTAAATGGTTTGTTTTCAAGTATTTTCATTATTTTTTTGGTAATACATAATGAATTATGATTTTGAATTTATTAATGATAAAAAAAAATTATACAAGTATTTGTGATATAAATTCGGTTACATGATTGATTAAAAGAATATCTGATCTCAAAATTTATTTTTTTCTAAATGAAAACATCCATATTGATTTTCATGTTTGTCAAAAGGGATGAATGGGTTTAATTTATTTTATATCCAATACAATACTATTTTCCTATACATAATTTTCCAATGTATTGCACTTTGAATAAGGATGTATATAAAATATAGAAATCTAAACAGTGACATGACATACAAAAGAAAATGTGTCTTGAATAAAATAGGAGTGCCAACATAAGAACCTATTTTTTAGGAATATAATATACTACATAGAAGTTTCCTATTTATCATGTAATGTATTTTATAATTTTATAAGAAAAATATAAACAAAAGAGCCTAGAAATGTAATAAAGTGAAACTATTGATATAAATCATGAAATTATGTGTTTATTATGATATAGGGTGTTATAGTTGGAATAAATGTAAGATTTTAGATAACATTATAGCTTAGAATGCTATTATATCACTATAATTCAAAACAATTAATGATATTCAAGGGTTAAAATGATAGTTAGGGGTCATAAATTGAAAAAAAGTATAACTATAATAGTTAATATATTATAGAGAAATATTGATTCTTTTTTTCTAAATTAAATGAGGGGAATATAATATTACATAGTTAGGTAAATATTTTTATTTATCTTCATTATATGATAGCTTATTAATATTTTATCTGATATATTTGTAGTAAAAAAATTTGTTTTATTAAATTGATAAAACTATCAGTAACCATGTTAATAACAAAAGTGAAGGACAACGTGGAGGTTGTCTGAATGATAATCCAAATATGAGATTAACTAGAATGATAACACTTTTGGTTTTTCCTAACCATATGTCTAAATTTATGATTAATAACATGAACATAAGTTAGTTTTATAACTTTACAAATAATAAAAAAATGGATTCTCATGGAAGATCAATTGATAAATATTATGAGGGTTAAAAAATATAACATCCCCTCTATCATGAAAGTGGGAAAAATCACCTAGGGAAATTTTCCAAATGACCATTAAGCAGTATCATATGTCGTAAAGCATATCATAGAGAAATAATATAATGAGATAAAATTAATATTTTGGGTAACATGGTGGAGGGGAATGATGTTCTTTATAATGTATCAAATGAATGTTTTAAATAAGGGCAGTTTTGGAATTATGAAAATTGACTCTCTAGGTTGATGGATCAAGAAATAGATATGTAGGATCGTATGAATAATGGTCTAGTTGGGTTATGTGATAATGATGATGAAAATTTCAATTAAATTGAAGTGGTATTAATTATATTAACAATATATCTTATATTTAATGTAGTAATCATGATTATATTGGGATTCATGAATCTTAGAACATGATTCATAGTTTAATTTATTTAAAGTAAATATTAAGGAATAATATGGAAAATTATATTTAAAGGATTCTAAATTATTTTGAATGAATTATGCTTAAATATATATGGTTTCAAGAGTCATGTTGTAGTATTATTTTATTTATGTATTGATTATATTTAAGAATAATCATATGTTGAAACGTATATATACACTTTTGAGGTCTTACGTAACTATATTTAAAGTTGATTAATGATATATTAGGATATAGTAAATAGTTTTTAGGAACAATGGATGTTTTATCTATAGATAACCATATAGATAATGTAATATATTTTATTGTGGTAGTTATGGTTAATTAGGATAAATAATTATTATATCTTTTTGAAATTATAAGGGCACGAATATATCTATCTCATTACATTGAATTTTTATGAGGACTCGGGTTCTAGGAGGAAGCATTAAATAGGTTTGGTGGAGTTAGAAAGATAAAATATGGTAGCATTATGAATTCATAGTGTGAATGGTAGTTTGTGACTTGAGAGAGAATATCACACCAAAAATAATTATTCATTACTTATGTAAAGGTATTTTTAGGTAATAGTTCATGATTTTAATAATTGTTTCACGATATGAATGGATAAGGAGTCAGATTTGTTGAATTTTTATTCAAAAATTCACAATTTTAACATTATATTCATAGTGAGGATTAACCTATATTTATAGGATCTAGGAAATGAATTTCTGTAGTAATTATTGAGCTTAGGCCATTCATGATGTAAATCTCCCACTCAAAATATTTAATTTTATCAAGAAGAGTACCTATTAATTCTTTTAGATCCTTGATTTCTATCCAAAAAATGATAACTTATCTTAAAACCTATTTATTCAGAGGTTCAATTTCAATGTTTTTAAAATAATTTTTCATCTAAATTGATCCTTTTCTTCCCATTTTTGATCAATTGTGATCCATGGTGATTTTGTACTATTTTCCATGAAGTATCTTCTCCAAATGGTTTTCTTCCCCCTTTCTATCATTATATTCTATTCCATTTAATCTCCTTGAATCACATTTAGTTTTCTATGTTTAGTGGTGAATTAATTATGTGGAACCCATAAGGACTATTAGATCATTGTGAGTGAGGTGATTAGACATATTCCATTGTAATTCAGTTCTAATTAAAGAATATTGAAAGTATCAAGGTAAGGGATCCATTTATTCTTCTTAACTTTTTGTTAAATTATGTAGTTATTGTGATTTATCACTTTGGGTAATGGTGGAATTTACCTTAATGATGATCAATCCAGAAATAAAGATTGAATCAGTCTTGGGTTGTATTGATATCATTTTTCTATGTCATTTTAATATTTTACTTCTTCATTTTCTATATAGTGTGTTATATTTTCCTATGATATAGATTTTCATGATTTATATGTTTTTAAACTAGATAAATAATGTCAATTTGGTAATTCTTGTTGAGTAAATAAACTTGAGGAACATTTAATTTGTAATCATTCTTCCTTTTCAATTTATAGAATTGTGGTTATGATTCAGTCATGTTTAAGAAATAATTTTTTAAGAAATTGAAAATTGATTACATAGGTTGTTTATGGTTATAACCTGTGATAAATTAATTTATTAACTCAATATTGTAATGAATTGGCTGTTTAATAAATTCAATATTCTAAGGATGAGTGATAATGTTTAATTATTATTGTCAAATTCCTTGGTTCTAGTGCCTAAGTGCTCAATTTATTGTTTTTTGGTTTTTTCTACCATGTGTAATCTCTCTTAATGAAGAGACCCACTTAACACATGTGATGGAGGAATTGATAGTGATGATCATAGTGGTGTTGGGTATGGAACAAGGACTAATAGATCAAGTTAAATCTAGGATTTCCCAATATATTTTTTGTTGAAATTTTTTATGAATTGTTGTTAATTAATCTACATAAATGGTGGTGTGGTTAGGATTCTTGTTTTATATTTTTTTCCCACTACTTAATGGATTTTTAAGTTCATGGTTTATCAATATTTTATTGTAGCTTAGGATGATTTGTATAGTACCTATAATTGTGAAATGCTAATATTAAAGGTATAACCCCATGGAATAATGAAATAACAATAATTATTGAAGAACCTTTTATGTTGTTGGATTATTCATGGTTGGCATGTATTTCCATAGATAAATAATTTAATTAAGAATTTTTTTTAAGGAACTAATTAATTTATTGTATCTAGAAATGTTTATGTGGTTATAGGATATCATGTCATTTGCATTTTTTTTGGGTGTCCAAGAGTAAATATCTACATATGTGGTTCAGGTATATAGTTTACCTTAGTATGGTTTTGGGCTATAAATTATCATATATTATATTATTTCATATGCCACACCATCTATGTTCGTAATGTGACCAACACTGGTGGACATTAGAGGGTGTTTTCCCCAACATTAATGTTGGTGAGAACATATGGATGACTACCCCCACGTTCCCACTCCTTTATCCGTTAATAATTTCATAATCAATTGAACAATTCTTACATTCCCATATAAGTGTGTAGAGGATTATAATATCTTATGGTTATTTCAAAAAAATCTATCTTTGGGAATGTATCCTATTGAATTTTGTTTGTATTATTTTTATAGGTTGTGAAAGATTGATGTATAATACATTATGTAAAAATTGTGGTGGATCCCAAAAAAATACATGATTCTATTTGGATATGAGAATGTTGACGATGAGATGAATTATTTCCCGGGATTCAGGATATGTTACAGTTGACTAGGTGTTTTCAAAAAGCTTTTATTTATTGTAGATAGATGACCCACGATTTATGAAGTTGGGAAAAGTTGAAAACCAGTGGAGATATAGTGTTAGGTTACCTTTTTCTTCTATATTATGATAGATATAATACTATTATTTGTATGTGATACTTGGTGAGAGAGACTAGTTGAGGTTGGGAGCATAGCATTCTTGATTAGGTTGTGAGTTTACTTCACTTATTTAACCGTGGGTCTTTAGAAAAATTTATTTATATTTTTTATAAAATGTTTTAATGAGGATCATACTATGTATTCCTATTACGCTCACCCCATATCTATATAATTTGTTTTCAAGCGTGCAGATTTTTTTTGGTGATCAAGTTGGACATTAATAGCTCATAAAGATCTTTTGGTTCTATTTGTACATTGAGGTCCCTATCATGGATTTTATTTTAGTAAATTTATTTTATTTTTATTTTTTGGTTTTATGACATTACATGTATTTTTTGGACCTTCCATTTCTATTATTATGGGAAGAAGTTATTTGGTTGTTTTTTTATCTCTCATTCCTTATATTCTTCTTAGATGCTAATTCCTCTTATTTTTTGTCTATGATATACCATCAGTGTGAGTCTCCAATCCAAGGGATGTTGGAGGTGGTATTCAGACATCATTATCCACCTTTTATTATATTTTTATGGAGGGGTTCCTTTTGATGTAAGGGTAGATGACATAGTGGTATAAAAGGTCAGGTTGAGGGATATGATGGATTTTATAAGTAGGACCCTACAATGGCTACATGGGATGGTATTTAAATAGTTTGATTTTATCCTATCATGTGATGTAAACAATTATGACCAGCTAGGACATAAGTATTTTTATATCCATATGATCTTATGTATGGGACATTATGTTTAAAAAGTCTTCTAAGTAAAGTGATATTGGTTATTTGGTAGAGACCTAGGAAATGATCATGCAACATTTTTTCTTGTGATTATGTCTGAAATGATTTTACCTTATATTGAGGTTAAAAACATAATTTTTAAATATTACATATCCCATATTCTAGGTTTTAAATTTCCTCACTTTTTTATGGTCAAATAAAAAAAATGTTTGATGATGCCTTTGGGTTACTGTCATAGATGGTTTATGGGATGGTCTAGCACATTGTCCCTAGATTGAGGTCAATAATGATGACTGCTGGAGGTGGGAACTCTTAGAATTTCAGAACTAGATTATGTTGAAGTTTGAGGGATATATTTTAGATTCAGTAAAATAATACTTTTTGATGTAGGTGTTGATAGTATTCAATTTCGTCCATGCTCAGTAGGATCATTATGATTAATATGTCGTGATTATATTGTGTGGGAGAAAAAAGGTAGTGGTGGTTCTTGTTCCCTAGCGATCATTATGAGTCAGTTATTTCTTAGTATATGTTATGAAACATGTTAAAAACCAGGTTTCTGTCTTTTATTGTATTTTTGGAAAATCATCAGGTCATTCAAAACATTTAATATTGCATCTCTAGGGTTCAGGAGTCTAACATCTATTTTTAGAAACTTCTCTAATATAAATCAAACACATTTTCGTGTGTAGAGTCCAAAGAGATGCAGTTAGAGGAGTCTATGCATATTGATATCAAATTATGTGTTAATCATATTATTGTTCCAAAATATCCTATGGTAATTTTGATATCTAAGGTTATTGAGTGACAATTTTCCAATAACATATCATCATTAGAAAGAAATCATTAACATTCTCTGTGTAATAGAGATATTTTCTAGAGTTTCCAATTTTCCAAACAGAAGGGTTTTCAAGAAACTAGGGGTAGGTACCTTCCCTCTTTATCTCATTTTTTCTATGTTGGTGGATCTGAAGCCCCTTCCAAGGGATCAAAATTTTGTTTTTATTTTGGAGATCATGTTCCTTAGTAGATGGAGTGTCTGACCTTTCTCGGAAGACATTGTGCAGTTGGTGGTCTCCTAATGGTTATGTCATTATGGCAGTATGAAACGAGGTAGTATCAGTAGGGTTCTTGGGTCTATGACCAGTAGAGGTAAAAAAGATTTTGTAGGGTACTTCTCCATAATTATTTGTATCCTCATTGATATGAAATCATCCATAGAGGATGTCGTCGCCAGGTTCAGAGTGGTCGCAGATATGGTCTTGGTCAGTTCTATGCTCTATCGTTTCTTGTTCTAAGTGAGTTGGTCATCATTTGAGATTACCTTTTATTTTTTTTAATTATTTGTGTGCCATGTTTTATTCAGGATCTACGCACCCCTTCATTCCACCTACCTACGTCCCTAATTAAGTATTTCAGGTAGAGATACTTATTGTTCTTATTTCGTTGATTACACAAGAATATGTTGATTTAAATTTCATTATGTATATACTAACTCTACGATAGTTTTGGGGTAGAACATTTCTTGGGGATATTTATTATGTTTAGGAATAAGTCTATATAAAATCATCCTCATCATTTAATAGTTATATTTGGTGGAATCTATCAAAGATTTATTCAAAATGTAGGTTGTGTTCTATGATGATGGTGGAGATTATTATGTGTCCTTTGTAATGAGAGACCCAAGGATGGGTCAAAAGTGTGTTGATACCTTATAAAATTTTAATGATTAATTAATGATGTGTCTGTTAGAGGTTTAGCCAGTGGTATTTCGTATGTTAATGGAAGAATACCCTGATGTCTATCTTGAAGATGTGTTTGTGTCACCCCCTCAATGGGAGATCATTTTTTGGATAGATCTATAGTAGGCTTATTCTAATATTCCAAATTCTCCATGTAGGATGGTTCCATCTATGTTGTGGGAGCTTTGAATATAGATTTATGATCTCTCATATTGAGGTTTTATTTAGTTAAACTTTTCACATTCAGGTTCTATAGTTTTTTTTTGAAAACAACATCAATGGAATTCAGTGTTTGTATATCGATTATCATAACATCAATTAGGTGGTGCCGAATAATCCCTACCCACATCCACTTTTTGAGGATTTATTTGATTAAATAAAAATATATAGTTCCTAAAGATTTACTTGTTATCGGGATATCAACATACATAGGTAATGGATGGAGATATAATGAAGACACTTTTTTATGTTTTTATAGTCATTATGAGTTTAATGCGATTTATTTTAGACATAAAAACACTACATAAATATTCATGGGATTTATGAATGTAGTGTTATGAGAGTCTTGGTATCTATTTTGGGGGTTTTCATTGAAGAAATCATTATGTACTCCATATTAAAAGAGAAGTACATAAAACATTTGTCAGCCATTTTGTGAGTTCTTCGTTATCATCATTCATTCTGGAAGCTATCAATGTCTAAGATATAGGATTGTGATGTTCATTCTTTGGGTCCTGTTTTGTCCCAACATGGAGAGGTTGTAAGTTGTTTAAATAGCAAGGAATAATTTTCTGGGTAGCCACCAGGACTTTTAAATAAGTGTAGCGTTTCATTGGTATTACAAACAATTATAGGAGGTTCATACACAACATCAGTTAGATTGTGAATCCTATAATATCATTGACTATAATGGAATATTATGTTTTATGAAATTATCATTTCTAGTATTATTTTTATTATTTTAAGTGGATAATTTTCAACTCTGATGGTCATTATTTTAAACTAAGTGGTAGTTCATTTTAATTTTGTCTATGGAATATCAAATATTTACTTCTGTAGTAACTTAATGAAATTATTGAATGTTTTTTCTTGTCTTTACCATTAATTATGTTCAAATTAACATTACTAGACAACTCATGATCTCAATTTGTAAGTGGTTTAGTTTTGCCTAAGCCTGTGGTGATTATAATTCAACAAAAACATATTTTGGTTTTCAAAAATCACAAAATATTGAGTTATTTCATCTATTATAATGAACAAAACATGTGATAATGATGGTGGATAAAACTTTTTCGAGACTATGGTTTTGATATTTCATATACATCGAGAAATGGTAAATGTGAATCGATGTGTAGAGAAAAAAGGAACAAAATGGTTTTTTGAATGAATATGGATATTCTTGGACAATGATCGAAGATATCTCCATGGTGCATCATTATATGTGAGATATTAGAGGTATATGATTACTTTATAGATAATGATATAGTTATTTTTTTACAATAAGTAGATAAGACATTGATGGCGGACTCTGAGGGTTAATATTTGATAGATCAAGTTATCTATGGTGATTCCCATGATGTATGGTTTAAGGATGGTAAACTCTAGGATTCATTCCTTATTTTATGTGAGAGATGTTTCTCCATGAGTTCAATAGAATACCCTTGGGGTTACATCCTAGCATGACACATATGTTTTGTTCTTTGAGAGGTCAGTTTTGGTGGCCTGGGATAAACTATTCAATTATAGATCCTGTGTTCTGATGTTTTTTATTCTAGAGTGTGAAGGATAAACATCTTGTTCTTTGTTATTTTCTTCTACCACTAGATTTTTCTCTAAGGAAGTGGAATTATATTTTTTAGACTTCATCACAGGTTTACCTCTATCTCTATGATTAATTAATATGATATGGATTATAGTGAACTATTTACTAAACTTAGATCACTTATAATTTGTCAAAGAGTTGATTTCAATTGATGTTAGGTTGGGGTCTAACCGGAAGGAAGTGTTAAGGCTCTATATTGTGTTAAGGACGTTCATATCTTTTTAGGGTCCCCCTTTCACATGTATGTTGTGTATAGGCCTTCAACATACTTTTCGATCTCAATTATTATTTATAACTTATTTTCATCTATAAATATTTGTTAAAATAGATGAAAAATTCTAAACCCTTGAAGAAATTTTGTGCACCAGTATCCTATATCTTGTAGGATAGACAGTGAGGAACCTACCCATGGTAGGGATTTATTACAATAATAGTTTTCACTCCACAATTAGCATTACACCATTTTATTCTTATTTTCTATGAACATTTCATTTTTTATTATGTTATAATAGGATTATAAAGTCCACAATTCTCATTCTTGAACTAGTGTAATATATGAAAGGGATGGTTTATACGATTCATGAGAGGATGAAGGTAGCACATGATCATTAGAAATCTTATGCAGACTTTAATAGGAGACCTCTAGAGTTTTAAATTTGAGATCATGTGTCCCAAAAGGTGACTCCTCATAGTCGAAAATGATGGTTTGGTCATGGGAGTAATATTTTTTACTTGGTTTTTTGGGGATTTCAAGTCATTTTCTAATGATTGAGTTTTTATGTACAGTATATAACTTCCCTTATATATGAACTAGGTTCATGATGTCTTTTATTTATTAAAACATCACCACTGTCTTCATGATTATTATCACATCATCGATTTGGGTGGGTTCGATATTTTTTTAATGAAGAAACCTTTATGGTGTGGCAAGTGTCGATCCAAAATCACTAGGATAAGGTGTTTAGTAGGAATTATATTCCTTTATTTCATGTTAAGTGGAAATATAGAGGAATGGGGGAGAGAAACATGGAATGTGAGTCACAAATTAATGCTACGTACCCCCAAATTATTTTGTGCTTGATATTCATTTGTAATGATGTTTTGATAATTTTTAACTTTATCTAGAATATGAGATATTTTTCTCCCTTATTTGATGCATTTTTTGTAATATTTTTATTTTTTGAGAGGCATCTACCATGGGATAGAGTTTGAGAGATAGTTGATAGTGTTGTATGGTTGTATATATTGTTTCCCTATTTGAGGATGTTATGCTCCTATGATGGTGAGATTTTTTAGAGGTATCTCATGGTGCGGTTGTTCGGGTGACCCTTTACTTCCCCTATATTCATTTTTTGATTTAATTTTAATGGATGATAATTATTTTTGAGGTATCTGATGTAAGGGACCAAATCCCTCAAAAACATTTATTTATATCATTCTGATGTTTAGTATTCTTAGAGAAATATCCTAGTAGTTGTTGGGGAGTTTGTGAGATGAAATCTGGAAGAAAGAGGAATTCATGTTGTGAATAATAGTTAATGATTTGAGTGAGATGTGTTCAGCCTAAACTGTGATTCATGTTTTGAGTGAAGGTTGTTCTCAAGGTGAATTTCATATTGAGAACCATTATTCCATTATTTGAATTGGTGAGGGGTTGGATTTGGTGAATCTATCTATGAGAACTCATTATGTGAATGGTGTGTTCATGACATGAATTAATCTAGAGTTGTAGGATATTTTTAATAACTCTAGTTTTCATATTTTGAAATTTTAAATATTTATTAATGAATCTGTGGTTTTTTCATTGGAGTTGGTGTAGTTTTAGACATGTCATAGGGCCCAAAAATTAATATAGTAAATATATTAAATCACAATCATTTATATATTTTTTTTAAATAAAAGGTTTTCCCGTTGACTGGAACCTCAAATGGGAAATTTGAAACCAAATTTATTTTTTTTGGGATAATAGGTTTACCATTGCTGCGACATAAGTTTGGCCGATGGAGGATATTCCATTTAAGGTAGTCAATGGTATGTTAGTTAATTCAAATAAATGAATAATTTATTTAGAACATTAAATTGTGAAAACCTAGATCACTCCCTCTATAGATAAACTATTATATATAATATATACGGTTATACACCTAAGATTGGGAGGTTAGATATGAGAATAAGAGCCACCATTAGTGTTGGCGAGCTTAGGGTCATTGATCAATGTAGCATGATTGAGGTGATTTGTTGGATTAATGATGAATATAGTGGAATCTTAAATGACCTCATTGGTGAATGTTTTATTCTCTAATGATAAATCTATTATCAAGCATGGTCTCATTAAATTTTGGATTTTTACCCTTAGGTTCTTAATTGTAGATTACAGATTTCATTTCTTTTTAATTCCATTATTTTCAATCTTCACATGAACAAATAATTTTATTTGATTTCTTAAACCATTCTTTCTAATTCTTTATTATCATGATTATATATAATTTTTTTATTGGGGTCATTGGTCAAGAAAACATCATAAAATTATTATTTTTATTTTTTTGTGTGTCCCCCACCCTTGATTTTTTCATTCATCGTCATTAGTCCATGCGGTTAGTGATTTGACATTTTCAGACCAGTTTGAGCAAGATCAAACCTGAAAATACATGATCGTTATGTGAATAAAAATTGGATTGATATATATGATTATACAAAGGACGAATAATGAATTTCATATGTTGGTTCTTGGTATTAAGACAACATTTTAATGATGGGAGGAAAGAAGTGTCAATACTCGGTGAACGAAATCCATATTTTTAGTTTTTAGAGGCTTTGAATGGATTACTAGTGGTACATATCATTTATTTTAGTTGATTTTGGGAAACTAATTGGTGATTACTATGGATTATTTGGAAGAGTTTGTGAGAATGTGAGGACTAGAAGATGAAACATCACAATTTATGGAAATATGGATCACACGTTGTGTATTCCTGAGGAACACATGTCATGTGTCTTGTATTCTCATGGATATTAGGTATTGGCATTAGTTATGTATCACATGTCATGTGGTCATTACCCCATATTGTACGATACATCCTGGGTGGTCGAACTGTGTGTTGGGAGCAGAAACCTAGGACCTTTTGTGATCATAATTGTCATGTTTTCTTTAGGATGCACCATTTGGAGGTATATAGTTGGCCAAGTAGTTTCCATGGAAGAACAATCTTGAGTACACGAGTGGTATTACAACCATATTCCTCGATTCACATGTTCCGTTTTTTCTTCAAAACTTCTACATTGTGTACGTATTTCATCAAGAATCTAATTAGGACACATGATTAGACCATTATTTGTATAATAATATGTAGGAAGTGATAGTGGACATTTATTTTTCATCTAATATTCTCCATGAGGTGATAAGAGTGGGGTGCTTCATTCAGTGATGGTTGGTATATGGTAGTGATTTGGTTTATCATCACAACGATTCTGAGTTCAGTACTCCACTATCTCATCATGGTGAATGTTTCCCTATATCCTATATATGATTAGAGTTGGTACACCCCAACATGGAAACACACTACATAGGGTGTGGGTCATCTACCAATGGATTTTTAATCCTTTAACATCGAGCTCTAGTTGGGATCAAAACCTTCACTAGAGATAGTGCTCCCTTGCCTGTGGAATGCTGTAGATAGTAGTGGTCCATCCACTCTTGTTCATGGGAGGGTGTGTGTAGTTCTTGGCATCAAATATGGTACCTTGGGGACTACTTGAAAAATCATCATTTCTTATCAAGCTATGAATATTTAGATTCATCTATGTTTTTACTAGGTTTTTATATGAACATATTTGATATGGGGATTCATTCTCCCCTTTGAATTATCGGTTGAGATAACTGTTTTATTTTATTTCCTCCCCCAAACGTCTTATGGAACCCTACAAATTATTTTTATACTGACCCCTCTATGAGCTTTCCCCATTTGGGTCATGTCTTATGAAGATGACATAAATATAAATGGTGACCATGGTTGACCTAATAATAGAGTAGGGTTGAAATACATTAAAGTTTTTGTCATGATTGGTTGTCAGATTCTGAGATTGTGAGATATGATCTCTTCAATATTTCAATTTGTCAGTAGTTTTCCTGTTTAGTCCTCCTTTATATCTGTTTGGGAATATTTTTCCCCTTTTTAATTTTTACAACATTTCTGAAAATTGATGTATTTCTTATAGGATTTCACAAGGATATATTACTCCCTATATGTTTTAGTTCTATTATGTCACAGCATTGTAACTTGGAGCATGGTGTCTGTGTGTGTATAGGTACATTAGGATAAGGACTCCAATTTTAGGGATGTTCATACTCGGTTCTTGCCTCCAACCCCTAGAACATTAGAGGTGGGAATAGAGTTTCACTCCTTGCTTACTGCAAACCCAGGAGGATCCTTGGTGGGTCAGTCATGAAAAACTAGTTCATTGGAGGCTTGTTGCTGGCATGGTTTTTGGAGTTATATATGTTTTGAGGAATAGGATTGGAACATAAGGAAACAATGATGATGTGTCTCGTGTTTTTATCTCTGTCCAAGGAACGTGCTGATGAATTGTAGGACGATGAATCCATACCCGAGGTTTTTGACTACCAATTTTTAAACACATCCTAGTGAGGCATCACATTAAAGAAAACCATTATTACATGTATTATATAGGACTGGGTCTTTTTATTTCTAGGTCTTATTGAGTATTACCGCCAAGATTAAAATCATTCCATGTTATATCATGTAAAATTTTGGGATTCCATTTTGATAACAGTCAGTTAAGATTATAAGATTAGGTCATGATAATAACAAGTTGATCAAAGAGGCCTTAATATATGTACCTACACAAGAAATTTTCCCTCCATGACAGCATAGATTAGTGCTTCCAACCAATGATTAGCACTTTTTCTCACATTAATTATTTTAGTAATATGATAAAATACATGTGGGAAAGTTGATATCTCTATCAGGTCATGATGATGATGCACAAAGGCTTAGTATATTGTATAAGTTCTTGTGATAGAGACTGTAACGACCAAAACTGTTATGAATAAAATTCCATTTATTTTAATTAAAATTCTTGGGGAAATAGAAAGCACAAGAAATATAATTGTTTAATTTAATTTAAATGACTATTATGTATCCTTACAATTGAAAATATAGCCGATGAACAGTGATCACACGACTACTATAAAAATATACTTTAGAAAAATATTTTTGACGTAAACAATGAAGGTGATGTCCTCAACATTTAAGATAGTACCATATGAATCTAATTTATTGGAACATCCTAGGGGCATAACATTTCGGGAATTTTCCATAGACCATTCCCAAGAAGAGATCCAATAACTTATGCACGAGTGAAACTATTTATAGGAGACATTCAGGCTCATCATGATGACAACCCAGACCATGTTCACCGAATGGCCCCATGAAAGCCCCACAATTTCACACCTTACTCTTGGGGAGTATACTAGTTTAGAAAAATTATATGTAATAGGACCATAACATTATTTTTATGTGCTTTATTTTTTTGTTTAATAAAGAATATACTTTTATTTTATTATTGTTACATTTTAAATGATTTTTAAATCACAATTAGTATTTTTTTTAATATTTATATTAAATTAAGAGATATATTTTGTTAAATTAATGTATTTCTTAATTAAATATTATTTTAGTAAAATATTATTTCTAAAAAGTTATAAAATATAAATTATAGTTAAATATTTATGATGTCAACTGTAATTTCTATAATGGTTCAAATACAGTATATGTCAAAACTCGTCAATTTTTAATAAATGTCAGTTTTTATTTTAATAGTGAAAATTAACATATTTAAGATATTTTTTAGATAAAATGAGTGTTATTTATCAAATCATAATGTTGAAATAATCCAATGTGGAATTTTTTGTAATTTTTTGAGTTAGACGAATTTTTGGATAAAAATTATATGCAATATAAATATACAATGTATTTTATGACATCATAATGACCCAATTGTGATGTTATAAAATATTATAATGATTAAATTCAGAAAAATATATTTTTTCCTTCGGAATAATTTAATTTTTATTTTATTATTTCTTTATTTTTTAAAGCCTTAGTGAATCCTCTAGGAAATCTAAAATATTTTAACATTTTAAAATTATTTCCTTGAAAGTGTGACTCACCTCCACATTTGAAAATGAAATGTTATAAAATCTTCATCTCTTAGACATTTATAATAATTAATACCTCTCCCATTTTCCAGAATCCATTATAAAATACCATGGGATGTTTAGTTATTTTGATTATTTTATGGATTAGGCTCCCAAACAAAAATAATTAAGAATTCTCCCACCTTCCCTATATAGATCCTCTCAAGAACCCATTCCTCTTCACATAACCTCTTTTAATCTTGACCACCCTCTTCGCCCTACTCCCATGATTTCCCCCAAGGTACCCCTAATCTCCCAATGTGCTTCTCCCAAGCATTATGTATCCCACTTCCATGGAATGGATCCCCACCATTCTCTCTTACTTTAAATTCAAGAAATTTGTATGGTATTTTTATTTTTAATATCAATTGGTTATATTTTCAAACTTTTATAATAAATTCCCTACTATAAATTTGATTTTATTTCAATGATGGATCATTTATCCTCCCCCATTTAGACCCTTACCTACGTTGTTAATATACCAAAATTTTGTAAAGGGTTTCCCTCTTCTCATTTCAATTTCAAGTGCATTCTTTCTATTATGAATCTTAAATTTCATTTCATATGTTGGGATATTATGTTATAAAATACCCACATGATCAATTTCATGTATATATTATGAGATACCACTTTTTGTCTCGTCATACAATTTAATGAATTTCCACATGATATTGTCATGCTGCTGAAATTGCACTATGATTTTCCCTTCCAAAATACTCATTTAGTGAACACCATACCCATTCCTCTATCAAATATATTCACCTTTATGAAAAAATACATATTTACTGGTAACTTAAATTTATTAATTCCACAATATAATATCATGTAGTAAATTATGATTTCGAATGAACAAATGTTATATGATCTATGTGGAACACTTAATCATGATGAATAAAATGATTTTGAAGGATTCTCTGTGATATCACTCTATTGCATTGGGTAATGATTATTATCAGGATTCTTCATTTTGGGATAGGATATTACCTAATTAATTTATTTTAATTTTTTCCATTATTTTGGGAAAGGGTTTTACCTAATTCCATTATTTTAACGAAGAATTATTTTAAGTTCTTTCCACATTTCCATATTATAATGATTGTGTTATATCATTCCTTTATGTTCATGTTTCTCTTATGATTCATTGATATGTATTTCTCCTAACACATATTGTATTCTTCATGGTATTCTTTGTTTTTACCCATACCATTATTTATAACTCCCCTTTTCTTATTTTTTTCCCCTAGTTATCCCATATAATTCTAATTGTGAAGTAATATTGTAGTCATGTAAAAGATGTTTACAATAAAGATGTGTATTAAATGTTATAAGTAGTTAGGTAATGTTCATAATCCCATAAAAAACTAGAATTCTTGATATTTAATGTTCTATTATGTTCAATTTTTTTGGTAATTAATCATATTCAAACATGAAATTAAGAAAAGGGTTATAATAATTTGTATCATATGATAGATTCAGTTATTTTTTGGATTAGGATTAAAAAAATATAGTAGAAGCCTTATGGATAAGACGAAGTATATGAAAATAATCCCTAAACAATTAAGAGTATATTTTAATTGGTTTTTAAAGAGAATACATCATGTTTGGAGTATGAACAGTTAGAGGTATCTCTAGCACAGAACTTTATAGGGGTAAAACAAGAGAACACCATATTGATCTAGATTTGAATAAGAACTGGTTAATGAAATGGACCTTGCTAAACATTAGGTTAGGAACTCCTGGAGGATATGATTTTCTAAATTCTTATTCATTGTATGAACTTTTATTAAGGTAAAAAAATCACCAAAGAATATATGATAGGAAGTAGATTATGGATAACATAGATAAAATCTTGGAAATTCTTACATTAGGGAGAAAAATGTAATTATAAGTTATCTATTTTTATAATTGTATTCACCTTTATGAGTTTAATAGTTTAAAATATTAACCCATAATTTTCATTTTATTCTAGACAATTGCATGTAATAGAATAAAACATGAAAACAACTGATGTGATGATCAATGTGATGACTACTCTAATGAGAATACCAATCCAATGGGAGTAGGAATTGAAAATATTGTCATGATACTATCTCAGTAAAATAATTTTTTTAATAGAAACCTCAATAAAGAGGAACTTACACCCCCCCCCCCAAGAATTAACATGTTGAAATAGGGAGCTTCATGAGACAAAGGCCTACTACATTCAACTTATCATCTGATAACTCAATCGCCGAACACTAGATCAAATCCACTGAGAATATCATCTCCATCCTTCAATGTTCTGATTAAGAGAAGGTCATTCTAGATACCTATCATAAAAAAGGGTGAAACTAATCAATCGTGGACATTGATCAAAAATACGAATCCTGAGGAAGAAATCTCGGTGATTGGATGGAAGTATTTCTAGAAAAACAAATTCAATAAATTTTTTCCCAGTATTTCTACATATTACGATGAAAATAGATTTTATTGCACTCAAGAAAATGGATGAAAAATATGTTGGGGAGTATGAGGAAAAATTCACCATAATTTCATAATAATCCTATGGTTTTGTCGTTACCCCTGAATTCAAGGTTGACCACTTCATTAGTGTGATAAAACCTATGCTACGGAAATCCATGTTGATCTACAACATTAAAAGCTATGAGAAGATTGTTTGATGTTACCTCAAAGTAGAGATAGAGATTAGATAATTTCTATGGTATCATGGGAATAAGTAGAGGAAAGTGGAATTTAAATCTTGTGGTCTAATGGATAAATCCTTGTGTTCTACAAAATTACAGTACCCCACATGTCAAAAGCAAGGAAATAAGCACCTTTGGAATTTCATGAAGGGGATGAGGAAATGCTTTAGGTGCGGTAAGTAAGAGAGCCTTGAAAATGATTTATGGAATGAAAACCTCGCTACTGTGATAGAGGGAAGGAATTATCCACTCAATCCTAAACGCATTGTTCATTGCTGCAAATTCAATGAACTGGTGATATTTGCGAACCAGTGCCCTAAGCCATGGCTTTTTGGAGGCAACAAACAACCTCCAAGGCTGTAAGGGCATGTTTGTTTCATCAATACCACCAAAGTGAATCATAAAAACGAAGTGGTGTTATGTACACCGGTTATTGATTTATGAATATAGAACATAATTTTTTATTTTGGTACTTCACATTCTTTTATATACTGAATTTTTAGTAGAACAATCCAAACAAGACCACAATTGTAACGCCCCGACACTAGCTACCCAGAGTTGGTGCATTAATTCGTAACATAGGCATGATCACAAAAGATCAAGTCTCGAAAGACCGATTAGTTTAGTAGCCTTGGAAACACTAGATACATTCATAAACATTACATTACATCATAAAAATGAAAACTACAATAACATGGTCTCCCTAGTCCACACTCATATCCTCACTGACTATTCTTGCAAGTCAGTCATAATACACTTCTTCACATCCTGGGAAAAATAAAACATTGAAAGGGGTGAGCTTAAATGCTCTGTAAGGATAACAATATATCGGAAACATTCATAAGAAAACATAAGCATTTAAGGCAATGTAAAACTAAAACAAAAGCCTTATTGAACTTGAACTTCAGCATAATATGGTAAAAGTAAAATAAAATAATGCCATTACTTACTAAAATGGATATTCTACTAGACAAATAATCACATGAAATTTCAATAACCACTTTCATAATGAGGGAATGTATAATGCCAGACATTCTGAAACATTTTTTCAAGGCCTCGGCCAAGACGTCTAAAATGATTAAGGCCTCGGCCAAAACCATAAATCAAATTGGGAAAGGTCCTCGGCCAATTCCACATCTAGTTGTCTCATGAGACCTACCGATGCATCGAGGAGCTATAGCGGGCTCCACCCGTCACTTATTAAGTCCAATACATTCCTCATATGAATAGGTTTAAACATAACATAAATATTCGTATTAAAACTAGAATAAGAAATGTCAACAATTTCTCCATAAACTATGGATGGTATAAAAATAACACATCCACAGTCAAATATTTCACAAAATGTTCAATGGAAGTTTTGTATCATAAATCAATTTCAATTAAACTTAAAACCCATCAAAGGATGTTGACATGGATGAAATCAAAGTTGTTTGAAAGAAATATCTCTCTTTTTTGAAATCATTTAAAAGTCCCATAATTATAAAATAATACATTTACTTTGAAAATATTCTTATAATCTTGTAAGGGAAGCTTCGACAAAGTTATAATGGTGGAAAATAGCCGCACCCGCCGTATAAGTTTAAAAAACATTCTTAACTTAAATTTGTCAAAAAGGTCAAAAAGTACATTGTTTGGAAAACGACGGTAAGATTCCTTTCAAAAACGTATAAGGGTATAAATGAAATTAACCCATTTTCCATTTAATAGTAAAAATGTTTTGAAAGACATTTTTAAGAAACATGGATGTGGATGATAACGAGGTCCCAGTAGATAATTATGTATAAACAACCTTGGATAATGAAGAGGTTGTAAAGTAAACCCTTACCTTGTACTTTTCCTTGGTTGGGGTAGGTTAACCTCCTCTATAATGGTGAAATAATTGTTATTAAATTATACAAGAATCATATAAATTCATATGATATCATATATGATCTTTTAACATTGCTTTGTTAACAATATCTTAGATTTATCGTTGTTTCAGGTGTTAACTTAATCGTTTTTGTAAGTCATGTTTTCATGGATAGGTTGTATCTTATTCATATACATAATGATATCATGTCCTTAAACATTATTTTTAGATCATAAAATGATAATTATACTTGAATGGATACGACGGAGAATGAATCTCATCGCGTTCGTGGAGACGGTAGTCCGTATGTACGCACAAGCTTCAATATCATTATTTTGATATTAAAATAATATATAATTGGATAGTATATCATATATAAATAATCATTATCATGTTATATTTATTATTTACATGAATTACATATCATTATTATACCCAACTAAATAATAATATATTGAATAACAATTACACCACGACTTGGAGACAGTAAGCCGTACGTACGCACGTATGGTGACATGTCATTCAGATGATGGGTAGAATACTGAATATGGTTGTACCATATTTATAATAACATCCAAATATATAGAATATACTAGAGTTATAATTTTATAATTGAAATAATAAACAAGGAGGGAGTGGAAGAAGAAAGAAACTTGAAAGAGGGTGATGAAAACGTTACCTCTTCTTCAGTTTCTTCCTTTTGATTTGATCAAAAGGACTCCTTAGGATGGCTTTCTAACTAAAGTAAAGCTTCTAGGATGAAGGGAGAGAAGTTGGGAGAGTATTGGGGCAGAGGTTGGCCGAACGAAAAGGCTTGAATGTGTGAATAAGGTGGTAGAGGTGGGGGCCTTTTATAAGAGGAGAGGAGGGGCTCTTTTGGAAAGATTGAAATGTTACATTATTATACAATGCTTTTCGGATTCTAAAGGTACCACACTTATATAATTCGTGGCTAAGGTGATAAGGGTTCGAAATCTACCCATCCAATAGTCTTTGGACAAGTGTAAGCCTTGGATTTTACATTATCTTTTCATTTTATTAAAAACGTTAAATAATGAGGTCATCGCTGCATCATAATGATGTCATAAATAATTTAATTTATTTAATGTATAAAAATTATAAAAAAAATACAATGATGTATGAAATCTTTTTATCTTTCTAATGAATATTTATAGTCAAAATTTGGACTTGTGTATCCTCACCTAAAAACTGTTTTAGTAAAACAACTCATGTTTGTGTCAATTTAATTTTAACATTAAATAAATATATATTAATGCCATTTTCCAACCAATGTGGCTCCATGGGGTCCTCAAGTGGACCCATGGGTTTTCTTGGTCGGACATGACTCATCCAATAGGAGTAGGACAAGTGTGAAGCTCATTTCTTATTATTAAAACATTATTTTTACCTTAAACTACACTAATTACCTCTAATTGTGATTAAGAACTTAAAAGTTACTATTCACCAACAAATTATTTTAATCTCATTGAACCACATTTTACTTCTTAATGACAACCATGTATGTCATATTTTTGAAAATCAAATCACAGAAGTGGTAATATTTCATTTTAACGAAAAATCAGTTTTTAACAACCACTTAGTGGTTTCACTATTCATCAAAGAATGAAGTTTTTCAGAATAAGGCCAAAATTTCACCCTAAGCTATAATTGATATTACGAATTCAAAAATGATGTCTATTTTAAAAAATTCCAAACATATATGTTTCATTAATTAATTTTATAATTAATTCCCGATGTTACAACAAATAGCGTGTTTTTAAGAAACAATTTATATCAAAAGATTGACAATTGTTTATGTCCAATTTCAATGTTAAATTAATTCTAATGACCACCATTGGATAAAATGGTAAAAATATATTCTAATTATACTTTAAAACCACTAAATAGTATAATTTATCACTATAAATTATTTTTATTAAAAAAATTCTTTTTAAGTATTTTTCACTATTCATAAAAAATTAAAAGTTCTCAGAAAAATACCAAAAATTCAACATAGGCTAATTTCGATATTCCGAATCCAAAAATGAAGTCCATTTTGATAAATGAAATTTTTAAAATTTCAAAAAGTAGGTATTACTATTCACAACGGCTAGTTTAATTAGTTGTGGTGTGTGTTAGAGCTCGAGGTTGCGTACAACACACGCTATTGCATTATTCAAAAGGAAACGTACCGTGGAAGCTTGGGGTGTTACATTCTCCCCTCCTTCAAATAATTGCGTCCTCGCAATTTCTAGGGTATTACTGTATAAAAATACTCGGGTGGTTCTTCATCATAAGTTCCTCAGGTTCCCACGTTGCCTCTTCCATTTTATGATTTCTCCACAAAACCTTTACCAGACGAGTCGTCCGGTTTCTCAGCACCTGCTCCCTCACATCAAGAATTCTGATGGGCTCTTCGCAATAAGATAGATCGGGTTCCAGTTCTAATTCCTCATAGGTAAGTACATGTGTTGGGTCGGGCATGTATTTTCTCAATAGCGATATGTGGAAAACATCGTGAACTTTAGAGAGATTTGGCGGCATCGCCAAACGATAAGCTACAGCCCCCATACGATCTAGAATTTCGAAAGGTCCGATGTACCTGGGACTCAACTTACCCTTCTTACTAAAATGTATAACTCCCTTCCATGGAGATACATTTAGGAAAACATGATCTCCCACCTGAAATTCCAAAACCTTTCTTCTGCTATCGGCATAGCTCTTCTGCCTACTTTGAGCTGCTATGATGTGGTTTTGGATTACCTTCACCTTTTCCATTGTTTCTTCCCCCAGTTCTGGTCCCACAAGTTTTCTTTCACCAACGTCATCCCAACAGGTTGGTGTACGAAATCTTTTTCTGTATAACGCTTCATAAGGTGCCATCTGAATGCTTGAATGAAAGCTATTGTTATAGGAAAATTCTACCAGTGGTAAATATTGATCCCATATACCCTGAAAGTAAAGAGATCATGATCTCAACATGTCTTCTAAGGTTTGAATAGTCTGTTCTGATTGTCCATCTGTTTGAGGATGATAGGCAGTGCTCAAACGAAGTTCAGTATCCAAGGCCTTTTGAAGACTTTTATATAATCTTGATGTAAAACGAGGATCATGACCAGAAACAATCGATAGGGGTACTCCATGAAGTCTTACAACTTCATTAATATATAGTATTGATAGACGTTCAAGTGGTAGATCCTCCCATATAGCCAGAAAATGTGCTGACATAGTAAGTCGATCAACAATGACCCATATTGCATCATTCCTTCTAAGAGTATTTGGTAGTCCCATGACAAAGTCCATCGTAATATTATCCCATTTCCACTCAGGTATGGAAAGAGGTTGCAATACTCAACCAGGATGTTGCCTTCCAGCTTTCACTTGTTGACAAACCATACACCTCGACACAAAATCAGAAATTTCCCTCTTTATATTGTCCCACCGAAAATGTTCCTTCAAATCTCTATACATTTTGGTGCTCCCAAGGTGTATAGAGAAGTTGGAACTATGAGCATCATCCAACAATTCCCTTTTTAGATCAGGTATATCGGGAACACAACGTCTCTTCCCGAATTTCAAAATTCCATCCTTATACACAAAGTCCCCCAATCTTCCATCATTCACATCTTTAATCTTCTTCTGAAATTATTCATCATTGGTCTGAGAAATCTTAATCCTTTATAGTAACGATGGTTTGGCAACCATTTGAAAAAGCATTGATGTTTCACCTTCCCTAGTTATTCCCATGTCCATCTTCACTAGATCCAAGAAAATTGGATCCCTTTCAATTCTCATCACATTCAAAACTCCATGGTCTTTTCTGCTCAAAGCATCTGCCACCTTGTTTTCCTTCCCCGGGTTGTAATGTATCCTGCAATCATAATCCTTGAGTAGTTCAAGCCATCTCCTTTGCCTCATGTTGAGTTCTTTTTGTGTGAAAATATACTTCAAACTCTTGTGATCAGTATAAATCTCACATTTTTCACCATAGAGGTAATGTCTCCATATCTTTAAAGAAAAGATCACAGCTGCTAACTCAAGATCATGAGTAGGACAGTTTTTCTCATGAATTTTTAGCTGTTGTGATGCATAGGCAATGAACTTATCATTCTGCATAAGGACACAACCAAGTCCTTTCTTCGATGCATCACTTTAAATAACCAACCCATCATTCCCCGATGGTAGAGTCAATACAGGGGAATTGACTAATCTTCTCTTTAGTTCTTCAAAACATTCTTCACACTCTTTTGTCCAGTCAAATTTAATCCCCTTACGTGTGAGCTTTGTCAATGGGTTAGCCAATCTGGCAAAATTCTGGACGAAACGTCGATAATAACCTGCTAAACTAATAAAACTGCGTACCTCGGTTATACTTGTCGGTGCTGGCCATTCTTGGATTGCCTTGGTTTTAGAAGGATCAATGGAAATTCCATCCTTAGAGACAATATGGCCAAGAAAAGAAATATCATGAAGCCAGAATTCACACTTGTTAAATTTCCCATATAATTCATGTCTTCTAAGAGTCTTCAGGATAATGCGTAAGTGATTTTCATGATCTTCGTGGATTTTGGAGTATACCAATATATCATCAATAAATACCACTACAAAGTCATCAAGATATTCCTTGAATACTCTATTCATTAGATCCATGAAAACAGAGGGTGCATTAGTCAATCCAAAAGGCATTACGGTAAACTCGTAATGCCCGTACCTTATTCGAAATGCTGTCTTTGGAACGTCTTCCTTCTTCACACACAACTGATGGTATCCAGACCGAAGGTCAATCTTTGAAAAGTATTGAGCTCCATGCAGTTGGTCAAACAAATCATCAATGTGAGGTAGGGGATACTTGTTCTTTATTGTTATAGCATTGATCTCCCTATAGTCAATGCACAACCTCATAGATCCATCTTTCTTCTTAACAAAAAGAACTGGGGCTCCCCAAGGAGAAACACTAGGGCGAATAAATCCGTTATTACCCAATTCCTCTAGTTGTTTATTTAGTTCAACTAATTCCACAGTGGCCATTCTATAAGGGGTCTTCGATATCGGCCTTGATCCAGGAATTAAATCAATGGAAAACTCAACTTCTCGTTCTGGAGGATGTCCAGGTAAATCTTCCGGAAACACATCAACATGTTCTCTCACAATAGGTACATACTCTATTTGAATATTACTTTCCTCACCCTCAGTAATTTCCTTCTCTTCCTCCCCAATAATTGAATTTAGTTGAGCTACTGGAGGTGGATCTAGATAAGAATTATGTGGCGGCGATTCTGCTCTAAAGATAAGGTGTTCCTTATCATCATCATCAAGAATCGTAACCTCTTTCCTCTTACAATAAATTTTTGCATCACGGTCTGAAAGCCAATCCATACCGAGGATTATATCAAATTCAATCATGGGTATGACGATGAGATCAGCTGGTAAAGAACATTTAGGTGCTCTAATGGGAACTAATCGACAGAACTTTGTTGCAACAATACTTCACTTAGGGGTTTTGACCGACAACTCCCTTGTTAAATCAAATTGGAAATATCTAATTTTCTTAGAAAACTGGGAAGATATGAAACAATGCGATGATCCAGAATCAAATAATTCATTTGCTAAACTTGAGGAAACCATTAAATTACCTGTCACCACGTCTTTCGGAGCTTCCACCTCAGCAGTAGTGATAGAATAAGCCTGGCCTTGATCCCTTGGCCTCTTCTGAGGTAAGTTCCCCTAACGCTTAGGACATTCATTTGCATAATGTCCCTTATCTCTTCAATTATAACATTCCACATTGACAGCCACTTTCTTTCCCTTGCATTCATGAGCTTGGTGTCCTTTTTCACCACACTTGTAACATACTCCTTTTTCTTTTAGACAGGCACCAGGGTGCTTCCTACCACAATTATCACAGGGTGGAAATTCATTTCTACCCTTCTTCCATGTTTCTTTATTTCCTTTCCCAGAGTTTTCAGAGGATCTCTTCTTATCTTGATTTGATTTAAAGTCATAAGACTTCGAGAATTCCTTTTCCGTCTTCATAGCTCACGAGACAATACCTTCGTATGAAGAGAAGGTTTGTGATACTAAAGCTCAACGGAGGAATGGTTTCAACCCATCAAAGAAACGATCAGTCTTACTTCTTGGATTACGTATGTAATCTGCAGCATACCTCTCTAACCTTGTAAAGTTGGCCTCATACTTTGCGACATTCTCATCCTCCTTCTGCCTCAGACTCAGAAATTGCCTTTCCATATCTGCTCGATGGTCTCGAGGACAGTATTTTTCTAAGAACAGCTCTTTGATCTCCTGACATTCCATGTTTTTTAATTCATCATCTTCCTTTGTGTTTTGAATTAGTGACCACCATTGATCGGCATCTCCAATGAGGCGGTAAACTGCCATGATAACTTTCTCCCTTTAACTACTCCCCAAGGGATGGAATATTTTCTCTGTGGAATTTATCCATTCTCAGCTACTATAGGATTTGTACTCCCATTGAAGTTTGGTGTTTGTTGCCTCATGAAACGGTCTAGCATTGATCCTCCACGTTGCGGATCAGGGTGCTCCATACGAGTAAGGTTATTATTCATAACCTGCGTGAGTTGTCCCAGTACGGTGAGAAGCTGATCAGCACTAGTTGTATCACTAGCTCCACCATAATTATCTTGAGCAGGAGGGAAATCCCTACACGGAGTGCATGCATTGATATGGTTTTCATTCCTTCCACTAGGCGCCATTTCTAAATAATGGCATAAACTGGATTAGTTTATGAATCAAAATACATATTTCCATACTTGTAAAACACTTAACATAAATTGAACTAATTATGGATATATTCCATAATTATAAAAAAAATTCTTTGAGAAAGTATATACTCGTAACCCTTTATAGTGGTTTGTAAAGAAAATGGGAATTATCCAAAGCATATCCCCCGGGAGTGTCGTAACCAAGAGTGCAGCAAGGCCCGTTGTCGTGCACCAGTTCCCATTCGAGTCTAGCTCAAAGCGGTGTTTTCGGGTTTTACCCCTAGGTACATTTGTGCCAGATCCGCCTCTACCTGATCGTATCCAGACAGGGATGTATTGCTCGGAAAACTCACAAAATCTCTACAATACCAAAATTTTTAGGAAGTTCTTCTATACTAATCCTCAAAGTTCATCTTAGGTCTACGTGCTCTAATCAGAGTTTGTCTAAATCTAGCCTCCATGGTTAGTACTAAACTACCTCGGATACCAACTGTAACGCCCCGACCCCAGCTACCCAGAGTCGGTGCATTACTTCGTAACATTGGCATGATCACAAAAGATCAAGTCTCGAAAGACTGATAACTTTAGTATCCTTGGAAACACTAGATTCATTCATAAACATTACATTACATCATAAAAATGAAAACTACAATAACATGGTCTCCCTAGTCCACACTCATATCCTCACTGACTATTCTAGCAAGTCAGTCATAATACACTTCTTCACATCCTGGGAAAAATAAAACATTGAAAGGGGTGAGCTCTAATGCTCCGTAAGGATAACAATATAGCGGAAACTTTCATAAGAAAACATAAGAATTTAAGGCAATGTAAAACTAAATCAAAAGCCTTATTGAACTTGAACATCAGCATAATATGGCAAAAGTAAAATAAAATAATGCCATTACTTACTCACAAGGATATTCAACTAGACGAATAATCACATGAAATTTCAATAACCACTTTCATAATGAGGGAATGTATAATGCCAGACATTCTGAAACATTTTGTCAAGGCCTCGGCCAAGATGTCTAAAATGATTAAGGCCTCAGCCAAAACCATAAATAAAATTGGGAAAGTGCCTCGGCCAATTCCACGTCTAGTTGTCTCATGAGACCTACCGATGCATCGAGGAGATATAGCGGGCTCCACCCGTCACTTATTAAGTCCAATACATTCCTCATATGAATAGGTTTAAACATAACATAAATATTCATATTAAAACTAGCATACGAAATGTCAACAATTTCTCCATAAACTATGGATGGTATAAAAATAACACATCCATAGTCAAATATTTCACAAAATGTTCAATGGAAGTTTTGTATCATAAATCAATTTCAATTAAACTTAAAACCCATCAAAGGATGTTGACGTGGATAAAATCAAAGATGTTTGAGATAAATATCTCTCTTTTTTGAAATCATTTAAATGTCCAATAATTATAAAATAATACATTTACTTTGAAAACATTCTTATAAGCTTGTAAGGGAAGCTTCGACGAAGTTATAATGGCGGAAAATAGCCGCACCCGCCGTATAAGTTTAAAAAACATTCTTACCTTAAATTTTTCAAAAAGGTCAAAAAGTACATTGTTTGGAAAAAGACAGTAATATTCCTTTCAAAAACATATAATGGTATAAATTACATTAACCCATTTTCCATTTAATAGTAAAAATGTTTTGAAAGACATTTTTAAGAAACATGGATGTGGATGATAACGAGGTTCTAGTAGATAATTATGTATAAACAACCTTGGATAATGAAAAGGGTGTGAAGTAAACCCTTACCTTGTACTTTTCCTTGGTTGGGGTAGGTTAACCTCCTTTATAATGGTGAAATAATTGCTATTAAATTATACAAGAATCATATACATTCATATGATATCATATATGATCTTTTAACATTGCTTTGTTAACAATATCTTAGATTTATCGTTGTTTCGGGTGTTAACTTACTCATTTTTGTAAGTCGTGTTTTCAAGGATAGGTTGTATCTTATTCATATCCAGAATGATATCATGTCCTTAAACATTATTTTTAGATCATCAAATGATATTTATACTTGAATGGATACGACGGAGAATGAATCTCATCGCGTTCGTGGAGACGGTAGTCCGTACGTACGCACGAGCGACAATATCATTATTTTGATATTAAAATAATATATAATTGGATAGTATATCATATATACCGAATCATTATCATGTTATATTTATTATTTACATGAATTACATATCATTATTATACCCATCTAAATAATAATATATTGAATAACAATTACACCACGACGTGGAGACGGTAAGCCGTACGTACGCACGTATGGTGACATGTCATTCAAATGATGGGTAGAATACTGAATATGGTTGTTCCATATTTATAATAACATCACATTATATAGAAGATACTGGAGTTATAATTTTAGAATTGAAATAATAAACAAAGAGGGAGTGGAAGAAGAAAGAAACTTGAAAGAGGGTGATGAAAACGTTACCTCTTCTCCGGTTTCTTCCTTTTGATTTGATCAAAAGGACTCCATAGGATGGCTTTCTGACTAAGGTAAAGCTTCTAGGATGAAGGGAGAGAAGTTGGGAGAGTATTTGGGCAGCGTTTGGCCGAACAAAAAGGCTTGAAAGTGTGAATAAGGTGGTAGAGGTGGGGGCCTTTTATAAGAGGAGAGGAGGGGCTCTTTTGGAAAGATTGAAATGTTACATTATTATACAATGCTTTTCGGATTCTAAAGGTCCCACACTTATATAATTCGTGTATAAGGTGATAAGGGTTCGAAAGCTACCCATCCAATAGTCTTTGGACAAGTGTAAGCCTTGGATTTTACATTATCTTTTCATTTTATTAAAAACGTTAAATAATGAGGTCATCGCTGCATCATTATGATGTCATAAATAATTTAATTTATTTAATGTCTAAAAATTATAAAAAAAAACTATGATGTAGGAAATCTCTTTAGATTTCTAATTAATATTTATAGTCAAAATTTGGACTTGTGTATCCTCACTTAAAAACTGTTTTAGTAAAACAACTCATGTTTGTGTCAATTTAATTTTAACATTAAATAAATATATATTAATGTCATTTTCCAACCAAAGTGGCTCCATGGGGTCCCAAAGTTGACCCATGGGTTTTCTTGGTCGTCCATGACTCATAAAATAGGATTAGGACAAGTGTAAAGCTCATCTCATATTATTAAAACATTATTTTTACCTTAAACTACACTAATTACCTCTAATCGTGATTAAGAACTTAAAAGTTACTATTCACCAAAAAATTATTTTAATATCATTGAACCACATTTTACTTCTTAATGAAAACCATGTATGTCGAATTTTTGAAAATCAAATCACAGAAGTGGTAATATTTCATTTTAACGAAAAATCAGTTTTTAACAACCACTTAGTGGTTTCACTATTCATCAAAGAATGAAGTTTTTCAGAATAAGGCCAAAATTTCACCCTAAGCTATAATTGATATTCCGAATTCAAAAATGATTTCTATTTTACAAAATTCCAAACATATAAGTTGCATTAATTAATTTTATAATTAATTCCCACTGTTACAACAAATAGCGTGTTTTTAAGAAACAATTTATATCAAAAGACTGGCAATTGTTTATATCCAATTTCAATGTTAAATTAATTCTAATGACCACCGTTGGATAAAATGGTAAAAATATATTCTAATTATACTTTAAAACCACTAAATAGTATAATTTATCACTATAAATTATTTTGATTAAAAAATTTGTTTTTAAGTATTTTTCACTATTCATAAAAAATTAGAATTTCTCAGAAAAATACCAAAAATTCAACATAGGATAATTTCGATATTCTGAATCCAAAAATGAAGTCCATTTGGATAAATAAAATTTATAAAATTTTGAAAAGTAGGTATTACTATTCACAACGGCTAGTTTAATTAGTTGTGGTGTGTGTTAGAGCTCGAGGTTGCGTACAACACACGCTATTGCATTATTCGAAGGGAAACGTACCGTGGAAGCTTGGGGTGTTACAATAATGAATGTAGGTACATATGACAGTGAAAAATGGATAGTGTGGAAATTATATCATAACATGAATATAACACCTCCATTGTCACAATTTTTTTGATAGAACTTCTCATAAAACCTCTTCATATTTCCATTGGTTGAATTATATGAAATTCATGGAATGGACTATAATAACTTATATACATCCAACATAATATATCGTGATAGGGAAATCAATTTCTATATGGTGAATCCACCCCCGATTATATACAAGTTTAAGGAGGATGACGAATCTTATTTAGGACCTTCATCTCAATCATGGAAACTACTTCACTATGAGCACACATATCAATCTCATATGGTTGAGTCTACGGAAGGAACCATCCTAAAAAATAAGGTTATTGTGAGGGAATTCAGTGATATGTTTTCCATGGAATTTTCTAGTCTTCCTCCTAGAAAAGATGTTGAACTCTGGATTGACCTTATACAAGGGGTGTTTCCAATATCTTAAACTCTGTTTAGAATATCTATTATGGAGCTTGAGGAGCTAGAGAAACAAATACATGATAATATAGAGAAATGGTTTATATTCCCAAGTGCTTCACAATGGGGTTCACACGTCCTATACATTAAGAATAACAATGGGTCAATGTGTGTTTTCATTGATTACTGGGATCTCATGAAAATCATTATAATGAAAAGTATCATTTTCCCAAAATTGATTACTTGTTTTCTAATTTATGTGGAGAACAATACTTCCCCAAATTGGATCTGTGGTCGGGATATTACCATGTAAGGTTGAAGAAGGAGGATATCCCGATGAATACTTTTCGAACAAGGTAAGGGCACTATGAATTCATTTTAATGCCTTTCAAACTCACTAATTCTCTAACAATCATCATGTGATTGATGAATATAGTCATTAGTGACTACCTCGAAAAATTTGTTGAAGTATTTATAGACGATATTCTAATATACTCCAAACCCATGGAGGATCATGTGGATCATCTAAGCATTGTACTAGAGACCTTGAAAATGATATGATCTATGAAATTCACATTAAGAGTGAGTTCTTGTTGATGAATGTATCATTCTTGGGTAATATCATCACAAGAAATGGGATATTTTTGGATCCTTCCAAAAAAATAAATTGAGGTATGGCCAACGCCGACATCTATGAGCAATATATGTAGCTTCCTAGGGTTATCTGGATATTATCACTGATTCGTGACAAATATATCATGATTGTCATGACCTCTTAAAAACGTAACTCAAAATGGATTCATGTTTTCATGGAATGATGAATGTGATGAAGGATTCATGGAGTTGAATAATAATCTTATCACTACTCATGTGCTCACACTACCCACAAGTGGGGAGAATTTAGTAAAATTCAGAAACACTTTGACGAAGTTGCTAGATTTTGTGTTGTTGTAGAATAAAAATTTCATTGCCTACACCTCAATATAGTTGAAAATTCATGAGAAAAAATATCCCAAACATTATCTAGAGTTGGAAATAGTGATAATTGTGTTGAAAATTTGGCAACATTATCTCTTTGTGGAGAAGGGTGAAAAATATACAGATCACAAAAGTCTGAAATTTATATTATCAGAGAAATAGCTGAATATGATCCAATGAATATGGTTATATCTATCCATGGATTAAAACTACTCTATCCATTTTAACCCTAGGAAAACAATCAAGGTGAGTGATACTTGAAGTATAGAGGACCTAGAAATTGTATAATTAGTGATGGTTGAAAAGGATCCAATATTCTCAAATTTGATGAGTATGGACATAGGAATCGTATACATGGAAACATCATCAATCCGTTCAAAAATTCTTTTTCAACTATCTCTTTTGGAATGGTTATAGGATTATAAAAAAGGTGCGGTGGGGATTTAGAAGAAATTTAAAACTTTCATAAAATGGAAATCCCCAATGTTTATAGTTAATTATGATTGAATTGAGAGATTTGTTTCAAGAATATTTGTTCCATCAAATAAGAAGTTAATGAAAGAAATTATGGTTGACGAAAATAGCTCAAATTTCTCCATTCACTCAGGAATCCCGATTATGTATTTAGATATTCAAGAGCACTATTAGAGGGATAATATGAATAATTAGATTTCTAAATTTACATAATTTTTTCAGTTATGTCTGCAAGTTAAGGATGGGATGAATAATTATAAGGGGATGATGCAACCATTACCCACACCAACTTGGGAATGGGAATAAATCACCATGGAAGTTTTCAAGAGACTACCTAAGACATCCAATGGAAACAATCTTACCTGGTTTGTTGTGGATCGTCTTACAAATAATACATACATATCTACAATTTTAGACTATTTTTCATTTTATTTACTCGTATTGATATACATTAGAAAATTGGTAATGCTTCATGGATTAAATTTATTGATTATGTATGATGAAGATCCATGATTCACCTTTATATTCTATATATGTAACTAATATGATCTAAACATTGAGTTGAACAACATCATGACTAATCACGCTCAAACAGGTGGAAAATATGAACATATTATCAATACATTGGAGGACATGATGGAGGTTTTATAAATGGAATTCAAAGGTGGATGGGACAAACATTTCCCTTGGGTGGATCACTCACACAAAAACCATTTCCACTCAAGCATCAAAATGGATCCTTATAAAGCCCTTTATGGGAAGAGGTGTAAAAAACCAGTTCGTTGGGATGAAGTTGGTGATCAAAAACATCTAGGTCCAAAAATGGTTGACGATATGGTGGACATAGATAAGACAATACAGACACACATCCAAGAAGCTCACAGTGGAAGAAAGTGATTTGTTGACAATCATCAACCAGAACTAGAGTTTGATGACAGAGATATGTTATTCCTCCACATATCACCATGGGATATAGTTATGTTATATGGAATGAAGGGATATCTTTGTCCAAGGTACATCAGACCATTTGAGATTTGTGATCACCTCGAGGTAGTGTCATATCGACTAGCACTCTGATCCAACATGTCTCAAGTACACAATGTATTCCATGTATCACTCGTAATGAATTACATACCAAACCCATCACATTTACTCAATTCATAAGTGTTACCATTAGATAATGACCACTATTATGATGATATGTCGGTGAAGATCATAGAATATTGAGAAAAAGTTATATGAAGTAAAACAATGGAACTCAAAATATTGTTTTGGAGAAACCACATGTTTGAAGAAGTGATGTGGGAACCATAAGATGTGATGCAGTAGAGATTCCCTCATATGTTTTAGTTTGAGAAAATGAAATCTATAGTTGGAAATTTCTTAATGTGGGAAGGTTTAGATGACCCAAACTGTTATGAAAAAATTACCTTTATTTTAATTAAATATCTTCTAGATATAGAAAACACATTAAATCCTTTTGTTTCTGTAACGCCCTGACCCTAGTTACCCAGAGTTGGTGCATTATTACATAACATTGGCATGATCGCAAGAAAGATCAAGTCTCGAAAGGCTGATTAGTTTAGTAGTTTTGGAAACACTAGATACATTCATAAATTTTACATTACATCATAAAATGAAAACTACAAAAATATAGTCTCCATATTCCACACTATTAACCCCTCATAATATCCCTACAGGTCATTCATAAAATACTTCTTCACATCCTGGGAAAAATAAAACATTGAAAGGGGTGAGCTCAAATTCCCAGTAAGGAATACATTATAGTGAAATCTTTCATAAATAAGCATAAACATTTAAGGCAGTGTATAACTAAAACAAATTCCTTTTAAAACATGACCTTCAGCATAATATGGGAGAAATAAAATGAAATAATTCAATATACTTGTTAACATGGATATTCTACTAGTCGAATAATCACAAGCAATATCAATAACAACTTTCATAATGATGGAATGCATAATGCCAGACTATCATCACCACATACCAAAGGCCTCATGCCAATACTTCAAATAAGATTTTGTCAAGGCCTTTTTCTAAGACACTAGTCTGTCTAATGAGATCAACCGATGCATCGAGGAGCTATAGTTGGCTCCACTCGTCACTTATTAAGTCCAATGCATTCCTCATATGAATAGTTTTAAACATAACATAAACATTCGTATTAAAACTAGCATACGAAATGTCAATAAATTCTCCATAAACCAAGAATGGTATAAATATTACACATCCACAGTCAAACATATCACAAAACCTTCAATACAATATGGAAGATTTGTATCATAATAAATAAACTTCAAATAAGCTTAAAATCCATCAAATGATGTTAACATAGATGAAATCAATACTATTTGAGAGAAATATCTCTTTTTTTAAATCATTTAAAAGTAATATAATTGTAAAATAAAACTTTCACATTGAAAATATTCTTAGAAGCTTGTATGGGAAGCTTTGAAGATTTTATAAAGGCAGAAAATAGCCGCACCCGCCGTATAAGTTAAAAAAAGACATTCTTACCTTCATTCTGTCGAAAAGTTTAAAAAGGACCTTGTTTGGAAAACAACGGAAAGATTACTTTATAAAATTCTTATAAAAATTAAATCAAGGTTATAAATTACTTTAACCCATATTCTGTAAAATAGTAAGAATGTTTTGAAACACATTTTCAAGAAACAGGGATGTGGATGATAAAGAGGTCCAAGTAGATAATTACGTATAAACGACCTCAGATAATGAATAGATTGTGAAATAAACCCTTACCTTATACTTTTCATTGGTTAGGGTAGGTTAACCTCTTGTATAATGGTGAAATAATTGTTAATAAATTATAAAATAATCATATAGATTAATATGATATCATATATGATCTTTTAACATTGCTTTGTTAATAATATCTTAGTATTATCGTCGTTTCAGGTGTTAACATACTCATTTTCTTTTATATGTTTTGTTACATAAGCCATGTTTTTCAGGAATAGGTTGTATATTATTCATATCCCGAATGATATCAAGTCCTTAAACATTATTTTTGATCATCAAATCATAATTATACTTGAATGGATATGATGGAGAATAAATCTCATCGCGTTCGTGGAGACGGTAGTCCATACATACGCACGAGCGACAATATCACATTTTTGATATTAAAATAATATATAATTGGATATTATATCACATATAAAGAATCATTATCATGTTATATTTATTATTTAAATGAATTACACCTCATTATTATACCCATCCAAATAATAATTTATTGAATAACAATTACACCATGACGTAGAGACGGTAAGCCGTATGTACGCACATATGGTGACATGTCATTCAAAGGATGGATAGAATACTGAATATGGTTGTACCATATTTATAATAACATCAAAGTATATATAATATATTGGAGTTATTATTTTATAATGGTCATAACGAAGAAATAAAATTGTTGAAGAAGAAAGGAACATGAAAGAGGGTGGTGAAAACATTATCTCTTCTTTGGGTTCTTACTTTTGATTTGATCAAAAGGGCCCCTTAGGTTGGCTTTCTGATCAAAATAAGGAATATAAGTTGAAGTGAGGTAAGTTTATATAGTATTTGGTCAGGGTCTGGCAGAGCCAAAATGCTTTGAATGTGTGAATTAGTGAGAAGGGGGTGTTCCCTTTTATAAGAGGGTTGAGGGGCACCTTTGGAAAAGCTAGAAATATTATTTTATAATAAATTCATATTTCGTTCATAATGGATTAAAAGTGGATTTATTAAAGTTTAAGGTGGTTATGGGTCTAAAACCACTCAACCAATAGGTTTTAGATAGGTTTGGGTCACTATATTAACCATATCTTTTAGTTTTAACTCTTAGTTAATTTGTTTGACAATTACCATGTCACCTTGTATTTTTATATTATAGAGTTAATAAACATACTATATACATACAAGAGTCCTCCAAGTGGGCCATTAATAATACACCTATCATGATATAAGACTCTTGGACGAAAAATAGCTTTTTAGGAATTTAATATCAATTAATAATATAATATTTTTTTTAAAACTCTTTTATGTGAATTTTGGCACTATTCAATACTTTATTTTTGTTAAAGTATTAACAACATTATTAATTCAAATGAAATTCATTTAAGAAATCCTATAATGTCATATTAATCAATAACATTCATTTATGTCACCAAAACTTTCGAATTATAATAATTTTAACATTTATAATACCAATTATTTGATTCTTTCATTAATAACTAAAATACTGCATCATTATTGTGTCATAAATAATATTAATTATTAAACGTCTAAAAATTATAAATAAAATACAATTATGTAGGAAATATTTTTATATTTCTAATGAATATTTATAGTCTAAAATCCGTCATATATAACCCTATTTAAAAATTGTTTTTCCAAAATATATATGCTTATGACATTTTTGTATTTATTTTAACTTAATTAATATAATGTGTCATTATCACTTACAAGTGGCTTCATGGGGTCCCAAAATCGACTCAAAGATTATCATGGTCGGAAATGTATCAACCAATAAGGTTAGGACATGTTTTACGGTAATTTATTATTATTATAATATAATTTTTTACCCTTATTTACCGGATTTACCCTTTAACCATGGTAAATAAAATATTTTATCGAAGTAATTATTCAAAATGTATTAAAATAAAATTTACATATTTACACAATATAGACATCCTGATTAAAAATATGGAATCCATTTTTTCAAATTCAAAACACAGAAGTGTCAGAAATTAATTTAAAAGTAATTCTCATTGTTAAAACAAAAAGCGTGTTTTTAAGAGATAATAACTATCAAAAGATTTACGCTTGTTCAAGTCTGTTTTAATTGTGAAATTATGTCCAATGACCGACATTGTATTAAATGGTAAAAATATATTATAAATATACTTTAAAACCACTCAAATTCCTAATTTATCACTGTTAATTATTTCCATTAACAAAGTTGTTTTTAATTAAAATTTAATAATTTTCACTATTCATCAAAATATAAATGTTATCCAAAAAGTTCGAAAGTTTTACCCTATGCTAATTTTCATATTCCAAATCCAAAAATGAAGCCCATTTTGAGAGATAGCATTTATAAAATTTCAAAAAGTGGGTATTACTATTCATAGCGGCTTGTTTGATTGGTTGTGTTGTGTGTGATAACTCAAAGTTGCATACAACACACGCTATTTTATTATTCAAAGGGAAGCGTACTGTGGAAGCTTGGGGTGTTACATTCTCCACTACTTCAAATAATTTCTTCCTAGAAATTTATAGAATACTATCGCAAGAAAAGACTCGGGTGTTTCTTCATCATAAGTTCTTCGAGCTCCCACGTTGCTTCTTCCATCTTATAGTTTCTCCATAGAACTTTTACCAAACGAGTAATCTGGTTTCTCAGCAATTGTTCTCTTGTATCAAGAATCCCAATGGGATCTTCGCAATAAAATAGATCAAGTTCCAGTTCAAATACCTCATAGGTGAGAACATGTGTTGGGTCATGCATGTATTTCCTCAACCGTGATACATGGAACACATCGTGAACTTTGGAGAGACTTGGCGGCATTGGAAAATGGTAAGCTACAGACCCAATTCGCTCTAGAATTTTGAAATTTCCGATGTACCTGGTACTCAATTTACCTTTCTTGCTGAAACATATAACTCCTTTCCATGAAGATACATTCAAGAACACAAGATCTCTTACCTGAAATTCCAAATCCTTCCTTCGGTTGTCAGCACAGCTCTTCTGCCTACTTTGAGCTGCTTTGATGTGGTTTTGGATTACTATTACCTTCTCCATCATTTCCTCTTCCAGTTCTGGGCCTAAAAGTTTTCTTTCACCAATGTCATCCCAATAGGTTGGTGTGCGACATCACTTTCTGTATAACGCATCATATGGTTCCATCCGAATACTTGAATGGAAGCTATTATTATAGGAAAATTCTACCAGGGGTAAATATTGATCCCACATACCGTGAAAGTCATGTGAGAAAGTTCTCAACATGTTTTATAAGTTCTGAATAGTCTATTTCGATTTTCCATCTGTTTTAGTGTGGTAAGAAGTGCTCAAATGAAGTTCAGTATCCATAGCCTTCGGAAGACTCTTCCAGAATCTCGAAGTAAAAAGGGGATCTCAATCCAAAACAATTGATAGGGTTACTCCATGAAGTCTCACAACTTCATTAATATATAGTCTTGCAAGACGTTCAAGTGGTAAATCTTCCCCTGTAGCAGGAAAATGTGTTGACTTGCTAAGACGATAAAAAACAACCCATATTGCATCATTCCTTCTAGGAGTCTTTGGTAGTCCCATGACAAAGTCCATAGTGATATTATCCCACTTCCACTTAGGTATAAAAAGAGGTTGCGTGACTCCTCCAGGTTGTTGCCTTCCAGCTTTCACTTGGTGACAAACCATAAATCTTGACACAAAATCAGCAATCCACCTCTTCATGTTGTGCCACCAAAAATGTTCCTTTATGTCTCAATACATGTTTTTGCTCCTAGGGTTTATAGAGAATTTGGAACTATCAACATCGTCTAACAATTCCCTTTTTAAATCAGGTATATTGGGGAGACAAAGTCTCTTCCCGAATTTCAAAATTCCTTCTTCATACACAAATTCTCTCAATCTCCCATCATTAACAGCTTTAATCATCTTTTGAAATTCTTCATCATCGGTCTGAGAACTCTTTATCCTTTCTAGTTAAGATGGCTTGGAAACCATTTGAAAAAGCACTGATGTTTCAACTTCCATGGTTATTCCCATGTCCATATTCACTAGATCCATGAAAATTGGATCCCTTTCAATTCTTATATTGTTCAAAACTCCATGATCTTTTCTTCACAAAGCATCTGCCACCTTATTTTCCTTCCCTGGGTGGTAGTGTATCGTACAATTATAATCCTTGAGTAATTCAAGCCATCTCCTTTGCCTCATGTTGAGTTCTTTTTGTGAGAAAATATACTTAAAACTCTTGTGATTAGTATAAATCTCTCATTTTTCACCATAGAGGTAGTGTCTACATATCTTCAAAGCAATGATCACAGTTTCTAACTCATTATCATTAGTATGATAGTTTTTCTCATGAATTTTCAACTATCACGATGCCTAGGCAATAACCCTATCATTCTGTATAAGGAAAAAACCAAGTCCTCTATTCTATGCATCACTATAAATAACAAATCTATCATTCCTCAATGGTAGAGTCAATATAGAGGCATTGACTATTCTTCTCTTTTGTTCTTGAAAAAATTACTCGCACTCTTTTTTCCAAACAAACTTAACCCCCTTACGTGTGAGCTTTGTTAATGGGTTAGCCAATCGGGAAAAATTATGGATGAAACATCAATAATAACCTGCTAAAACAATAAAACTGCGTACCTCAGTTATACTTGTAGGTGCTGGCCATTCATGGATTTCCTTGGTCATAGAAGGATCAACCGAGATTCCATATTTAGAGACAATAAGACCAAGAAAAGAAATCTCTTGATGCCAGAATTCACACTTGCTAAACATCCCATATAATTCATGTCTTCTCAGAGTCTTCAGGATAATGCATAAGTGATTTTCAGGATCTTCGTAGCTTTTGGAGTATACCATGATATGTTCAATAAATACCACCACAAAATCATCGAGATATTCCTTGAAAACTCTATTCATTAGATCCATGAATACAGAGGGTGCATTAGTTATCCCAAAAGGCATTACCCTATACTCGTAATGCATGTACCTTGTTTGAAATACTATCTTCGGAATGTCTTCCTTCTTCACACACAACTAATGGTATCCAGATCGAAGGTCAATCTTTGAAATGTATTGAGCTTCATGCAGTTGGTCAAACAAATCATCAATGCGAGGTAGGGGATACTTGTTCTTTATTTTTATAGCATTGATCTCCCTATGGTCGATACATAACCTTATAGATCAATCTTTCTTTTTAACAAAAATAACAGTGGATCCCCATGGAGAAACAATAGGACAAATTAATCATTTATTACTCAATTCTTGTAGTTGTTTATTTAGTTCAACTAATTCTACAGTGGCCATTCTATAAGTTGTCTTTGATATAGGCCTTGATCCATGAATTAAATCACTAGAAAAATCAACTTCTCATTCTGGAGGATGTCCAAGTAAATCATCCGGAAACACATCTACATATTCCTTCACAATAGATACATCCTCTATTTGAACATTCCTTTCCTCACCCACAGTCATTTCATTCTCTTCCTCCCCAATAATTGAATTTAGTTGAGCTACTGGGGGTGGTACTAGATAAGAATTAGGTGGTGATGATTCTTCTCTAAATATATGGTGTTCCTTATCATCATCATCAAAAATCGTAACCTCTTTCTTCTTAAAATAAATCTTTACATCATGGTCTGAAATCCCATCCATAACGAGGATTATATCAAACTCAATCATAGGTATGACGATGAGATCATCAGATAAGGAACATTTATGTGCTCTAATGGGGACTGATTCACAAAACTATATTGCAATGATACTTCCCATAGGAGTTTTAATTGACAACTCTCTTGTTAAATAAAATTGGAAATATCTAATTTTCAAAGCAAACTGGGAAGATATGAAACAATGTGATGATCCAGAATCAAATAATGCATTTCCTAAACAAGAGGAACCCATTAAATTACCTACCACCACGTCTTTCGGAGCTTCTACCTCAGTAGTAGTGATAGGATATGCTTGGCCTTGATCCCTTTTCCTTTTCTGAGGTAATTTTCCCTGACGCTTAGGAAATTCATTTTCATAATGTCCCATCTCCCAGCAATTGTAGAATTGGACATCGGTAGCTTCCTTCTTCCCCTTTCAATCATGAGATTGGTGGCATTTTTCACCACACTTGTAATAGACTCCCATTCCTTTTAAGCAAGTACCAGGGTATTTCTTCCCACATTTACTACGGGATAGATATCGAACTTTTCCTTTCTTCCCCTTATTTCCATTCCTAGATTGATTAGCAGATCTCTTCTTCTCTTGCTTAGCTTTAAAGTCATAAGACTTGGAGAATTCCTTCTCTTACTTGATTACACACGAGACAATATCTTCATACGATGAGAAGGACTCTGATACTAATGCTCGATGGAGAATTGGTTTTAACCCATAAAATAAATGATCAATCTTACTTCTTGAGTTACGTATGTAATCTGAACCATTCCTCACTAACCTTGTAAAGTTAGCCTCATACTTTGCGACATTCTCATCCTCCTTTTGTCTTAGACTCAAATGCCTTTCTATATCTGCTCGATGGTCTCGAGGAAGTTATTTTTCTAAGAACATATCTTTTAACTCCCTCCATTCCATATTTGATACTTCATCATCTTCCTTCGTGTTTTTATTAACAACCTCCATTGATCAGCATCTCTAATGGTGCGTTAAACTTCCATGACAACCTTTTCCCTTTCACTACTCCCCAAGGCATGGAATATTTTCTCTAATGAATTTATCCATTTCTCACCTACTAATAGATTTGTACTCCCATTGAACATCGGTGGTTGTTCCCTCATGAAAAGATCTAACATTGATCCTCCATGCTGCGGATCAGGGTGCTCCATACAGGTAAGGTTACTATTCATAACCAGAGTGAGTTGTCCCAGTATGATGATTAGCTAATCAGCACCAATTTCATCAAAAGATCCACTATAATTATCTTGAGCATGAGGGAAACCACTACATTGAGTACGTGCATGGATACGGTTTCCATTTCTTCCACTAGGCGCCATTTCTAAACAATGGCATAAACTAGATCAGTTTATGAATCTAAATACTTAATTCCATACTTATAACACACTTAACATAAATTTAACTATTTATGGATATAATACATAATCATAAAAATGTTTTCTTTGAGAAATTATATACTCATAAACCCTTCATAATGATTTGTAATGAAAATGAGAGTTATCATAAGCATATCCCCCAGGAGTGTCCTAACGAAGAGTGCAGCAATGCCTGTTGTCGTGCACCAGTTCCCGTTCAAGTCTAGCTCAAAGCAGTGTTTTCTAGTTTTACCCCTAGGTACATCTGTGCCAGAGCCGCCTCTACTTGCTCGTATCCAGACAGGGATGTATTTCTCGGAGAACTCACAAGATATCTACAATACCAAAATTCTAAGAAGTTCTTCTATACTATTCCTCAAAGTCCTTCTTAGGTATATGTTCTCTGATCAGAGTATATCTAAATATAGATTGCATGGTTTGTACTAAACTTCCTATGATACAAACTGTAATTCCCGGACCCTAGTTACCCAGATTCGGTGCATTATTACATAACATTGGCATGATCACAAGAAAGATCATGTCTCGAAAGACCGATTAGTTTAGTAGTCTTGGAAACAGATGATACATTCATAAAGTTTACATTACATCATAAAATGAAAACTAAAACAATATAGTCTTCATAGTCCACACTCTTATCCCCTCATACTATCCTTGTAGGTCATTTATAAAATACTTTTTCACATCCTGGGAAAAATAAAACATAGAAAGGGTTGAGCTCAAATGTCCAGTAAAGATAACAATATAGCAAAAACTTTCGTAAATAAGAATAAACATTTAAGGCAATGTATAATTAAAACAAAATCCTTTTAAAACATTATCTTCAGCATAATATGGAAGAAATAAAATGAAATAATTCTATATACTAATTCACATAGATATTCTACTAGTCGAATAATCACATGCAATATCAATAACCACTTTCATAATGATGGAATGCATAATACAAGATATCATAACCACATAGCCAAGGCCTCGTTCCAATAATACAAATAATATTTAGTTGATTCCTTGTGCTAAGACACTAGTTTTTCTCATGAGACCTACCGATGCATCGAGGATCTATATAAGGCTCCACCTGTCACTTATCAAGTCTAATGCATTCCTCATATGAACAGGTTTAAACATAACATAAACATTCGTATTAAAACTAGCATACGAAATGTCAATACATTCTCCATAAACCATGAATGGTATAAAAATAACACATCCACAATCAAAAATATCACAAAACCTTCAATACAATATGGAAGATTTGTATCATAATAAATAAACATCAAATAAACTTAAAATCCATCAAAGGATGTTGAGATAGATGAAATCAAAACTATTTGAGAAAAATTTCTATTTTTATGAAATCATTTAAAAGTCACATATTTATAAAATAAAACTTTTACTTGAAAATATTCTTATAAACTTTTAAGGGAAGCTTCGAAGTTTTTATAATGGCCAAAAATATCTTCCCATGCCGTATAAGTTAAAAAAAGACATTCTTACCGTAATTCTGTCGAAAAGGTTAAAAAGGACCTTATTTGGAAAATGACGAAATGATTCCTTTATAAAAATATTATAAAAATTAAAACAAGGGTATAAATGACTTTAAACCATATTCTGTAAAATATTAAGAGTTTTTTGAAACATGTTTTTAAGAAACATGGATGTGGATGATAAAGAGGTCCCTGTAGATTATTATGTATAAACAACCTCGGATAATGATGAGATTGTGAAATAAACCCTTACCTTAAAATTTTACTTGGTTGGGGTAGGTTAACCTCTTATATAATGGTGAAATAATTTTTATTTAATTATACAAGATTCATATGCATTAATATGATATCATATATGATCTTTTAACATTGCTTTGTTAATAATATCTTAGTATTATCATCGTTTTGGGTGTTAACTTACTCATTTCCTTTTATATGTTTTGTTACGTAAGCCATGTGTGTCAGGGATAGGTTGTTTTTTATTCATATCCAGAATGATATCAAGTCCTTAAAAATTGTTTTTAATCATCAAATCATAATTATACTTGAATGGATACGATGGATAATGAATCTCATCACGTTCGTGGAGACGGTAGTCCGTACGTACGCAAGAGCGGTAATATCACTCTTTTGATATTAAAATAATATATAATTGGATAGTATATCACATATATAGAATAATTATCATGTTATATTTATTATTTACATGAATTAAACATCATTATTATACAAATCCAAATAATAATTTGTTGAATAACAATTACACCACGACGTGGAGACGGTAAGTCGTACGTACGCACATATAGTGACATGTCATTAAAAGGATGGATAGAAGACTTAATATGGTTGTACCATATTTAAAATAACATCATAGTATATATAAGATACTGGAATTATTATTTTAGAATGTTAATAAAAAAGAAAGAAGAATTTGAAGACGAAAGGAACTTGAAAGAGGATGGTGAAAACATTACCTCTTCTTCGGGTTCTTCCTTTTGATTTGACCACAAGGGCTCCTTAGGATGGATTTTTGATCAAACTAAAGACTCTAGGATGAACTGAGGGAAGTTTATAGAGTATTCGGTTAGGGTTTGGATGAGTCAAAAGGCTTTGAATGTGTGAATTAATGAGAAGGGGGAGGGCCCTTTTATAAGAGGGGTGAGGGGCACCTTTGGAAAAGCAAGAAATATTATTTTATACTAAATTCATATTTTGTTAATAATGGCTCAAAAGTGGATTATTTATAGGTTAAAGTAGGTATGGGTAGAAAACCACTCAACCAATAGGTTTTAGATAGGTTTGTGTCATTATATTAACCTTATATTTAGTTTTAACTCTCACTTAATTAGTTTGACAATTACCAAGTCACTTTGTATTTTTATATTATATAGTTAATAAACATACTATATACATACAAGAGACCCCCAAGTTGTCCATTAATGATACACCAATCATGATATAAGTCTCCTGGACTATTCGTAGATTTTTTGGAATTTAATATCAATTAAAAATATAATATTTGTTTTAAAAACTCTTTCATGTGAATTTTGACACTATTCAATGATTTATTTTTGTTAAAGTCTTAAAAACATTATTAATTCGAAACAAATTCATTTAAGAAATACTATATTGTCATATTAATCAATAAAATTAATGGATGTCATCAGAACCTTCAAATTATAATAATTTTAACATTTATAACAGAAATTATTTGATTCTTTCATTAATAAGGAAAATACTGCATCATTATTGTGTCATTAATAATATTAATTATTAAAGGTCTAAAAATTATAAATAAAATACCATTATGTAGGGAATATTTTTTAATTTATAATGAATATTTATAGTCTAAAATACAACATATATAACCTTGTGTTAAAATTGTTTTTCTAAAAGATATATGCTTATTTCATTTTTTAATTTATTTTAACTTTATTAATATAAAGTGTCATTATCACTTACAAGTGGCTCCATGGGGTCCAAAAATCAACCCCAATATTTCCATGTTCGTACATGTATCAACCAATAAGGTTAGGACACGTTTTAGGGTAATTAATTATTATTATAATATTATTTGTTACCCTTATTTACCGGATTTACCCTTTAACCATGGTAAAAAAACATTTACCGAATTAATTATTCAAAAATGTCTAAAAATAAAAGTTACCTATTTAGACAATTTTTATATCCTGATTACAAATATAGAATCCATTTTTCCAAATTCAAAACACATAAGTGGCAGAAATTAATTTAAAATTAATTCCCATTGTTAAAACAAAAAGCGTGTTTTTAAGAGATAATAACTATCAAAAGATTGACATTTGTTCATGTTTGGTTTAATTGTGAAATTATGTCCAATGAACAACATTGTATTAAAAGGTAAAAATATATTATAAATATAATTTAAAACCACACAAATTCATAATTTATCATTATAAATTATTTTGATTAAAAAAGTTGTTTTTAATTAAAATTTAGTAATTTTTACTATTCATCAAAATATAAATGTTATCCAAAAAGTTCCAAAATTTTACCCTAGGCTAATTTCGATATTCTGAATCCCAAAATGAAGTCCATTTTGAGTGATAAAATTTATATAATTACAAAAATTTGGTATTACTATTCATAACAACTAGTTTGATTGGTTGTGGTGTGTGTTAGAACTCGAAGTTGCATACAACACACGCAACTGTATTATTCTAAGGGAAGCGTACCGTGGAATCTTGAGGTATTACAGTTTTATTGGATTCAAATTACTGTTATGTATATTTACTGTTGATAATATATTCATTAAACAGTGATGACATGACTACTATAAATATTGGGTTTTATCAAATCCTTTTGACACGGACAATGAAAGTGATGGCCTCAACATGTTGGATCATACTATATGAAGACCATTTATTACAGATTTTGAGGGAGATAGAATTCACAAGATTGTCTCTAGACCAAGCCCAGGCTTATATCCAACAACTTTATCATTAGCTACACTGTTTATTGGAGAAGATCAAGCTTAATGAGATCACATCAAAACCCATGTTCATCAAAGAGCCCCTTGAAATCCACACCATCTCACACCATAATCATAGGGAATATGTAGGTTTAATAAATGAATATGTAAAAAGACCGTAGTATTTAGATTATGTGAATTTTTTGAATATAGAATATTGAATATACATTCATTTTATTAATGTTACTTTGTAAATGATTTTTAAAGAACACATAGAATATTTTGTTAATATTTAAATTCAATTAAAAAATCGTTTCTGAAAAATTAATTAATTTTGGAATCAAATAATATTTTAATAATAAAATATTATTAAATTATTTTTATTAAATATAAATGAGTGTATTCTTTTTATTAAGTAAAAGGTTATTTTTATTGAGTGTTGAAAACTTTTTTTAACAAAACCTATCAATTTTCAATAAATGTTTTTTTATCTTAAAAGTTAAAATTAAAACATTAAAAAATTATTTAGATAAAATGAATATTATTTTTTTAATAAAGATGATTAAATTATCCAATGATGAATTTTACATCATTTTTTGAGATTCTCGAATTTTTGGGTAAAAATTAAATTCTGTATAAATATATAATTTGTTTTATGAAATCATAATGAGCCTTTAGAAATATAATAAAATACTATAAAAATAATATTATAAAAATATTTAATTTAAAATAATTTTATTTTAGTTTTATTTGATTTATTTTATAATGCCTTATTGAATCCTCCAATAAATAAAAACTATTTTAAAATTTTAAAATCATTTACTTGAAAGTCTTACTCACCTCCACATAATAAATAAAAATATATTAATATCTTTTGACCATATCTGGTTAAAATAATTTATACCACTCCCCTTTTCTAGAAACCATGGGAAAAAACAATGGGATGGTTTGTGGTTTTGAATATTTAAGTGTGTCGGTTCCAAAACCAAAATAATAAATAATTCCCCCTAATTTCCAATATAAACCCACCCAAGCACCCATTAATGTTCACTAAATATCATTTAAGCTCCACCAAACTCTTCCATCTACACCCTATATTCCTCCAAATAAACCCATAATCTCCCAAGAAGCCTCTACCAAGCCTTTGGGTTCACGCATCCAAGTAAGTGATCCTTACCACTCTCTCTTCCTTTCAATTCAAGAACCTTGTTTGAAATTAATCTTTTTAATATCAATTGGATATATTTTCCTTCTTCTATAATCAATTACCTAATATCCATTTGATGTTATTTCAGTTATATATCATTTATCTTCCCCTATTTAGATCCTTACCTACGCTGTTACTATACTGAAATTTCGTAAGGGATTTCAATCTTCTCATTTCCATTTCAAGAACATTATTTGTATTGTGCATCATAAATTCCATTTCATATGATGGTATATTATGTTCAATAATACCCTCAAAATCCATTTTGTGTATAAATTATGAGATACTACTCTTTCTCTCATCTACCCATTTTATTAATTTTTTCATGACATCGTTATGATGCCAAAAATAAACCACAATTTTCAATGCCAAATTCACCATGTATTGAACACCATATGCATTCCTCTTTCTAGGGTATTAAAATTTATGAACATATACAAATTTATTTGGGAATTAAATTTATTTATTCTACATTATTATATTAGGGAATAAATGATGATGTTGATTGAATCCATTTAATATGATCTCTGTGGAACACTAAAGCATTAGATTGAAATGTTTATGAAGGGTGTTCCCTGATAGTCCTCAATGCATTGGGTAATGTTTAGTATCATGATACATCATGTTGGGACATGGGATTACCTGAATCCTTTATATTAATTTTTTCCATCATGTTGGTAGAGTGGTTTACCTAATTCCTTTATATTTAATGATGTAGTGTTTTATGTTGTTTCAAAATTTTCATGTTATGATGACCGTGGTATATCATTATTTTATGTTCATGTTTCTCTTATGATCCATTGATATGTATATTGCCTAAAATGTATTGTATTATTCATTTTATCCCTTGTATAATTTCTTACTGAGCTTTTTAGCATGCCCATTTTTATGAATGTCCAATGCTAAGTACGAAGGAATGGTGTGGTCGTGTAAAATAAGCTTTCATTAAAGATGTGTATTTTGTAAGAAACCAGTTCATCATTTTTGGTATGGATCTTGATTTCATGTGTTTTCAGGAAAAAGGAATAGTTTTGGAAATATTCTATGTACAAACCGTGTACACGGTTTCCATGTGCATCCATGTACAGGCAGTGTAATGACCTAGTACATGGCCGTGTGGACCGCCAAAAGTCGGGGCCGGTTGAGGATAGTACCCAACACATACATTAAATGAACACACCATATACTTTTTTATTTATTTTATTAATAATATTGGGTCACATATCATCTCTATAACACATGTCATCATCTTTTGTTTCATATAGGAGAGTGACAAAATGGTCGAGAACTTTGATCCCCTACCGTTCCTCTATTCGTGCTTCGATCGAGACACTATCGGGAGTGTTGGATTCCCAAATATGAGTTATATTTTCCAATAGATCCTCACTTACTAATTTCTCCTCTTTTTTGAGTTATCCATGGATGAAAAATGATGACGTTTTTTGTAGATCTATGATGTTCTAGTCCTATTCAAGGGTCGACATTCTAGATTGTTCATCGTAAAATGTAGTGGTGGGTGGTTTGTGCCTTAATTTGATTGTCTGTGGATTATATAGGATAAAACTAGTGATTACCCCTATATAGGGTATTGAATATTTTATAATTTAACCCTAGTTAGGACTTATTATGGAGTGTTTGATGAGAAATTGTGGTTTATTTATGCATAAGGGTGAATACGTTGATTGTGGATGTGTTTCCCCATGTTTTTTTGATATTGGGAGTTGGGGATAGAATTTCATGTTATGATGATTTTTTTCCAAGACTAGTGTTGTTATGAAGGATTTTCTATTTATATGAGATTCTTGTGTTTTACATTATTAATGTTTACTAAATGGAATTGACCTTGAGAGCTTCCCGACGTAGGTTCACTTATGTATAATTGTTATTATCGTTGACCAGAGGCATTGAATGTGATAGTTGTCTTGGGGTCATTGACCAAAGGGGTTAGACCACGAGAGCAACCTAGAGAGTCATAATTAAATTTATGTTAGACCATATGGAATTGATTGTGAGATCTTCCAAATGTTCATTTGTAGTATTTTTGTTACACAGAACAAGGGGTATTGACCGTGAGATCTACCCAGAGGTCATTTATGTTTCTTTATACTCTATTGACCCTAGGGGGTATTAACCATGATTACTATCCAGAGTTCGTGTATAAATATATGTGATACCATGTGGACCAGACGGTATATACCATGAAGGATGCCCATATGGTCATTTTAATTTTATTAGTACAATGTTAAACCCAATGGGTTAGACCGTGAGATTATTTCCAGGGGTTGTTGTGAATAATTGAATGACTGTGATGAGATTTCCAATCCAAAGCACAAGTTTGGACTCGGTATTACATTTTTTCTAGTTGAAATTATGAGTGGTATGTTGTTACTATTGTATTGGGGCATACAAAGCATAGTCTCGATCTTGATGTTATATTAGGGAAAGAATTGAATAATTATAAAATGTTAATGAATGGGAATGGAAACTGTAGGATTGTTTACTTTTCAGTACTTCCTAGTTTATTTCTTCATTTCTGCATAATACCTTATATATATATATATATATTCACTGATAGTTAGGCATAGATATTTTTTAGTTCTCCTACTAGGATTCGTTCACACCCTGTTTGGGTCATTCCTTTCGACCAAAATATATTATTTGGTTGCAGGTATAGATAATGGAGTGCACCCTTCTACTTTTGGTACCTGATTGATGTTATAGCTAGAGAGCATGGAACCAATCCAAGGCATCTGATGTTGTTGGTGTTATTCTATATTTTAGTAAAAAAAATTAGTATTGTATTTCTATCATTGTTACATGTTTGGAAGCATTCCTAGATACATGTGATATGCATGATTATTTATATATCAAGGCTGCAGTTGTTTATACTATCAGTCATTTGTTGTTTACTTTGTTCTATGGTATTACTACTTCCGCTATTGTTTAATATTTTTTCCTATGTGTTACTATACCTATGAAGGAAAAGTTTCCCCACTATCACACCCAAGGAATTCAATTCTGGTCGACAGCCTCTAGCGTTTTGGGAAATGTGCTTGGGGCCATGTGTCCAACCAGGTGCAGAGAGTCTTTTGGGGTCACCCGAAACCGGTATATTTCAAAGATGTAGCAGTGAGATTATTTTCATATTTTTCTTACCATTTGGATCCTATAGATAGGGAAATAAAGGCATGTGTAATTGTTAATAATCACTTCTCGGTAGTAGCTAACCCATTTACAGGTAAAATCCATGTTTCCTTGAATATTTCAATTTTTCTATTTTTTCAATTGTTATAGTTGATTTGATTAAACCATTGGATGATTCACCTATTGTGTGTTGTAATTATTTTTGTCGTTGAGATTATATTTATGTTGTAACTCGATGATTTGATGGAATTCCATCTCATCCATCATATAGGCACTTGATAAAGATCACATGTCATGAATTCTGGTCATGTTGATTCAGGTGCATTACTAATTGCATGATGATGTGATAGAAGTTGTTCTAGATATTCATGTTGTTGTGATAGATATCATGAAATAATACCAATTATTTTGATAGGGTATTGGATTATGTAAATTTTCATTTCAATGGATGCAAAAATTTCATCCATGTGGTGGTATGGGCCCTCTTGGATGGGAATTTAGTGGATCATGTTTGAAAATTAATTGAATTTTGTCATGTTATGATGAGAATAAGGATGAAAAACATTTATTCGCAAGAGTATGGCCTCTCATGGTTTGGAATTTTTAATTCCTTGGAATAAAAATTCTATCTTTTTAAGGGTTCTATAGGATTTTCAGATGCATACTATCTAGAAACACATATAACACGACGTGTGATGTTATAAACACATGCCATGAGTTCTTATATTATAGAAGAAAGAACTATTACTATGTAATCATTATTTAAATCATGTATATGTATTTTAGTATTTAACTACATGATTGAATGTGTGACCATAGAAACGGGGTTGGAAAAAAATTGGTAGAACATGCCATGTACTGGGAGTACACATCGTGCTGAAAGGATCATGTGTCTGACCATGTGACCAACTAAATTGATGTTTTGAACATAAGTATTCCACCTTGGGTATATTGTTAACACAATGTGTAGTGTTTCCCACGAGAGAAATGTGTGGATCATTCCATGTAGAAGAACATAGCCCGGAGGGATAATTCAAGTGTGCAGCGTGTCTAAGGAGGAACAAGTTTTGTGTATGGGTGTTATTCAAACAGTTTTGGCTGAGGTACATGCCCATGTTGAAACCTATTGGAAAAAGTTGTGTGGCAGATATACATGTTATGTAATCGTGTTTTGTAAAACATTTTTCTTTTCTTCTCTAGTTCCTTTATTGCACGTCTATGTTTCAGTACTTGATAATCATAAACTGAGGTGTGTGCTTAAAATTTTAGAGTCATACTGTTGAGACATCCTTAGGTTTTATACTTGGTGGAGTTTGAAAACCAGACATAGGAAATGATAGATTGTGGACTACAACCAGATCCTCTCATCATTCACGTCACGGTACCAACTCTTATACTAGACATTGGTGCTGATGCATAGTTCCATGAAGGATTTATGAGGATGATGCAGATCTTTTAGGGAGTACCGCATCCTACCCTGCCTATGACAGAGTTGAAGAGGGTGTTATAGCTGTAAGAATCCTCCCGCTTTTTCTAGTGATGGAGGTCATGGGATATAAGGTAATGGTTGGAGGCCATGATTTATATCTTTTAGCATCTAGAGAAGCCCCTATAGAGGAGGGTGAAGCATTCAATGTATATGTTACCTGATTTCACCAAGATATGGTTTGATGTAATCTCATACGTGAGATGTTATCGGGATATGTCTTGGGAATAGTTCTATATGAAATTCTATTATTACTTCTATCCAGAGATGTTGAGGGATAATCAAGCCTTAGTGTTCATGAATTTGGAGCAGGGTTCTCTTTTAGTGATGGATTACTCATCCCAGTTTACAGAACTACTATGGTCCTCACCTATTCTAGGAGGTGAAGAGTTATCTTTGTCAAGGATGTTTGAGGATGGTATCAGGTATGACATCCAATCAGAGGTGAATGTATTCAAGATGACTTCAGTGAAGGCTATAGTGAACTAGGTTCTTATTACTGAGCATAATCTGAGGGATTTGGGAGTTGAGAGCCCAAGAGGTTAAGCATCTAGGACTCATACTCTTTCTATAGACAAAAGAAAGCACTTTAGGGAGCACGGCAGCCAAGTGGTATGCTACCAGTACGGGAAAAGTGGGCATATGGGACTTTAGTGCCCGGGAGACATAGTTAAGTGCGGAGCTTGGAAAAAAATGGGTCATCTTCAGTGTTTTTTCCTATTTTTCTCACTGTTATCTGGTTATAGTGGTCCTATTAGGACTCCATAATCAAGAGAAAGACCACTAGTTACTCCTTAGTAAGGAAACAAGGTCTCATTAGTCTATTAAAGCTGAGGAGGACGTCATGGTTGTGGTAGCTAGTTGGTAGGCATTTAGTGATTGTTGGGTGGATCTACTTAAGGAATTCATGCAGGGTGATAGGGTCACAGTATAGGTCAGTATTTTGTAGTGGAGTAGACCCATCTGGAGCATGATCCCATACCCTATACAATTAGAGTCATGATTCTAGTCGCATCAGTTTTAGATTCTTCATTTTTTGATATAGGGCCTTCCAATATTTTGTTATATGTTCCTGTTATAGAGATCCTTGGGATCTGTGTCACTACCTATGAGGATATTTTGATGATAGACACTCTTTTGGGGATTAGAATGTCTGGTGTATATCAATACAAGGAGTTACCTATTGAGTTTGTTTTATGTCACTTCTTATGTAAACGTTTTGTCGTAGAGATGACAGGTTTTGATGTCATTCTCGGAATGGACTGGTTAGTCGCCTTTTACGTCTTTGTTGACTTCTATCCCTGTAGGATGAGTTTCACTTCACCAGAGGGTTTTTCTTTTCAATACAAGGGATAATGGGATATCCAGGCGAGCATAGATTGACCCAAACATCATAGGATGGGAGGAATTATAGCAGAGATTACTAGAATATATAAAAATGAATAGGTGACTTCATAAATGGAAATTCCTCCAGTGGTAGATCATTTCAGGTATTTCTTTCCATTTGAAGTATCAGGATTACCTCCAGAGCGACAGGTAGATTTCTTTATTGAGATTGTGCTAGTATCGTCACCGGTTTATGTTCCTCCTTATATGATGGCTACACTATAGTAAGAGGATCACCGGAAATAGTTTGAGGTGTTACATTAAAAAGGGTTCCATCCAACTCAGTACTTCTCCTAGGGGGTTTCTTTTCCTTTTTTCTAAGAAAGAGGGTGATACCCTTATACTGTGTAGATTTTTTGAAGTAGAACCAGTTGATGGTCGAGAAGAAATATCCCATGTTGAGTATAGATGATCTCTTCGATCATCTTTGAGGATCTCGAGTGTTCTCAAAGACAAACATGAGATCTGATTATCATCAGTTGTTCATTATACCATCAGATATACCTCTTGTAGTCTTTCGGAGTAGGTATGGTCTATAGAAGTATGTGGTTATATTGATCGGTCTCACGAACACACCTGATGTTATCATGGAACTGATGAAATGAGTGTTCCATCATTACATGGATTCTTTATTGTTAGTCTTGGTAGATGATATTTTGGGGTACTCTCTCACTCAACATGGCTATTCCACCCATCTTAAGATCTTCTTGAGTACACTGAGATAATATCATTTATATTCTTTGATTTCACAATGCCTATTTTGAATGGACCATATTTACTTCTTAGGTCATGTTATCTCAGAGACAAGAGTATCAGTAGACCCGTATAAAGTTATAGTAGTAGTTTATTGGGAGAAACTGAAGAACATCTTTGAGGTACGATGTTTTTTTGGCCTAGCTGGTTACTAAAAGAACTTTATACAAGACTTTTTTACACTTACTAGTGCCATTGATGGGCGTGACTAAGATAGGTGTGTAGTACTTGTGGATAGATTCCTATGATTCATCTCTTTAAGAGCAATAAGGGGGATTGACATTAGCAGCGATACTAATTTTTCCATTGTCGGGAAGAAGTTACACTGTTTACTATGATGTGCCATTTATTGGGCGGAAAGAGTTTCTTATATAGAGGGAGGATTCATTGTGTATAGTTCTCACTATTTGAGGCCACATGAGAAGAATTATCCAAGGCACAATATCAAGTTAGCGTCAGTTGTGCATGCTTTACGTTGTGGGAGACATTTTATTTTTGGGTGAGAATGTTGTGGTGTACACTGACCAAAAATCTCTCATGTATAACTTTACTCGGCGTGATCTGAATTTGAGATAGCAAAGGTGGGTTGAGTAGCTTCAGTATTTTGTCTTTGAGATTTCAAAAACACATGGGAAATGAAACACAGGGGCTTCTATAATGAGTAGTATGAATCAAATAAATAAATTTTAAGAGGTCATGAGTGAGTGGAAGCTTGTGACTATTCTCTTTGAGATGCATTTGGAGGTACAGGACAGACAAGAGTAGACATTTATTACATAAAGAGATATTACCTAAATTATACAATATCGAATGTGAACGAGGAAACTATCAAATTCTGAAGGCCTAGTCCTATTCGAGGGTGTGTATGTAGAGGACCCTAGTCGTAGGTGGACCGTATGTGGGGATGAGATCTTTCATTTTAATGGGCGTGTATGGGTGACAACAGACATACATGAGGAGATGATGTGCGATTTTCATTCCTCATCTTAGGCAGTTCATCCTAGTGTCACCAGGATGTATTGAGATCTATATCATTTGTATTGGTTCCCATGTATTAAAAGATATGTTTTTGGTTTTTTTATGAGATGTTACACCTATCACCATGTGAAGTAGGAGAAGCAGTGACCAACGGGGCTTTTACCGGAGTTACCTATTCTTGAGTGGATGTGGAATGATGTCTTGAGAATTTTTTTGATAGGTTTACAAAGGATTCCACAAGTGAATGATGTAGTATGGGTTTTCATTGAATGACTCGTGAAGTATTCACACTTCTTACTAATCAAGTTGACCTTGAGTTTTGATGAGCTTGAATGGTTGTACATCTGAGATATTTTATGTTTTCATGGAGTTCTGCACTCTATCATCTGAAACAAGGATGCCTGTTTTACTTCTCGTGTATAATATGGATGATAGAGGGATTTAGTTAAATATTTACTTTTGTGAACAACATACCCTCCCTAGACATATGACCAGTCTGAGGGCACGATTTAGGTCATGGAGGACATGCTTCGAGCAAGCGTCCTAGATTTTGAGGGTTCATGGGAGAGACAGATACCCCTATTAGAGTTACCCTACAATAACAGTTTTTAGGATATTATTCAGATTAAACCTTATTAGGCTTTTTACAGTAGGCCATGTTAATCACCCTTATGTTGGATAGAGGTAGGAGAAGCACCTATTTTGGGAAATTGTCTTTTCTGGGAGGCCACTGAGTTAGTGGAGTTGATTCAAAAGAGGATTCCTACTGTATAGTCTCCCCAAATATATTATGGTAATAAATGGAAAACCCTATGGAGTTTGAGGTCAGAGACCAGGTTTTCTCATGTTTCACTCGGGGGTTGGGACATAGGACGATTAGGAAATAGGGAAAGCTTTCCCAATGATACGATATGATTTTTGAGGTTTTGGAGAGAGTTGGGGTAGTTTCTTATCGAATGTAGTTACTTCAGAGGTACCAATCTATACATGACATCATTCACATTTCATTGCTAATGTGTTACTTTTCAAACTCATCTCATATCTTTAAACCCAAGGAGGTTGAGTTGGTGGTGGATTCATCCTTTATGGAGCCCCCTATTTGTATTGTGGACCGCATCACAAAGGTTATCCATCACCAGTTTGTTCCTTTGGTATGGATTCAATGGTATCATGGGTGGGTACAAGAAGGGACAAGGGATAGTGAGGTCAACATACGATCCTAGTGGCTAGAGTTGTTTTATGTTTCTTCTTTATCACCCTTGGATGGGAAATTTGGGGAAAAATATCATTAAGGGGGGATATTTTTAAAAACATGGATATTAATTTCATGTATTGATATATATTTTGGGTGTTTTGAGGAAAAGGAAATATTTGGAAATTTTCTAAGTACACTCTGTGTACTCTTGATTACACTCCAAGTACTCGGATTCTATGTGTAGCCATGTAGTGGCCCTATAATGGCCAAGTACATGGCCATGTGGACTGCCTCAAGTGTAGGAAAATTAGGGATAGTACATGGAATGAACATTATATGAACTTGCTGTGTAATTTTTTTTATTTGACTAATCAAATCAGGGTCACATCTCATCTCTAGAACACATCTCTTCTACACGTGTTTGTACAAGAGAGCGATAAGATAACTGAGATCTTCAAAACACCTATTGTTCCTCCATCTTGGCACCAATCAAGATGATATCAGGTATATTGGAATCCCTTCGATGGGTTATCTAATCCTTAGATCCCTTCTTCCTAAATTATCCCCGTTTTTCATTTATCAATGGTTGAAATATTTTGACCTTTTTTTATAGGCCTATGTTGTTCTAGGCCGATTCAAGGGCTGATGTTCTAGGATATTTCAAGGGCTGATGTTCTAGTGTGTTCATTATACAATGTCATGGTAGGTGGTTTTGTCAATTTATTTTCCTTGGATTGTATATGCTAAAAGTGTAGAATATCCTTTTTTAGGGTATTGTGTATTTTGGATGTTAACACTATTTAAGACCTGTTATGGTGTGTTTAATGAGAAAGGGTTGTTTGGATAATAATAAGGTTTAATACCATGATTATAGATGTGTTTTCCCATGTTTGACTGATATTGGTTTTGGGTCAATAATTCCATGTTATTATTCTTTGTTTTCCATGCCCAGTGCTGTTAAGATGGAGTTTCTATTTATATGTGATGCATGTGTTTCACATTTTGAATTTTGACCAAATTGAATTGACCATGAGATCTTCCCGATATAGGGCCATTAATGTATAATTGTTGTTTTCATTGACCGGAGGAATTTACAGTGAGATCTATCATGGGGTCATTGACAAGAGGGGTTAGACTGTGAGAGCTACCCATAGGGTTCTTGTTAAATTTATGATGGACCATTGTTCATTGACCATGAGAGCTACGAGAGCGTCATTTAAATTATTGTTCTTATGCAGACCATGGGGTGTTGATCATGAGAGCTACCCAGATGTTGTTTATGACTATTTATACATTGTTAACCCAAGGGGGCATTGACCATTAGAGATACCCTGATGTTTTGTATAAATTTATTTCATGCCATGTGGACCCAGGGGTATAGACTGTGAGAGATTCTCAGGTGGACCTTTGAATTTGATTAGTGCTATGTTGAGAAAAATGGTTTAGACTATGAGAGAATTTCCAAAGTCTTGTTGTGAATTCTTGAATGACTACGACATGTCTTCGATGAAAAAGAACACTCTTGGACTCAGTCATACTTGTTTGTCTAGATGGTCTTCTAAGTTGTCTGTTGAAACTTTTGTATAGGGGGTTCAGAGCATATTCCAGATCTCGAGGTTTCATTATTCATTGAATTCACAAATTAATAGATATTAATAAAAGAAAATCGAAACTTTTGGATTGTTTACTTTTTAGTACTTCCTATTTTATTTCATCATTTCTACATATTACTAAATATATATATTCACTGACAGGTATGCATATACCTTTTGTTGGTTTCCTATGAGGATTTATCTCACACCCTATTTGGGTAATACTTTTGACCCAAACAGATTATTTGGTTGTAGGTATAGATAAGAGAATGTACCCTTCTACGTCATGTACAATGTTGATGTTGGAGAAAGAGAGCATAGAACCATGATGATGCTTATGATGCTAATGGATTTATTTATTTATTCATAGTAATTTGGTTTTAGTATTGTATTTCCATAATTGTGACTTTTTTAGATTCCCTCCTAGATACTTTTGATATGCATCATTATTTATATATCAATGTCAAAATTTTCTATACTATCAGTCTTCTGCTGTTTACTTTGATCAATGGTTTTACTTCTTCCGATATTGTTTACAATTTTTTTCCTGTTGTGTTATTGTGCTTATGAGGGCATAGTTTCTCCACTATCACATATAGAGCCCTCACTAAAATTTGTTAGCCTCTATAAATTGGGGAAATACACATGAATCCATGTGTCCAACTAGGTTCAAGACACCTTTGGGCGGCACTCAAAATCGAGACATTACAAATTTCATTTTTTAAGTTGTTATGTAATGTTCCTATTCCCCAAATACACTAGATCTATTGATTTTATAAGTTTTATTAAGTGAATTTTTATGTAATAAATCATGTTTAAATATGAAATAAAGATTATTTTTGTTATAGATACCACTTTGTTTTTTTTTGGTGAACTAGACCCTCAAGCAATGGAGGATTAAATTTAGGCAGTTGTTCATGTTTTAAAACATGTTTAGAACTAACTGATAAAATGGTTTTTCATGTATCCTAACATAATCATATAGAAAATTATTGATGGGGGGTCATAGTTGAATCATGATAATATTATGATCTTATAGATATACTTTCATTAGTTGTTCCATGATGATTATTACACTTCAAGCATAAACTCTATGTGGATCTTGAATATTCTTAAGAAACAACATGGTTATATTTCTATTGATGATTATGAATTGTATTTTACCAACCCCACATGTTACTATATGAATTGGGTGATATATATAAAGTCTTAGGAATGGAAGACTATATAGGGCCTCTTTAGTGATATCTAGGATAGCATGGTCTCTTAATACACTCCCACTTACGCTGGAGTGTGGGAGTTGGCCTTGGTGACTGAGAAATTTATTGAATTGGATCATCAAGAATATGGAGGAGAAAGTGTAAATCAAGGCACTGATTCATCAATAATATATAGAAGGAATCAAATATCAGGGTTGCATCACTAGAGGCATATAGATTCCCAGATTTATAAGTGGGGATCTAAAACATAGTGATCACACAGAGGTTCTAGTCATCTTGGATATGGATGATGCAATGATTTTGATGTGTGGGGTCACATGGATCATGATTTTCGGATTTAATGTGTTGTAGATGGTAGGTGGATTGTGAAAGAACCCCCAGAGCATAGGTAGAGTAATTATAAAGATCTCCCATGAAAGGAAAAAAGAATCCCCTAGGAATTCTATGCTAACACAGGGGTATACAGGGAACCAAAAAGAACAATTGTGTATGGAGGATAATTATATAACCAACTCCAATAACTAAACCATGATCTCCATAGTATGGTAAATATGATAGATGTAGAGGGTGTGATCTGTTGCGGGTTATGGAGGGATGTAACTATGCTGTGCATGAGATGATTCTTTGTATTCTCTCTATCTATTCTACATTATCTCTAGTACTTGTTGACATATTTTAAAGTCACTAAATCATCTAAAAATAACTTATGCAAGAGATAGATATTATTCTATAGTCATTGGTCCAATATTTTGGATAATGGTTATTATAGGGAGTTATTTTTATTTTTTTCACATCTGCTGGTGGTATGATTTGGTGATCAATTGAGAGAGTTTCATGTGGGAACTTTTGGTCAATACGATGAAACATTTTTTTTCATCTTTGGAATGGATTAATTGTCCACTGGGTTTTCTCAAGTAGACTTTCATCATAATAGAGTTACACTCCTACATAATTATGGGAGTATGTTTTCTTTCATGGGATTGAATGAACATATGGGAGAGCGAGTGGGTATCATGAACAGGAAGAAGAAACTCACCACCTGTCAATTGGAATGTTTATCCCCTTATACATTAGGTTCTTTAGATATCATGATTCCAACATTAGTGGAGTATAATATGGATTTTTTTCCCAGATGATATTATGGGGATACCACTATAGTGTGCGAGTATCTATTATATTGATATATAACCTAGTAATTTAAAATTTTCTTTTTCAACATATCAGATTCCCTATACTGAGTTCTGGGATCTTAGGGTTTTAATGGAAGACCATCGTGATATGAGTCTTACCATACCAATTGTGTATAATTGAGCGGCTCAAGTTTTGTTCATGAAAAAATAATAGTGGATCTTGAACCTTTGTTTTTAATATCATAGACTCAATTAGGTGACGTTCAATAAAAAATTCCCATTTCAATGGACTGATGACCTCTTCAACTCTTTCAATAAAACTTGACTGTTTTTAAATATTGATCATATGTCTATCTACCGTCAGTTGAGGGTTCATGAGGATTATATTCCTAAAATGGTATTCTTATTTTTTTTATAGGAATTATTTGTTCCTAGTGGATCCTTTCAACATGAAGACTACACACACTATGTTCATCTCACTTATGAACAAGATCACCCATCCATGGACTAGTTTGTGGTTTTTTATATTGAAGAAATTCTCATTTATTATCCATCTAAGGGATATTATACAGTGAATTTGATGACATTACAAGATTTAATCTAGGATAATTAGTTATAAATTATTCTCTTTATGTGTTTTTTTTTTGGATCTAAGTGGTTCACATGCTAGGAAATGTCATCCCTCACACTGTTGAAGTTGTATACCCAAAATTTTTGATGTTGATCTTTCACGGGATCCACTCAATAGTGTTTCATGAGTAAAATGATTTTTAATTTTTTTAGTGTACTATCATAGGTTCATCATATTATATTACATAATTTTATCCCCTTAAAATCCTTGATAGTTAAAGGGAATCCATTTTCTTGGACTGCATATTATTAGAGGTCCTACATATAGCTGAGATAGATTTTGACCGTTGGTCCTATATTGAGACTTCCAAAAGAGGGAACAATTTTGGGTTTTTTTAGATACCTATATATCCAAGATTGAATGTGTATTTACATAGAGGTTCATAGTGATTTAATATAGAATATGATAGTTATGAACACATGAGTAGAATTGTATGACTCATGACTAGGATTCTGTTGGGGTAGTCTTAAACCTAAATATCTATTGGGAACATCTTCTAAATGAGGGTGACATTGTCTAATTACTCATATGGAGTCTCAGGAACATATTCTCCAATGAATATCTCGAATTAAGATAGATTTTTTAGTTAGAGTTCATACCAGACATTGACAATGGTATAATCTATACTCTGGAGAAGGGAAATGTGGTGGTATATTCCCTTAGTTCGAAATCCAATTCTCACATTGTGGAGGATGCTTATGAATATTATATATATATATATATATGGTTTTAGTAGAGGTTATTTTGATATCTTATCTTTATTTAATGGTGCTTAATCTTAGGCCGATTTATCATGTGATGAAGTCTCAATTGGGGGCGTCGACTGTGAAGTTCTACATGATCATATATCTTCAAGGGATAGACATGATAAATTATCTGAAGGTGGGGAGTATGGTTAATTTTTCTTGGGGTGGATAGTTAATTCAGTCTCATTTCATGAGTGGGTGTCGAGGGGTTTTTATACCCCCCCCCCCCCTTAGTGGTACAAATAATAGTTCACAGTAGGTATAAAGACATGTCATGGTAGCTTTGGTGGGATGGAATGACCATGATTATGGAAGAGTTTGTCTCCCAATTCCTGACATGTTAGCAGGTAAAAGATAAAAAACATTTCTCAATAAGTCTAAATCAACCTATTGATATCCAAGAAACTATGTTGGATAGAATATCAATTTATTTTGTGATGTATATTCCATAGATAATTAGAATAAAATATTTTATATGGGTTATAATTGATCAACTTATTCTATTGGTGAACATCCTTTCCATCCAGGATCAGAGTTCAGTTGAGTGTTAATGGTGTCTAATTATGTATTAAATTGACTAGCTCTATGGGGATACCACAATGATCATCTATTACTGTGATTATTAGTACATTTTGTTGTAGTGGATAGGTTTTAAAAAGGATTTGGGGACCTAGTTACAGAATAAAAAAACATTTAAGCCCCAGACCAATGGCCACAATAAGTAGACCATCATTATTTTGGACGACATGTTGAGGACGTACATATAAGAATTTTTTAGAGCTGGGAGGATCAAATTACATTTTGGAGTTCTTGTATAATCAAATATCCACTATATTCATGGAACCATTTGAGGAACTATATGTGGGACACATATGGTCAACCCAATGTGGGTTTGAGATTAGAGAGACGTTGATTGTTGATCCATAGTTGGTGAAGGTGATAATAGAGATTGTTTTGGTGATCCATGAGCATATGAGTATAGACCAGAGTTGCCAAAATCTTATTCAAACTAACATCATAGGCTATTTGAGTTCACGAAAGGAGATAGTGTTTTCATGAGAATCTCCCCATGATAATTATTGTGGTTATTTGGTAGACATTGCATATTTGTTTCAGGGCTCATTGGTCCAGTCCAGATCATAGAGAGGGTTTGCGAGGTTGGTTACCACTTTCCCTCACCCCCATAGTTGAATCAGGTTCATGAGTTCTTCCACGTGTAAGATATGAGTAGATATGTTCATAACATGATGAATGGTATTTAATAGGGGAGATGAAAATTTTGGATGCATCCACCTTATCGAAGTACCTAATGGTGATCAACGATCTATAAGAAATGATACTAAAGTTGCAGACCTATCATTTGATTCATGTTCTTTTGAATCATGGGAATGTTCATGAGAGAACATGGGTTCATGAGACCCAAATGTGGGCATAGTTCCCTCAATATTTTGTGCGGATTGGGACTTTCAATGTGAAGATATGTGAATATGTGGAGAATGTAACAACCCTAGTTTTCATTGTTTGATCCTTTGAATATTTTTTAAAGTATCGTATATATTTTCATGGTTTATCCACTTTTTTGAGTGTCGTTGGACAAAAACATTAATATATTACTACATATATTAAAGAATAAATACATATTTTTTTTGAAATAAATGGGTTGTAAATTGATCGGAACTTTGTATTGAATTCTTGAGTCTAATATGGTTTTCTAAATGTAGTGTTTACACTACATGAAACATAAGTTTTGTAAAAGGTGTAAATTATATATAAGGAATCCTTTGAAAGTTGAAATAAATAAATTAGATTAATATTATATTTAATCTATTGAATGTGTAAAAACTATCTCACCCCCTTTATAAATAAAATAATATGGATAACCTCTCAGTTTATCCACTTAACCCTAAGAGATTAGAGAGGAGGAGTAGAGACCCTATTGGTGTTAGCAAGATCATGACCATGGAATGATATTGAGATAATTTTTAGATTCATGGAGTGAATGAATAATTTAGTGGAATATTCAATGAAATTAGTAGAAATCATGTTATTTAATGAAGATTGACCTATTATCATGGTTAGTGTAATTATTTTATGGATTTCTACCCTTGTGTTATATATTGTTGAGTATGAAGCATATATCTTCTTAAAAACATTATTTTAATTCTATACATGAACAAATAATTCAATTAGATTTATTTAGATTTATTATCTATTTTTCATACACCCTTGTTTCACCCCCCCCCCCTTTGTTTTTTAGATGGTGATCATTGGCTAGGATTACATTGGCCAATGATAATCTTATATTACTTTTGTGCCTTTCACACCCCCTATATATGAAATATTTACATTTATCCCATATGGGTTGTGATTATATATTATTAGATCATATTGAGAATGATAAAACCCCAAGAGTCATGAATTTAACGTGAATGACCATTATATCGATGGTGTGTGTTTGGATGAAGGTGGAATGATGGTTTCTGAATGTTGGTTTCGAGTATTAGGACCTATTTTTGGTTACAATAGGAATAATGAATTTATATCAGGTTATATGAATCATGATTTCTAGCCACTAAAAACTAGAAATTTATCATAGGATGTCATTATTTTTTATTTCGGTGGGTTTTGGGCAGGTTAATGATGGTTATATCTACAGATTCAGTGGATCTAGAAATCATATAGTGATAAGTTGTTTGGACTTCACAATCTATTAAAATAATAATTCCATGTTCCATATTCTATAGGAAATCCCACCATGTTTCTTAGATTCTCTTTATAGATAGGTTTTTTATTTGAGTTATGAATGGTGAGGTCTGGATATCATGTAATACCACATAGGTATTCATGTTGGGTTCCTAGAGAACATGCCATGGGCCTTAGGTGAACACAAACATCATGTTTTATTAGTTACACCTCATACGGAGTTACATTTATGGTTTACCCATGCCTAAAAGAAAACATTCCCTCATCCTCAGGTGGTATCACATACTATGTTCCCTAATGCACATGTGGTGTTCTATTCAAAAAAAACACCTACCTTACATATCTATTTTTGTGGGAATCAAACTAGGGACTATAAGTATTCCATTCTGAGAAAAAATTCATGTATGAAATTATGGTGGAATTATTTATTATAACATATTATTTAATCAGAGGTGATATGATTTGGTAGATTCTTTCAGTTACACTAGATAGGTGGAAGTGATGAGGTTGATCATCAGAGAGATTTTTATGTCAGTACTCCAATGACTCACCGAAGAATGGGATCGTCCATATCATTTATATAGGTAGATTTGGTACCCCACACTGCATAGGGTAAAGATACTCTATATACAGAGTGTTATTCATTTATAATTGATCATTAGTGGGGAGTGGGTCATCCAATAGAGATAGTTCTCTCTCAAATTTGGAGCACGATAGTGATGATTTTGCCCTCCAATCTAGTTCTTGTGATGTTTTTGATGTTTTTATCATTGGGAATAATTTAATTATAAATATCGGTAGACTCTTAATTCCATATATGGATATGGAGATTGTTATTTCTATCCATTTTATGTGGGTTTCAATATGTTAAAATAGGATTTTGGTATTTTCACCAGTTTAACTTATGGGAAAAGTGAATTGTTTTATTATATTACTTACCACTTTGTTTTGGGGTCATCATAGAGAGAATATTTATACTCACCCATGTAATGGATTTTCTCACATGTTTCATAACATGTGTAGATGATAATAAGATCAAAGGTAAAATTGGTATATCTAGTATCAAAGGATTATAGTCATACTTAGGGGCATTGAACTTATTCGGTTGTTAGATTCATATATTTTTAGTCAGTCTCTCTTCAGTATTTCCCATTTTTTGTTTTTGGAAGGTTCAGACATACTTTCTCTAATTGGGTGTGTTTTCCCACTTGTGATTTTATATTACCCTTATACTCTTTAATGGATTTCATATAATATGTCGCATTGATTGATTACTCTCTAGTTGTTTCAGTTTTACTATATCTCTTCACAATTTCTTGGAGATTTGTGTACTTGCATGTGTACAAGTACATTAGGCTATGATTTGAAATTTCATTGATATTCCTACTCAGCACATTTCTTAATTCCCAATATTATTGGAGGTTTTATTGGGGCTTCACTCTTAGATTACTATTATATCAATAAAGGACCTTATTTGTCAAATTCTGACAATACAGGTAACACATTTGTTAATCAGTGTTAAACTTGGGCCATTCATGACATGAATTAACCATTCACAACATGAATCCACACCTAAATGTGTATTTATAAATCCATTTTCACCAACAATTTCTCTTTGAATAATCAAATTTATCCGAACCCTTAATTGGAAATATGTTCTTTCTCAATTTTTTTTGAATCCATTTCGATTTTCATTTATCCCCAACTTATCTTATTTGATTAGTGGTGATCTCACCGGATTTTCCGTCGTTTATGTATAGTTTCTACTCTAATCATTGTTTTTACCCCAATTCTACATTTCAATGCAATGTAAGTTGATCTATTTGAATATCATTGATTTATTTTGTTTTTTGGAACATTCTTGGGGTGGCAGCCATCAGCACATCAGTTCCTTGTGGGAGAGGTGATAAGAGATCTATGGTTGTTATTCCATTCTCACTAACAAACATTGAAATCCTAGAGTTAAGGTATTCATTGGTTTGTATTATTTTTATATAAAATTTTGAAATATTAATCCTTTATATATTTGGGTAATGGTTGAATTAACGCTAATGAAGATAAAAATAAAAATAAATAAATAATTGATTTTGGGTTGTAGCTATTACATGTGTTCACTCTATGTTATTGTTTTTCTAATTAAATTTTTATATATTGTGATATATTTTATTATATTGTGATTTATCATGTTTTTAATTCATAGAAATCGGAAAATATTGAAGAGATTGAAATTCTTATTGACTAAATAACTAAGAGGCATGTTTAATTTTTAGTCCCTCTTCTTTACGAATATATAAAAGTGAGGTTATTATTTAGGAATGTTTATGTAATAATTTAATTATATATTGGTAGATGGTGTATTAGGATTCATATGGTTGTAACCTATGAAATATCAATAATCTAATTCAATATGGTAATAAATTAGTTGGTTTATAAAGTAAATTATTTGGGTTCAAGAAATCCTATTTACTTGTGAAGGCTGGATTTATAGGTTCTAGGGACTAGATTCTATACTTATTGTTGGTTTGTTTTTCATTCATCCTAATGTGATTGATCATGATGAAGATAATTTCTATGAACTTTGATGAGATCCTGGAATGGATTATGGAAGATCCATGGAGTACTTAAGTGATGATAACTCTTGAGAGACATTAGTAGTGGTTGTATTATTCTACGAGTGAATGGGTTTCAGTTGATAATTAATTTAATTACTAAATTTTTAAAATAACGAAATAATTGAATGTCTCTTGAAATTTCATTGTTTATATCATATATTTACTATTTGAAAAAAAATTAGGAGTCTGAGAGGTGCTATCTTTAGTTGAGTTTGAGGCTTGGTATTATCCCTTATTGTGGTTTTAGCCTATATATTTTCTTATTTTATGCAATTTCATATACTATCCTACTAAAGTAGATAAGGATTCTAAGACCAGTTGTATCTGATTAGTGCATTTCCAAATAGCTTGGTTGGTGAGGGTAGATGGTTGAATACCCAATACTCTCTATATCTCTTCTCTTATTAGTATAATGTTGTGGTATTCATTGTGGTTACATTGTCAAATATGTGTGTGGAGGGTTCTAATGGATTGTGGTTATTTCATACACATGAACAAATGGATATATTATCTTTAGGATTATTATAGGTTTCTTGGGAATCATCTATGATAGATGTAGGTATAATATATGATTTGAGTGTTATAGTGGATATCATAAACTACATGGTTACTATAAAGATATGAGGATATTGATTATGATATGATTTGTTTTCTATAGTTCATGATATGTTATAGTTTTCCATGTGTTTTTTGGGTATGATTCATTATTGGAGAGAGATGTTTTAGCGTGTGTGATGTTTGAAAATAGTGGAAACCCATTGTGTAAGTGGGATATTTTTACCGCCATCTCTTATATAATGTTCAATATTACACTATTACTTGTATTTGTTACATGGTTAGAGAGTCTCGGTATGTCCGGTAACAAAGCATACCTAATTATGTGATGAGTTGACATCACTTTTTAATTCACTCGGATTTAATATGATTTCATTATCTTTTCCATAAGAGGCTCCGAGGAGGATCCTAATGAGTATACCTATTACACTAAGACTACGCCTAAATAAACTATTTTTTAGACTGTGTGAGTTGGTTGGTGATCTGGTTGGACATTACTAATTTGTGGAGTTTTTTAGTAGTCGTTTGGTCTTTGAGGTCACTATTGAGCATTTAATTTTGGCAGTTTTAGTTTCCTTTTTATTTTTTAAATTGTATAAAATTGTAGGTGTGTTTTGGTATCTTCCCTTTCTTTTATTATTAGAAGTATTTTTTAGTGGTTTTTTCTTAGCTCTCGTTCCTCATGTTTTTCATAGAGGGCATTTCCACCCATTTGTGTGTTTGATATACCTTCAACACTAGTATATATCCTACACTCTATTGGAGGCTATCTTTGTGCATCATTATCTCACTTATCTCATTGTTAGAACAGGAGAAGTGCCTTTTGGGGGGAGGGGGTCATGATAAGAATATTATTGTAAACAAGGTAAATGGGAATTTTTTTTCTTTTATGAGATTTTTCATCAAAGTGGTTGATATTGATTGAGAAACAAATATTGGGTAAATTTTTGGAATCATATATAATTTTATTGAGTTTTTATTTATATTCATGTTATTTATGATAAATATTATCATAATTTGAAGAATATAGGATTAGAGAATGTAATTATTTGGTATGTGACTTTATGAGTGATCTATATTGTTTGGAGATAAATAATAAGTTTATTATGAAAGAATATGTGATCAAATCATTCTAATATTTGGGTTTGAAATTTTTTTCTATCATATTTAAAAACTTTTTAGTGTTAGTTATTTGTGGAATTGTTTTTTTTTTGAACTATGGGTGCTATCATTTACCCATAATAGATTAATATAGGGTTGGTTCTAGGTGAAACAAACAAACATACAAGCACCAATCCTGTCTCAAAAAGTGTTAGATTTGATTGAGAAGTCACGTATTTTACAAGACATAAATGTCAAAACCAATTAATGTTTTACAAATAATTTCTTAAAAATAAGGTCATTTCAAAATAAAAATATAATTAATTTAAATAAATTAAAATTTATAATATATTGGTCTTGAGATTAGTCATTGATTAATATGTTCATTGTCTGAAACACTTTTTTCACAACATTCATTCCTATTGTGTGATCCATGTTTGCAATACTTCTAGCCATGATACATATATGCTCCAATGATCTATGAAAAATTTACCTGGATTTTTGGGAGATAGAATTTCAGATCAATCATATTTTGATGTTTGTCATGATCACTGTGATGATTCCTTTAGCCTTGAAGAATCATCTTATCAATCACATTATTCAGATGGACGAGGAAGAAGGAATAGAGAATTATAATGTCTTTAGAGAGTGTTCTAGATTTTGTTTCTAAAAAATATATATTTTGATCAATATCTACACAATACACACAGTAATCTATTTTTATAATTCAATTTATGCTAAATATATAATTTACTTTCACAATGACCATTAAATAATATATTAAACCATATATAACCCAATTCCATGTAATAGTTTTATTATTATTATTTTTTCATGATGTTTTCTCACTAGGAAAATGAAAAATATATTTGTTCCCATAAATAAATTAATATTCATCATCACACACAATCTTGGTCTTCTAGTATGCCTAATCATTTATAATTAAATATTATATACCTATGTAATAATTTATTACCTTACGAATAATATTTTATTCAATGTATGTATGTAATATATCCTGAAAAAAATTACTCCTAGTTCTTTAAAATAATATATACTCTAATAATTAAATTAATATATAATTTATCTCTTATCAATGTAAATACTTAGTGTATGGACCTCTAAGATTCATTCTCATTTGAATTAGGTAGGCTTTCCTGAAGTCCAAGATTACAGTCTTGCACCTGTTCATGGAAGCTAAAAGAAAGAAGTTAATGTTCGAACATCAACAACCAAACTTGACTTATCATTTTGTAATATAATTCATTTTTTATAGTATGTCATCATGCAGATTACAGACCATGATCATCAACCAATATTCCTGATTTATATTTATTTGACTACATGAAATAAACTCATCATTAGAGAATGTCTAGGAAATTCAATGTGATATTTCTATTACAATCATAAGGTTGAGATATAAAATTCCATAAATATAAGAGAGAAAAATCCTTCCTTAACTTATTCATTAAAAAACATCATTCATGACACACTCAAGGAACCCAATTTCTACATGAACTATTTTCCTCATGTATTAAGGAGGTATATTTTTTTCATGGGTCATGAAATTATTCAATAATAATATAAATGTATAATGAACCTTACACACTCTCATAGATAGGAATATTGAATGAAACATAATCATGTGAAATTGTTTCTTGTAGTTTTTTTCTCATAATATCATGTTTTGGAGAATACCATGTGAAAACATCAAGAGATAAAGTCTTTATACTAATGAGTACTCACACATAGTAGTCAAAATACATTTTTCTCTATCATAGAATGTTATCAAACTATAGAAATATATTTCATAATATCATCATGAAATTTCATGGTTCAAATCATAGTGCGGATCTATATTTCCATTTTGATAAGAAATATAATTTAGGAAATTATTACATTAATTTTACTGACAACTATGAATGATTTATAATAGGAAATTAACTTTAACTTGTATAACTATACATGTAACTTAAATCACAAAAAAAAAATTGAGAACACACACTCTAATAGACTCTCATGTATAGTATATCCAACTTCGATTGACATTCAATATGAAAGATCTCACATAATTATCATTTTTCTACCGAGTTAATATTTAGTTAAAGGTTCTGCCACATTTTCATCCATGGAGCCTCTTCTCACTATGAATTTACCTCTTAGAGAATAATACCTCAAGATAAGATATTTTTGAAGCATGTTCATTGTTCATTGATGTGATATTAGTTCATTTCAAAGGGACATTATTGTAGTATTGTCAAAATTAAGTGTGATATTATCTTTGGTATAATAAATTACATTAAGCTCTTTGAAAAAAAATCTCCAAAATACATCCACATCTACCTAAAATCTACATTATACTCAAACATTTCTATAAAATCTACAACTGTATGTTTATTTGATCTCTTCCAGCTCACATAACCTCCATTGATTATTAACATGTATTTTTACTATGATTTAAAATCATTTTAATCTATTTGGAAACTAAAATCTACATATACTATGATGACTAGGTCCTAATATCTTCCAATAAAAGAACATATTATTAGTTTTCCTCAGATACATAACTATTTTGTTTACGTACATCTAATGGGGGTCACCTAGTTTTAAATGATATCCTCCTACCACATTTAAAACATAGGCAATATAAGAATTTTTAAATAACATATCAAATATGATTAACACAATCAAAAAAGTTAATGGAATCATTACCATCCTCTATTTCTCCTCATGTGTTTGAGTAGACATTTTCTTATAAATAAAAATTCCACGTGACACCAAAAAAATACCTTATTGGATTTTTCCACACTATATATATTCACTATATTGTCAGTGTACATACTTGGACATATACTGAGATATCTCTTGGATCTTCCAAAATATATATTGAACCCAAAAATATTTGTTTCTTTGATAAATTGTTCCATGTATAAGAAGGTTCTGAACCTATCCTTGATAGACATAAAGACTTGCATTTCATTTCCAATAAGTAGTATGCCATTTATATAAACTATTAAAAATACAAATTCACTCCCACTAAACTTCTTATTGATATAATGGTCACATTATTTATTTATGAAACCAGATTCTTTTGTGGATTTCACAAAATAAATGGTTCATGCCCTCGATGCTTACTTAAATCCATAAATGGATCTCTACTACTTTTATAATTTGTTAGCATCGTTTTGAGTCTCAAAACCATAGGGTTTTGATATATTGTTATCTATTTGAAGGATTCCATTAAAAATGCTTTTTGAAATAAATATACAAAATAACATTATCATGGTAAGACTATATGGATAGTATAATTTTGATGGATTTCATCATAGTAACCGGTTAAAATATTTGAATGTAATATATTCTGTGACATAGATTGAATACTTTTATAACTACACATGCCTTATATGTACTAACTTATACATCCTTGTCAATATTATTATTCAATAATCATTTAATACCAATTATATTTACACCTAATAAAGGATATTCCATGATCTATATTTGGTTTTTATATATAGTATCAATTTTATAATTCATAACAAATTTCTACTTGGAAACTTCTATTCAATTTACTTCTTCTGTGTAGGTTCCTGGTTCATTATTATCAAAAAATAATGATTCAACATCCTTGCATACCAAAAACCCATTTCCTATAGGTTCTACAAGATCTCTTATACTGTCAGGAAGTTCTTTTATATTTATAAAATTCTATTCTATGGGGAATTGTGGAATTCATTAATGTGCCAACTCTTTTGTATCCTTATCTTGGAATTCATCAAATTTTATCTCTCTCACAATATCTATTTTATAGATATGATCACTTTCATGTAATGGGGAATATCAATCAACCAAAAAAATTGTGTATGAACGGTCTTATAGGAAAACTCTCCTTGTTTCCATTGGATATCCTATAATGCTACACTTGGTTCCTTGAGGTGAAATTCTATTTCCAAAAATAGACTTAACAAATTATTGAAGTCCCCACACTATTACATGTGACAACAATAGTTTATTTCCTTACCAAAGATCATATGAACTATAATTTTTACATTTTGTTCGAACTCGTTTTAGAATTTTTATTGTTTCTTTCAATGTGTACCCCCAAAAGGATAATGGAATACTCATATGAATCTTCATTAATCTCACAATATCTAATAGGGTGTAGTTTTTTCTTTCACATACATCAGTCCACATTGATTTATATTAATTTGTAAGTTGGGATATAATTCCAAACCCCCATAAATTATTAATGAATTCCTAATTAATATTTTTTCTTCTACGGTCTGAGAAATGTTTTTTAATCATCTAACCAATGTGGTTCGTAACTTCATTTTTCTATTCCTTAAATCAGAAAAAAGAATCCGACTTCTACTACATTAAGTAAACATATCTATATCGACTACGTTCATTAGTAAATGTTGTAAATAATGAGTATCTACCCCTAAATTCAGATGGATATGGTCCACACACATATATATAAACGTACTCAATAATATTAGTGTCCCTTTATCCTTTTCAAATAAATATAGCATTGGTCATTTTTTCATAAAAAAATGCATTACATACACCAAATTATTTATGATAAATACAATTTAAATATTTGCATTTTTTGTAATATAGTTGAATGTTTTATCATTACATCATCTGGTCAGTGATACCATAGATAGGTGTATTATAAATCATGCAAAATAATTTTTTAACCAATTGTGATTAATTTCTTTTTTAAACCCCACATTTTATGATTTTTATTAAATATTATTCTTCATAACAAATACATTCTTTATAAAATAAGAAACACTTATTTCCAAAAATTAATATAAATTCATAAATATCATGTTTGGATATAGGAATATTTTTATTTGGTAACTATTGGAATGTAATAACAATATTTTATTTCCAAGTTCATTGTAGTTGAAGACAAGGGGTGGCAGTCCCCAATAGAAAAAAAACCAGCCTATCCCCATTAGTATATAATAGATCTACCTACACTCATGTAATATTTAATAATATAATATGTTAATATATTTGAATTCACATAATGGAATTGCATTCTGTATCTAATAAAAATTGGTAGAAATTTATATATTACACTTAATAATGATTGCACCCAATGATTCCCGCTAATTTATTTTCTTTGTGAAATTTTGGTTCTGATATTCCTTCTTTCCACTTGAATAATAGACAGTTTAATGATCCCCTTATCATCCCATGATGCTTATATTCATGGAAGTGTTTTGTGAAGAATATTAAGACATGGAGTTAGTCTAGGATCTTTTTTCCTAGAATATCATTTTATCCAACATAAGGATATTATGTTTTACATTATTCTTATCATTGTGAACATGGAGGACTATAGTGAAATGATCTAGTAGTGGCATCTTTAAATTTTCTATTTTAAAATTTATTACAAATATGCATAAGCTGTGAGGGGTGGTGAATGAATGACATTAATTTTTGATTATAATCGATGTTCAAACACTAGAACGAATATGATATCAATGTATCCCATGATTTTGACAATTGAATGGCCGGTTGGAACACCATCTCTATGTTTTACATTAAAAATCACCATGTATATCTCAAACCATCCCTATATTACTCTTTATTAATAATGAACTTGGAGAATATGAATCACTATATTGGCATCCATGTCTTCATATGACTTCGGGACATCATTATTGATCGATGTAATAATTTACCACTAAACATGACCTGCATTACCCAAGCGTTTATCATAGATAGAGATCTCCTCATCACTCAGGTCATTTCATAAAGATCAGGAATTATGGATTCCAATACACAAGACAAATGATCATAGTGAAATGCTGCCTATAGGAATCTGAACCATTCGTGGATGTTATTACTAATTAGAAGATGGACTTTCTCAATAATCCATCATAGGTTTAAGGAGGTTTTTGAACTTATCATTATTCTATAATAAAATATCAGATTATTAGTACACCACTTGATTAAAATTTATATGTGACATAATTATTTTTATATTTTATTAGGATCTCACTTTTTTATCATGTCTCAATGACCCTCATTGTTGAACGCTAAATGTATCATCCCAATAGATAGTTTAGAGACAAGGATCCATATTTCCCTTCCTATAATTTAAAGGGAGGCCATGAAAATTATAAGAAACTATTTAGGGGGGGGGTGGTATTTCCAACTATAAACCTGATGATCCATTACACTATTGAATAGACTCCTTAATCTACAAATCTTAACCCATATTTCCTTAATAAATTCCACAAATTTTTATTGGATATATGATGGCCATTAAACCAAGATATATTTATATAATTTAACACAATATCTTAGTTAATACTTATCAATAAATAATATATCCCCTGATAGAGTCCTAAACGACACATTAACTATGGGTTTCTCTTAATTCATAAAATGCAAGGATTAACAAGTTAATATTAACATGACCTATTTTTTTATATGTAATATTTTTTATTCTATATTTTACATATGTTGTTAATATTATGTGTTTTTTACATAAAGGATAAACTATTTCTGATAAAACTATTATCTACAATATTTTATTAAATTCCATCATTTTATATTAATCCATTTTTTTAGTTTCATCATGGTCTTGCATCCATACAATAAACGATGTAATAAAAAAACACATAAATTAATATATAACTTAACACATCATGAACATTATCTAATTATTGATTTATTTGGTGTAAAATTTATCAAAATATATAACTAGGTAAACACTTCTTCTGTTCATATTAGAATGACTTCTAGCATTCTACCTATCCACCTATGTATTAGTATAGTTGGTTTCATCACAGTTCCTTCTCGACCCACCTAAATATTGGTTCTACCATGAACTGAATACATGAAACTTCCGATACTCAATTTATTACATGTTTTTATAACTCAAATAAAGGTGAGGGGAACGAAATAATTAGTTAAATGGGATTATATGATACAACCATGAACATGTTTTCCCTACATAATAAAAGAGAGAGGGACAATAAGCACTCCAAAAAAATTAATTTAAAAATATAAAACTAAAAACACCTGAAATAAATTAATTTAAAATAAAAGTACACATACATATGTTTGGTAATATAGCTTCATTGTTCATATACATGTAATTATTATGAATTAAAAATATCTAGCTATTATTAATTTCAATTTATATTGGGGTAAGATAAAATATGCTATAATTTTTCTGATTAATGGCCTTATTAATAAATCAATTCATTTTAACTTATCCCTTCTAATAATCTTTAACATCTAATAAAATTTTATTTTAAATAAATAAATTTTTTATTTAAAAACATTAAAAATAGAACACAACTTTGTACATTGATGAAACTTGGAAAGTACATATCTGAATTACTATATATGAATCTTGATGCATACACTACACCTAAATGACATATTTTGTACATGGAATGTGAATAATTTCAATGAATGGGAATATTAATTAAAGCCACAAATAAAACATGAATATTATGTTTTATATACCATTTAATGGATTGAGTCTGATGTTTTCAATAACTGTACCAGATTAATATTTTTTATTATTTTGAAGAATTAATTAAGTATTTAATACAATATAAAACCTAAAATCCAATGTGTACTATAAATTTATTGTAAATTGAGCTCAATTTGATGAGGTTTAAAATATTAGTTAATTATATTTAATATTTCTATATAAACATGTAAATTTCATGGTGTGTGAAGTATGTTCACACAATATGTACTTTTTATCATTGGACATTTTTAGTACATTCCTAGAGACTTAGCATATACTTATTTTAGACTTTTATGAATTATAGGATTTGTGTAATTTAAAAAAACATGTTATTCTTATTACATGGATGTTCGCCTATATATGTTGTGTCTTAAATACACAGAGTGAATTAAATAAGCAACGTGGGTTGACCCTGTGCTCTCAATCTTGAAAACACATCTAACATAGAGAGTGTCTTAAATCTAAATGGAATGTATTAAAAAAACTCATGATTCTCACTAGAAGGCCCACATGCATTTCATTTAATGAACATAATTTGTATTAATTATCCAAAAACATGGTGTCATGTGGGTGTTCTTATGAAAGTAACAATGATGCATGACATGTGACTAAGTCATACACATCTTGTAAATTTATATAATCCATCTAGAATTTATAGTACCTCCAAATGTTTTCCTGAAATATGTTCATTATTTATTATTATCCAATCTTAACTATGTGAGTGGAATAAAATAGAGAGGAAGAATTAATTTTGAGGATGGACCAAGAATAAATAAAACATGAAATAAATATAAACAATTGAATTTATAATGATAAATAATCAAATAAATAATTTTAAATGTTAATATGATCACTCTGATACCACATGTTGGTTTCAAGTGTAGTGGAAAACCTTTTTAGAGGAGATACAAACTCAAAAAGGTTTAAATTTAATGAATAATTCACATATTTTACAAGACATAAACATCATGACCAATTAATTTTTTTAAAATAATATAGACAAAGAATGTCACAAGAACAAAGACTATATCTTTTCATGTTAAATTTATAATATATTTAATTATATTGAATGAAATATTATCCCAGACATGACATCTTTCTTTGAAAAAAATGTTGATAACCTAAAAACTCTTTTGGTCAACCATTGCGTCTCTTGATGTATCCATTTTTAAAATACCTCTAGAAATTATCCAAACATGATCCCATGATCACCAAACAATACTGATGGATAATTAGGCACTAGTGAAATTGAGAAATCATCTTGTAGTGTTCATTTTTCAAACTACAGTATTTTCGTTAGGTTTGATGAATCATCGTTTCACATTGTCCTTCTGATGATAGAGGAGGAAGGGTAATCTATAGAAAATTCTTTATCCTTGATCGAGATCTACATATTTTTTTGGTCAATTATTCTCTATTTAGATCATTCTCTACCCAAAAGACATAATCATCTATCTCTAGAGTGATATTTTGGGTTTAAATAAACTTTAATTTAAAATAGAGAATAAACAATATATTAATCCTTATATGACCCCACACTATATAATAATAATAATTTTATTTTCTCATTTTTTCTACTTAAAATTTCAATAATAAATTTAATTTTACTAGATTGAAATTTAATATTTTTTATCTGGTACATCTTGGACCACAATCCCTCCTAGTAATTTGTAAATAATTTTTATATCTATATATAATAATTAATTACATTAGGAATTATTATTTGTTCTATTTATGAGATCAATAAATCATGAATACAATCATTCCTTGGTCTAGAGAATAATATGTTTTCCATTAATTAAAATTAAATTGGATTTAATTAAGATTAATGGAAACACATAGTAAGTGACCCTCTAGGATTCTTTCTCAGTGTAATTAGGAAATATGCCTAATAAAAAATAGTAACATATAGAAATGGGAATGAATTTAATGTCACGATGTTGAAAACCACACACGAGTACTCATTGTGTAACATAATCCCTTAGTCAGGATATCTCATCAAGCATGTTGTACCCATGGTTCATCATCCTATATTCTTGATAGACCATTCTTTGAATAAAAGAACAGAAATTATATTTACCCCATTACCGTGTAAATTAATACAATAGATATATTTCAATAAAAGGGATGTTATATCAACTTCAATAAATATGGAAGGGAAAAATATGTCCTCAACTTATTCATTAATGACACGTTATTGGTGATACATGTAATGCACCTAACATCTACATGCACTATTTTAATTATGTTTTATGGAAATAGATCTAATTTTATGAGTCATTTCATTCATTTCTAATAATATTAATGTATAGGTATGATTACTCACACTCACAGATTGTAATATCAAATGATATATAAATATGTTTAATTTTTACTACTAGGTTTGTTCTCATAATTCTTCATCTTGGGGAATACCAATTGAAAACATCATGAGGCAAAGTATTATATGATTATGAGTATACACAACTAATAGTCAACATAATGTCTTCCATTTCTTATAATGTTATTTACCATAGAACTAGGTTTAAGAGTATCGTCATTCCATTTCAAGGTACTCATAATAGTAAGAAACTATTATGATATTTTAATGTGACAACTACTCTTGGTGATTATTAAATTGTATTCAAATAAAACTATTAATAATACATAATAGGATATTAATATTCACTTATTTTAATAGTTATACTACCAAAAGAATGAATAGTTGGTTCTATAAAGCCAACCCCCAGATTTATTATTTCTTAAGATGAATTTTATTCGTATTGAATATTATTTTAACTTGTTCTAACCATTTTTATATTTAGTTTACAAGTAGAAAAATTATAAATATCTTGTAATAAATTTTGTATATTATGAACCATTAAATGTTAATTTTAATTCTTTAAATATAATATTTTATGATAATTTATCATTTAGAATTTTAAAAAAAGAAAAGGTTTATAACTTCTATAAACATACCCAAATGATGAAATTATAATAATTAAATGGAAATAAATAAATTAAATATATTATTACACATTATATATCTTGGGATTGAAGTAATTAATCAATATAGGTAAGAGAAAGAAAAATATATTGACTCTTATGTGGAAAATATCACTTAGTTATAGATAATACTTTAGGAAACTTATTCACAAGTATTTGTTTTATAATGGAACATTCATGGATTCATAAAAATTTAATTTATAAAATTATTTTTCCCTAGTATTGGGTAAATTTTTACCGATCATGATAATATATATATATATCTATTTTTATTAGTTTTTAATTATTTATTCTTCTTTTTATCATAAAATAAAATTTGAAAATGTAATTTGTTAGGGGAAATGAGACACTATGGTATTTTAATATATATTAAATTAAGTAATATCTTATTGAATGTTGTTTGATATTTTAAATACAGAACTCAATTGTATAATACATTACTAAAATTAAATTTAAACACCAATACACTATGATTATACAATGTGAAAAAAATTTACAATATTTATTAAATGATATGAAATAATTTTGAAAACACTTAATGGTTAAAACGGCCATTTTTATAATAAAGGCTTTCCATTATATTTTTTGTTTTCATTTAAAAGAAAAAATTATGAATTATGAATTTTTAATTTAATTAAATTATATTTATTTTTGAATTCATCACATCAAAAGTTTATTATGGTGTTTTTTTCTTCTCTCTAAAAGGATGATTTTTTGGTAAATAGCGAAAAATATATATTTTAAAAATACAATAACATTTCTGAAAACATTATGATATAACCTGGAATGTTCAGGACCAGATCATGCTTGATCTTAAAATTTATTAACAAAAATTAATGTGCAAGAAAACTAGGGTAGAGGAAAAAGAAAAACTCCAGAAAAAACACAAACCGCTTCCAATGGGTTCCACATCAACCCATATTCTGAGGATTTCTACTCATGTATTTTGGATGCCCAACTCTCCATTGTGTATTTTGTAGGGGATTAGTGTCCTCATTAGATGATGGATCCAGATCTTCCTCCAAAATTCTGAATTTCCAAGACAAATATCAGAAATCCATCTTGGATTCCATGTAGAATCCATCGACAATGTAAATAACAAGAAGCTTCTGAACAACTAAATACTTTCCACAACTACACCCACCCAGTTCCATAATAAGAAAGATCACCACCAATTACATAAAAACCCAATTAGACACGTACTTATTAGAGATATCATTTTTCATTTCTCATTTCTAATCTCTAAGATATGATGCATTAATATTATTCATCCTAGCAAAATGACATTCTTCATCTGAGGCCTTACCAAATCGATTGTATGAATTCTTCATTATATCAGAGAAATTTGAAGTTTAACTCCAATCCATATTCTTTTTATAATTAACTACCATAACATATTAATCGTGTTCCAAATCAGATGTTTTGTATTTTCGAGGAAGATCATTTAGAATCCCACTTCAAACACTATAACATTCATGGATCTGTTACAAACCATGTCTGTAAAGCCATACATAGCTGAAACCCAAAATTTCTTCTTTTACTTCAGAGAGGTTTCCACTAATGTGTCTTAAAATTTTCTATTGGAATTGATTATAAATATTTCCATATATATAATCTCATCTATGTATCATTGAATTTGGACCTCAGAATCATGAAATTCATCACTAGAAAGCCATCCAGCCCTCCCTTCTGCTTCTATTTCTGCCCAGGAACACTGGGGGTGAAGAAATTACACATTGAGGTGAAGCATTCAATTTCTCATTCACATCATGAATAGAAGGAATCCTACAAATAGTGGTGCCCAAGGCATCACCAATGAATGATCGTGCATATGTATTCAGATCAATGATAGTTTTTCCAACAACTGTAGTGGCACTCATAGGCTACTCTGCGTGTTGAGAAGTCCCCAACTAGACCCTTCCCATGAACCTCTCCATTCAAAAATAGTGAATATTCACCTTATTTTCTCAAATTCCCATATGGTCTATCTTGCCTCAATTTCTCTAATCATTCATTCCTACAACATGTAGATTCCTCATTGTTATGCGATGAGAAACACACATAGATCAATGATTTTTTACATGTAGATATTTCTTGACCAATCATCCCATATTCCATAAAAAAGTTTCCTACTATATCATTTTTAATTTTCAAGGAAAATTAATCTAAATATGTTGGAAGAAGGACCGTCTCTACCAGAGGAGATCCAGGATCCACCTTCACTACAAAACAAGAAAAGTGTCCATATAAAGATACCCATGTTTCCTTATCCAATTTAATTGGTACACCAATAGAGATTTCAATATCATAGATGATACTTGGATGCCCCATGATCCAGTTCAAACCATGAAACTTAACTCATAATTTTATAGAGGATTTGTTGAGGTCCTCTGTGTTGAAGTTCATGACTCACTCCTATATATCCATCAGAAATGGTCATATAGAAATCATAAAAATATATAAAAATATTTTATCAACCAAATATGAATTTAAGTAGTAATATATAATATTTAAATGAATTTTTCTGAATTTGTAAACCAATGTTTTATGTTTGGGAACCTAAGATATATTTTATTATCATAATTTGTACATTATATTTAATAGTGTGGTTCAACAGTGTGGTTCATTTTTTTAATGGTATTAATTCTAGATAACATTATTTGGTTTAATAATAAGTAAATAAATTCAAGTTAAGAACCGCAACTAAATATAATATGGACTAAATAAGTATAATGTTTTTTAAATACGTAAAAATACATTTTTTCTAAAAATAGTTTTATGCATTTTGTGTGATTATATTAGAATTAATTTATCTCACTTCTATAAATTTATTATTTTATAATGTATTCCATATTTGGAATCATAATATTATAATTATTTAATGAGTTATATTTCACTTTTAATCATAAAATTATGCTATCGTTATAAAATGTTACTCACTATGGTAAGGGTAAAAAATAATTAATGAAGGGGTTAAACTAATATATAATGATTCAAATATCAATTAAACATATCTAAATTTCATTCTATAAGTGTATTTAAAACCCAAACTATTCAATATTTTATATTTGGCTAAATTGGGACCACTTTTCCTAATAAATAAATTTATTATATTTAAATGTTCTGAAACATTACAAAGGTGTCGCTATATTATCTTATAAAAGGAACCTCATATCCTCCATTATCCATAATCATTGAGAACATTTATAAAACAATATTGAAAAAAAAAATCAATATTCATTTCCTATATATCTCTATTCTACAAAAATTCCAATCTAATAATGCATAATGTGTAAGCCAAAGGATGATATCCAGAGAGAAGTTATAAGTCATAACCGAAATCTTTCCAGTTTTTTAAACTTATAATTATTAAAAAAAATTACCATAATAGCACAATTACATATGTATCTTTAATATAATTAAATTTTATTACATTAATTTTATTTCTATTTTATAACTCCCTTCCATCAAATTGAAAATGAAAACTTCGATCAAGCATGCTTGTAGACTATCGCCTCCAAAAATCAATGTATTTCATTTTTCATTATCACATAACATGGTTATTTATAAAGATGGAATTAATGAAAATATATTTCATATTAATCTAATAGTTATGATTCTATAAATATAATATAGTATCTACCATATTAACCCTTATCCATTGGAAAATTGAAACATCGATCATGTATATGTGTGGACTAACACATCCATGAACACATTTTTTCTTCGTTATCATATTAGATAGATTGTAATAATGAGGAATTTAATGAGTATATATGATGTGCATAATGTCAATATAATTATATGAAGATAAAAATTTATATATTTATATCATTTTCAGCCATTTTAATAATGAAAACATTATACATGTGGTTGGGTGGACTATCACTTTTATGTAACTGTGTATTTAAATTTTCATGAATTCCTTACATAGATTGTTATAAAGTCATATTTAATGAATAAAAATTATAATTATTTAATATTTTTTATTTTACAAATGATGGAACCGTTCTCCTTTGACATAGGTCATATGACCTCATTTATTTTAATGTTTAAGGATTGAAAGACCTCAAAACATTTGATATGAACTTAATCAAATTATTATCTAAAATAATGATATAATTTTATGGAATAAAATAAATAATAATATGGTAATTAACATGAAATTTTTTTTATGTAATTAGATAATTGATTCAATTTTATGATTCAAGAGAGTAGAATACATAAGTTGTGACTCAAGACATTAGGTAAGATATTTCTCATCCCAATTTAATTTCATTGATACATATACAAATTTCACCAATATTTATTAAAAAAATGGTCTATAAAAATCCATATTTATTTCCTTTATCATCATATTCTTGGAAATAAATTTGTTCATAGAGATACCCCAAACCCATACTCTCACATATGGTTTAAATACACAATCATCAATACAAATTTAAATGATCCAAACTAAAATTTAAAAAATATAACATTACACTTAAATCTCATAATAATGTCAAAAAACTCTTAGAACCTTTTAGTTTAGTGACTTTGAGGACCATTTAAAATATAAATTATTTAAAATACTCAAGAAAAATTCTCCAAACCCAAATTATACAAGACTCCCTTCTCAGTTCTAATAGGTAACACTCATCTTCATAACATAGGGAGAGACAACATATGAAAGTGGTGATCTTAATTTCGTGGTAAGGGAAAATAAATTCTCAACATATAATCCTGTGTTAGATCATAATAATGTGATAAAAATTGAATATGGATAAATTTAATATTTTAAAGGCTATGGACCAATAATATTATTCCCCAATTCATGATAAAAGGAAACGTGATATCAAATGAAAAAACATATACCATGAAAAATGCATGTGGTATCATGTAATAGTAAACATGAGACATGATGAAAAATCATGAGTATAATGTTGTGGAATATTAGGGAAAGATTAGTAATATTATACTATGTCACTAACATATGTATTGAAATCATGAAATAATGAAGTGGTAATCACTAACATATTCCCATAACATGTTGTTGGAGGCATCACTAGATAATTCTCAAAGTGCAGTAAGAATCACGACCAAATTTCAATAAACATGTTTGATCAAGAATTTTCACCTAATCCTTATAAACACATGGGGGTAGTAATAACCACATGATTCCCATAAACATAGTAAAATAATAATCACCACTCAGTTGCCATTAACATTATAGAGTAGGAATCACCAACTGATTCCCATATACCTAGTGGAATATGCATCACTTCTTGACACTCATAGTGGATTGATCATGAATACACTATTTTTATAATTTTATCATGAGATATAAATCATTAAAAAATTAATTATATGAATATATAAGACCCCTTCTTTTAAATAAAAATAATAATCCATACATTTAAGTACCATTAGTATATGAAACATTCATAATTCAAACACCACTCAATTAACCAGTGGAATAGATATGTTTTTCATGAAAATACATTCCTAGAACATTCCATAATACATATTGAGAAAGACGGTGGATGGTGGATTTGATATATACTATTCTAACTTAAATGTCATTAATTATTGTTACAATGAAGAAAAATATACTTTTATGTTATTTGGATAAATTACATGAAAAATAATATGGAATACCCCCTTTTTCAAAGAGTTGAGAACTCTTTAAAATGGTTTATAAAAAATGAAATACTATAGCTAGAAAAAAAGTTAAATACCAGAATTTAAAAAATAGTGTTTTCGGAAAAATAAAAAATTTAAAATAGAAATATTTTGTCAAATACTTCATTGAGAATATATAAAAATACTAGAAAAATATTTTCTTAAAACATAATCCTTTATAACCCTTCTAAAATAATGATTAAGTTTTAAAAAAATATATCAAAATTCAAATTTATTAAAAATATAATAAATTTACATTAATTTTAAATATCATTCAGAGTTAAAATCATTTGGGAAATTATTTTAAAATATTTAATGTGATCTTAGTAATGAAGAATGATCATAAAGTAAAGGTAACTATAAAAGGATTTTCAAAAAAAATTATCATACATGTAAAATATAAGGTTACTCATCCCCTTTAAAAGGTATTTTCAAAAATTCTAAACCCATAAATTCAAAAACCTCAACTCAAAAAAATATTCAATATTTGATCATTAAATAGTATAGATAGTTTTTTTTAGAATAAATTATGAGTTAAATATAAAAAAATATTATCATGAATATAAAAACATTTTTAATATTTTAAATACATTTATTGAAATCCAACATTATAAATAGAGTAAAAAAATAAATTTTCAAACATGGATATTGTAAATATCAAGGTCTCATGAATTAAAAATTCTTTGGTTATCCAAATATAATGGATAATATTAGTAGTAAATGAACATATGGATGATTAGGGGAAATCATCTTTAAAGAGGAAGGGAAATATTATTAACAATGATATAATTTTTTAAGAAGACATTCAAAAAGGTACTATATTTTAAATAAAATTTAATTCTCCCCGTATTGGAATATAATGTTATATATAATTATAACATAGGGTGGATATTAAAAATAATTAATTAAATAATATTATGAAGACTCATTATAACTCAAAAAGGTTGGTGAGTTAACCAGAAAACAATTTAACTTTTGTATCCTTTGAAATGAAATCTATTTAATAAAAAAAACATGGTATAGCTCTTAAAACCCCATGAATGTCCACTATATGTAAAAAAACCATTTTGAAGTAACCACGCTATATAAAAGAAATTATGTTTTTCAATATCAAATATGTCTCATGGATTTGAACACGAGACAATCAAACCATTATAACATTAGAATATTTGGATTCAAAACCACTTGAAGAATATAATTTCAAATTAGACATTAAATATCATGAAAAATTAATTAATGGTGATATGAAATAAAATATTGTTTTTATATATAGAATAAAATATAAAATATAGTGTATAATAATAAATATGTCTTAAGGGGTGAAAATTGAGACAATAAACTCCAACATTGTTCCTGATTTGATTTACTTATAAACATATCCTTCGGAATAATAAAATTAATTTTTTTATATACCATCTTATAAAAAATATTAAAATACATTCCATTTAATATATACCATTTAGTATCATCTTATATTTATTTATTAAACATTTGTTAAAATTTATTGTGAATATTGGATTAGTGCCATCTTATTTCTGTAATTTTAATGATCAAATATTATATTTTAATTATCGGTTAGATAAATAATATTTCCTTTTAAAAACCATAAAATAAGAAAGATTTAATTATTAACATATAATAAAATTATTATTTATTTTCACTTAGTATTCCATGTTATATTTTTAAATCATTTTTCAAGTAGAATATTAAACCAACCCCAAACATTAACATGTTATTTCTCGATGAGTGATTATGTTTAATGAATTATATAATCTTATTATAAAATAAGAATAATTATATTATTTATATTTATTTAATTTTTAAAAAAAATATAATCGAAGTTTTTTGGATAAGAAAAATTAAATCAATATCAAAAATGAAAAACATTACTTTCTAGAGGTTACAGTGCCTTCAATGCATGGTTAACATTTTTTTGTTTTTATTGGTGGACGAAAAATAATAGATAATGGTTTTCCATCATTTTAATAAAACATTATTATATTAATTATACCTTGGTGATTATAAAACTATTTTTTGGTCTGTTTGGAATTGAATCATTAAGAATAAAATGTATGGAATAAGTAATACTCACATTAGTATCTTGAACATTCCTGGGAAAGTATCCTTTTAAAATGAAGGGATTGAGATTATTTATTTAGACTAGAGGCATATTAAATTCAGTTATGTTCCTAACATAATTTAAAGATAATATTTTAAGATATAAATTATAATGTATGGGAGTGGCATCAAGGGGTGGAAGTGCCCACTTTTATAAATGAATAAAAGGGATATTTAGTGAAAATTCATATTTTTCAATAGTGAAATGAAACTATTAAAAGGTTAATGGATTAAAAATTGATAAATAATGTAGTTATGGATTATATAATGTAGTTATTTCATAAATAACCCATTTTCAACTTATTTTAATACACTTTACACTTGATTTATACATTTTGAGATTTTGGTTTTTACCTTTGTATCTCATTAATTATCCTATTAGATAATATTTTACTAAAAAAATAAGGAAATGATTATAAAAATCTTTAATGCTACAAAGCATAATTTTGAATCCATATATTCAAATTAAATTTCTTAAAAAAATTAACATTATAATTTAATTTTTTATATATAAAAATGTATTCAAATGAAAATGTTGTTTTTAACATTAAGGGTTTTTAATATTATTTAAGAATAATTATAAATTATATAAGTGATAATATTTCTTTATATATTTTTAATAATCTCATAAAATTCAATGTATAAAATAATAAAACTAAATTTTGTTATATAATATATTAAACAACATTAATAAAACAATACATTGAAAATAAATCATTCACCACTATCATCGTTATTAAATATATTCTTATTTATCATACCTTTATTCCTAAAAATGATTCTAAAATTGTTACATAATATGACCAAGGTGATATAATATATAAAATCCATAATTTTTTATTTAATTTTTAAAAGTGGTGAAAAATATTTTAAATTTAAGTGAATAAAATAGTTTTTAGAGTTAAATATAACATAACATTCTAGAATGGTGATAGAGTGTTTTATAAAATGAACATAGTATTTTTAATTATTTATTTTTATATATATATAATGTTCTTAAAATAATTTTATTCCAGAAAAGTGGTGGTGATATAAAAAATGATATTTTTTCTATATTTACGTAAAAATCAATTATTTAAGAAAAGTATAAAAAATCATGTTTGGCTAATTTGGTGGCGTGGGATTCAAAAATGATGTTAGTTTAGTAATATTAAAATTTAAATTTAATAAATTTTACATTTAAATTGAAATTTTATATAAATATATATACACATTTCTTTTTGTAAACAGCAATTTAAAATTTTAATAATTCTTACAAATACATTGTATGAATTTTCTTGTTGATTATAATCTTTTTTATTTGTGAAAGTTTTTATTATTATTAAATTTTATTAACAACAAATATTTCATTGATTTTATTATTTATTTATATTAAATGTATATATAAAGATATCAAATATGGTATTAATTTAAAGGATCCAAAGTCTCCGGTCATTAAATTTAAATTAATTTTCAATTTATCCTCATCAATGATTTTATTAAAAAATTATGAACATCATTAAAGATTTTTATTTAAAACCATGTTTTAATGATTTTAATTATTTATCATCGATATCCATGTTCTTTTAAATGTTTCAATAATATTTTCATTTATACATCAATGATTGTTAATGTGTATTTTTAGGTACTTTTTAATTTATTTATAGATGATTAAAAAGGAAACTTCTAAAAAAATCAGTATATAATTTATTTTTTAGATTCATTACAGATGTGAAATAATATTGTTTTTTAACATTTAGTGAATGAAAAAATTTTCACAGAATAATATTCATTATAAATTATCAAGTTTCCTCTATAACATTCTTTGGGTTATTAAATATGTTCTCATGTCTATTACTCTAGAAATTTTTAATATTTAAAACATTTTCAAGCAAAATGGATATAACATCTCATTTTTATAAGATAAATGAAATTCCTTTTACTTGGGAAAAAATATCAATTATTGTAAATTTTATGATGTAAAATCATATTTCAAGTGATTCATTCAAATTATGTTACGAGGAAATATTATATGATGATAGTTGGGTCTCATATGGCCTCCGATGTAGTTTAAATGACTGGTTCTTGAAAAGAGACAAGTTGGAATTACCCATGATGATTATTCCGTTATAAGAGTGATTTTATGATTGATTATAATATTAATTTCTTAGAGTGACTACATGGTTTTTATGCACTTTATAAGATATTTTTTTGAAATATTTTGATTTTAAAGGTACGAAAATAAGTGCATGATTAAAAGAAAACTTTATGATTTTCTAAAGATAAAATGATTTGCTTCAATAAACATTTCGCATGTATTTTTAGTAAACTATCATGAATTATAATATTTCTTTTATATATAATATATAATATTTCATGAGAGTATTTGGTAAATAAATTTGGCTTCATGATTTGGTAAATGATTATTTTATAGCAATGTTTATTTTTTTAGAAAGAAAAACTACCTTGTAAATTTTCATGTTTTTCAAAAGAGATTAATGATTTAATTTATTTTATATCCATTATTGAGAATGTGTTTTCTCATGAATAATTTTCAAATGTTTTTAATATTGTTTAAGAATTTATATAAAGTATATTTAGATCCGAGGTGATTCAACTTTAATGAAGAAAATGAGTCATGAATAAAGCAAGAGTGTAAAAATAAGGACCTATTTTTGGGGAAAAATGTATACTACATAGAATTGTATGATTTTTTATAAAAAAATTCTTAATTTTCTAAATCTCTAAACATATATTTAATTGATTATAAATTAGAACCCATTACATTCTTGTAATTTAGGAAAGGTTGGGTGTTAGTGGATGTTTTGATGGAGTTGGGGAATGAATAGTAGTGTTGTATCTAAAATTTCAACTGGGGATGTATGTTATGGTGTAAAGGATTATGATTCATCATAAAGGGAGTTATTTTTGGGATGTGTAACTTAATTAAAATGTAGAACCTTGAGGATTTTGTTTCTTTTTGTTCTTCCAAGATCATTATAGTTGGGTCGTAAAGTTAATTTGTGGTCTATTCTTCTTCCTGCTAGTAGAATTTTTTGGTGTAGAGGTTTCTAATATATCATGGTACTTCTCCTATTTTATAATATCTTTTTCATGGTCCTCATTATTTGTATTGTATATGTTTTTTACCAACATCATTGTAATGTGTTCCTTTACTTTAGACCTTTGTCTTTTCATGTTTTCGATGATATAGGTGGTTCCCTAAAATCAAATTTTGTATACTTTATGATAACCAATATTCATAATTTTTAATATTAATAAACTTATTATGACTTCATTATTGTTCTTTTGTATAAAATTTCATGTTGTAATCTTTCATGACTAGTTTCCACACTTAATGATCATAGGAGATCCCCACTATGATGAGAACCTGGAAGTTCAACAACACCATTTTTAATAAATGTTATTTTATCTAATGATATCATTTAGGGGAAACAAATCATATATCCTATCAGTGTAGAGACACATAGGACATTGAGTCATATTCTCAGTGTGTACTCCCTTGGTAATATTCAGTGCTATATTTTGAAAATCAAATCCCCGAGTAGGAAATCCACATATATGTTTTCTATTAGAAGATCCTATCTATGGATTTTTGTATTGGTCCATAGAATTTAATATTAATATTAATTATTATTATGAGTGTAATACTTTTTTGTATTGATGGAAACCTGGAAAACATATGTTTGTGGTGAAGTATGATACAGTGGGTGAGTCAATGGTAATATTGCATTAATGAATAATTTGAGAAAATATTTTCCCCCTATATTCTTTAGAGGAATTTTATATATCAATACCTTTTATGTAAATGATATATACAAATTAAATCCATGGACATGGTGTTCAATAGGAAAGGGATAATTCTAGAAAGTTAAAGAAAGAGATGTCTAGAACATAGTTTGATGACTGAGGCATGAAACCTTCTTGATTTGAGATATGATGATAAAAGAATTATATTACATTGTAATCATTCATATTAGGTATTATATCATGGTAACATTAAATTCGTTCTCTCTGGGTTCCTTGGAGTATTTTCAGAGGCTAACCATGAACATTTGACTGCTTATCCTAATGCCACTGAAAAATATTCCCAGAGGGTTACACACTAAGCATATCCATAGTCTCGGTTAAATAAAATATTATTATTTACAATTTTAAAAGATGAATAAATATTATTCCCATATGTATTTTAATAATTATTTATGTTTTCTTGATATCATTTATCATGTTACAAGTTATTAAAGAAAATATAATGTGACCGTAATATTTCATTAATATTTATTTTATATTTAGTGCATATAATATTTATTTATTTATTTACTTATTGTAGAATAATACAGTGATATTTATTTAATAAATTAATTTATATTATTCAAGGCCTAGTATATATGTAGGAATGGAGGATAGTGTTTTTAGGTCAGATGTGACAAAATTAATATTGAATATTATGTAATTAAATAATATTTAATATAATTTTCAAGTTAAGAACATGTTTATAAATAATAGTATTTATATTAATTTTTTGATAAGGTTTCACAAGTATAAAATAAATAATGAAGTGCATTTAAACTATTATTTTAATTTAACACATAAAAATATAAACCCATATATATTATTTTCTCAATGATCCAATTCATTTTTGTTTTGGTTGTGCACAATTGATTTGGAAAATCCACACAAGCCCTTGAGAGCTCAATTCATCAAGAATTATCCCGATAATTGAGTGGGATATTCCTCCAACTCTCACTCTCATGTAAAAAAGAGATCTAGGAGAACACCTTGTAAGCAGTTCTCGAGGTTTTCAATGGTGGATCATAGAACTACTCAGATCTGTTTTACAAGCACCGAGAGATTCCTATAGTGATGTTTGGAGATTTCAGGAACACCTATGGATCACTGATAGAAGAAATATTATTTGATTCCTATAATTAAATGACGGTACAATGATAATATGTTTTCATATTCATCAATTAGGAAAGAATTATCTCATGTAAATTCATTATTTAATTAAAATGATTATAAATTATATGTGATGATACTCTCTTGGTTATAGAATGTTTTACCTTCACTATTTTTTTATTCAATTCTATATATCATGATGTTTTTCATTATTTAAATCTCATATTACTCATCGATCATGAAAAAAAGAAATGGTTGGGATAACACCAACGCTTGTAGTATACCCCAAACCAAGAAATGCATTCAATTCAGTCACAAAATTATTTATCATCACTTATATATCATTGGTGTTTTTTGTATTTAAATTATTTTTTCAATTCATATTTAATAAATATTTTAATTTTAATCACGAAATCTTCTTACTCTTCCTATTTTGATTTTAGATCTAATAAATACGAATAATTTTATGAATAAACTAAAATCAAAGATCTCATCCAGAGGGGTTATTAATTATAGCTAGATAACACAACTGTACATACAATGTAGTCGGTGTTACACGTCGTGTGGATTTGTTCAATGCAACATGAGTTAATTTATGAAATAATCAAACTATGTGCATTGATCAAACCAGATATAGTAAGTTCTTACATAGTTTATTGACCAGTCCAGGGAAGTTCATCGTCAATCGGAGTACACGCCGTGTAGTCCACAAATGTGGTGCATAATCCCTATGATTCAATGATGGAAAATGTATATCATTACACGCCCTACTAAACTAGTGACCTTGTAATTATGATATCACACAAAAAGTATCCTAATGGTCATGTTGTGTACTCCAGTTTCAAATGTATGATTTTCACATAGATCCCATAGGCATGTTCCTCATATAGATGGTTATAGATATACACATTGTATAGCTTAGATGCAAACACTATTTCCTTATATAAAATTACGAAGATCTAAAATTCATTTATTATATTATGTAACCAATGAGACATGTACTTACGTGTGTTCATAATGATAAGACACACTACATGATAGGTTATAATATATATATATATATATATATATATATATTTAATTTAACATCTATAAACTCTTCTGATCTGCATATTGTGTATGATTCATATTATAAGTTTTTATTCTACATTCATTGAATCATATCATGTAACCAAAAAATGTGTAATAAGTGTAATCATCCATGAATTACATGCAGTGAAAGTCTGTGATAATTCATGTGTGAACTATGTCACATGATTAAACTGTACATTAGTATAATAAGTGTTGGGTAGATTCAGATGCATATTCACCATATTGTCTACAAGGTACATTTATGTACATAGTTTCTTTTAATTTAATTTATTTTTATTTTCTAAAATTATAATTAATGATAATATTAATGAAAATTGATTAATAATTAAGATAAAATAATTTATTAACAAAAAAGAAAATTAATTGATTTGAGTGTGATTTATAATAAATTACAATGAAATAGAATTGAATTCAATTATTTTTAAATATGTAATTCATTGCATTACTGTGGATGAACAACTACATAGAAAAAAACATTTTCTATGATTGGTTTCATTTAATTTATTGTTAAATTAAATTTTTGGCTTGGTTGGCTCCCCTCCTTTTGTCATATATGGGTATGTGTGCACGTGGTTTCTTTTATTTAAACCCCTTTTCCCACACCTGTGTGTGACTAAAATCATTTGTAATTGATGGCACTCCAATTCAACTAGAGGTGGTTCATGTTTTGATTCATGTTGACACCAATCTAAGAGATATACATTTTAAACAGGTGGAAATCTTTAACATAAACCTTAATTGGTTCAATTTGTTTTCCCACTAGGTCACCAGTTAGTTTATCCACTGCTAGATAAAAAAACCATTAATATATTCTCATGATAATACCACTTCATTATTTTATTTCTTTCATGTTTCGTGGTTATTTTATTGTGGATGTTTTATCACGTGACCATAATTTAATAAAATTAATGAACATCTAAGATATAACTAAAATAGATTGTCTTCTATCGAAATATTATCCAAGGCATGATTAATCCCTTAAGTAAATCCAATTAATATTAAAAATAATGTAATATAGATAATAATTGTAAATTTTTGTATAAAATGTCAAAATCCTTCAGTTATATAAATTAAGTAGGTATATCCTTCCACTACATCATTTAAATTTGAACCAAAGATCACAGAGTTTAAACTACCAATGATTGGGTGCATTCTATTATTGGGATTTCTAATTTGTTGTTTTGGGTATATTTTATGTAGTTAACAAAAATGTATGACCTACAAAGTGTTAATTTGTGTAACTGATCGTAAAAGATCAATGAAATCCATTTTAAAGATTTTATTATTGGGGAGTACACTCAAAGAAACAATGAACAGTGAGTTAATGCGATTTGAATTTGGAATTCCACCTAGAACCATTGAAGATTCCTGAACAAAAAAAGTTGGGGTAATGAGAAAGGGAATATAGATCCTTGCAACCATGATTTCCAAGCAATAGTATACTCCAAATCCAAAGGTGAGGGATATTGGGTTTCAAAAAAAATTATCAGATATAGTAATAAAATTATGATTATCTTATTTTTATAAAAAAAATTAAAGTGAAATCAAACATATTAATGAGATCCACAAATGAGAAGGAAAACCTCCTCACTTGCACTAATTTCCAATAGTGGAAAAGGTGCATACATGTTATCCTTATCCATGAAAAGAAAGTATATTTACTAGAAGATCATTTTATAGTTGTGCATGGAAGTGAGGAAAGTGATAAAGAGCTATCTATCTATGAGAAACATCTAAATTATATTCATTATATTTAGTGTTTCATGATATCGCCCATGTCCAGTGATCATTTGACGGAACATGAGGATATGGATTCATAAAACATGATGTCTCACCATTGTTACCTCTCTGAAGAGAAGAAAAGACAATATTTGTATGATATCTTCAATGATTTGTTTAAAACTAAACATATATAGTCATCAAAGTCAGGGCCTCAGGTAGAAACTCATATTTGATACATTGAACAATAGAACATCATAGGTATTAAATTTATGGATGATTTGCTTACAGATCTCATATTTCATCACAACCAATGAACTTTTCATGTTTTATTATTCACTAGAATATTATCAATAATGAGAAGAGTCTTTCAGAACATCCTCTTTTGATTCCCCAAGTGGATAAGGACATAGGGATTAATAAACCCACGGTTCCCATGGTGAATAATAAATTTAAGAACAAAGAAAAGGGTACCAAGACATATGAAAAATCAAAATCTCATGAGCACCATTCATAAGTGAAGAACATAATCCAAAGGAAGGGAAAATAGAAGGATGTTGTATATTTTTCATGTGGAAAATCAAACCACTACAAGAGGAATTTTACCCATACGTATGGGGAAGATAAATTTTCATTCATTATCATGTGTAATCTTTCAAAATATACACATATTGGATAAGATATTGTTTTTGGTTCTCACGAATTTTTTCAAATGCAGGAACAATGTAGATTTAGAATGGTTACTAGAAGGTAGGTTTATCTGAGATATACCAATGGTGTAAACTTTGATTCTCTATATATTGGTTATTACCACCTTTTATTTCCAATGATAATCATTTTGGATTGAAAAGATTGTAATTAAGTAACTATAGTTACTAGGAACATAATTTTGATATAATTCAAAAATATGGATGTGTTTATTTTCAAATTTGGTAATTAATGTTGTTCGTTTTATAAGTAAAACATATGTTATAGTATGAATAATTTTAATAATGGTCTTTATGTGTTAAATTATGAAAACTGAGTATTGGATGTTGATAAAGAATAATGTACGCACAAATCATATAACAACCATCTATAGCATCAATATCTTGGTCATCTAAATGACAAGCATTTGACAAAGGTCTATAATGATGGTTATTTAGAATCTATTGATAAAAAACTACATGAATGTTGTCATGCATATTTATATGGAAAAATAATGAAACCCTTATTTATTGGGCTAGAAAAAATATCCATATAGAATCTTGGATCGGTAGACACTGATGTGTACAGACCATTTCTATTTGAAGCTAAAGGTCGATGTTCTTACTTCATAACTATTACTAACGACTTGTGTAGATATGAATATATCCATTTTATGAGGTAAAACTCTATGTATTTTGACAAATTCAAGGAATTCAATAATAAAGTAGAGAATCAAATTCACAATATGATAAAAGAATATTTGATCTGATCGAGGTTGGTATATACTAGAAAATATTTTATCAACATATTATGGGATTTTGGGATTCATTATCAACTCACTCCACCTTATAAACCACAATTTAATGGTGTTAGTAAATGGATAAACCATACTGTGTAAGACACTTTGAGGTCGATGATGAGTCATGAAGATCATCGGTTATCCTTTTAGTGATATGCATTACAAATTGAGGCATACATAGAAAACCATTTACCCTCTAAGAAATAAAATGGAATTCAATTCGAGTTATGGTGTGAAAAGAAACCCATGTTTTCGAATAAACATGTATGTGGTTGCGAGGAATTTGTTATGTTCTTATCAGGAAACAAACTAGCACCTTGGGATGTGAAGTGTATCATTATAGGTAATCCCAAGGATACAAATGGTTATTACCTATAAAATCCCTTAAAAATGTTATTTTCACCAGAAAATTTGTCTTTATTGAGAGGGAGTGCTTCCTAAAAAATGATTGTGGGAGAAAGTTAAACATTTATGATGATGATGATCAAGATTCATAAGAGTTTTTATAGGAATAGATTTTTCAAGTCTCCCTGAAAAATGTAGTTTCTGATACACCAAAACTATGTAGGATCTCACGATAGGTAAGCGAACAAATGAGATATGGTTTTATCATCTCTAAGGATGATGACTCATTATTGGTTCACAATGATGACCCTATATCATGGAAATATGTTATAGAGAGCTCAGAAGCTTCATGATGAAATGTATCCCTGATTTTTTAAATGGATCCCATGTATTAGAACTATGTGTGGGTTCCAGTCAATGCACTAATTGATGTAAAGATCATTGAATGAAAATTGGTGTTCAAAATGAAACTTTTACATATAAGGTAATGTAAATACATAAAAATAATGACTAGTGGATAAATGGTTTAAAAAGAATCAATGAATTTATTATGATTAAAAACATTTACCAGTTTTCATGTTTAAATACACTTGAATTATACTTTCTATAGAAGCTTACAATGACTATGATATTTGGAAGATGGATATCAAAACTGCATTACTTAATGGGAACCTTTCAAAAGTTGTCTATACAAAACAACCAGATTTGTTTTTGACTCCAAGTGATTCCAAAATTATTTTCAAGTTGCATAGATTCATTTATGGATGGATGAATGCATCCAAGTGATTAAACATTCGATTCGATGAATAAATAAAATAAATTGGTTTCAGTAAAAATGAACACTATTTATTAGTTTATGAGAGGGTTAGTGGGAATGGGGTCATTATCCTATTCTTATATGATGATGAAATATTACATATAAAAAATAACATACTAGTCTTACACTCTATTATGGATTAGATAAAAATGTGTTTCTCCATAAAGGACTTAGGTGAAGAAGTCTATATTATAGAGAAAATGACCATTGGTGATATATCCAGAAGGGTGCTTTGACTATGTCAAAGAACATATATTGTCTAGATACTAATGATATTTATTATTGAACAATAAAAATGGGATTGGTTATGGGGTCACATGGCTTACATATTTATAAGACAATTTGTCCTTAGACCTAACATGATAAAGAGATATTGTGTAAGATACCATATGCTTCAATGATAGGGTCAATCTTTTATTCAATGTTGTGTACTAGAATTTATGTTTCATAATCATTGGGCATGGTATAATGATATTAAGTATTTCTATGAGAATAGAATTGGTATTCTACTAAGAACATCATTAAATATCTGATAATAACTAAGGGTATGTTTTTCATATTTGGAGGAGATGAGGATATGGTAATTATAGGTTATACTAATGATATTTTTTTGAAAGATCAAATGATCTGATGTCGTAATAAGGATATGTTTTCTATCTGAACAGAGGAACTATGAGCTGGATGATTTAAAAGTAGTTAGTTGTCATTAATTTTATAGTGTAGTCTTAGTATATTGGGTTTTATGATGCATCCAAGGAAGCCTCTTAAATTTGTAAAAAAAATTAGTAGCATAATGTGGTACCTATAAGAAAATATCCTATCACATTGTATTGTGAAAATAATACAGCAGTGTATCCTGTAAAATTGCCAAGGTCACACCAATAGATAATATATATACTCTGAAATTATAAACTCCTGATGTATTTTTATCAAAGGAGTGAAGTTTTAGTATGAAGAGTACCCATTAAAGAGAACATGTATGACCCCTTGAAAAAAGACCCATCATAGTAGAAGCATGGGTATCATATGAGAGCTATTAGACTATTAGTTGTTAGCAGTTTGATCTAGTGAAAGTGGGAGTCTATTGAAGATGGTACCCTAGAACCAACTACATTGAACTTTATGATAACATGTATTCATGGGTTTGAATATAAATAAAAATCATATATCACAATGATTATTCATTTTTGTAACATTGTATGTGATAATGTCCCATGGGTAGTTGTCGTACAAAAAGGTCATATCCGTTCCCCACTAAAATGATAACCACAAATTGATATTTAACTCTTCTTAATACATATTCTATAGCCATATGATGTCATTATAGGGACTCAAATGATACATGCTATCATGGGAGGAGACTCATTGGAATTTGAGGAACCTTCTCATGGTACATGCCCTTGATAATATTCAACAGGTTATTATGAGAATGAGACCCACCAATAGAAAATCCACATATATATGTGTCGGTGGATGTTCTTATATGTGGACATTTTTATTTTTCCTTAGACATTATGATTATTATTAATGAGTGTTATGAGTTGTGTACTTTGATGTATTGACAATGGATACAAACACATTTGTTCAGGGACAATTAGGATATGTCGGGTGTATTATGAGTAATACTTCATTAATGAATAATGCTTGAAATGATTTAAAACTTATATTCTTAAACAAATACTGATATCATCACCCCTTTGAGGAAAATGAAATAGACTAAATAAATCAATGTCCATGGGGTTCTATAATTATGTTTTTATTTCGTAAATTCAAAGAAAAAGACATCGAACGCATAGGTTGTTGGCACCAGAATACAACATTCTTGATTTGATATATCCTGATAAATGGATTATATAAAATAGTAATTGTTCTAATGAGGTATTTTTTCATTGTGGAATTAAATTATTTCTCGATGGGTACCTTGGGGTGCTGTTAGACTCCAACAATGGTCTTTAGGTTACTTCGCCTAATGCCATTGAGAAAGAGGCCTAGAGGGTCACAATCAAAGTTTATCCAAAATCTCAATTAAATAATATATTATTATTTTTCATTTAACAAGTTGAATAATTATTATTCCTACATATAGTTTAATAATTATTCATATTTTCTTGATGGTATTTTTTTGTCTCCATTTATTCGAGAGAATATAATGTGATTCAAATATTTAATAAAAATTGATTTACTAGTTATTGAATAAAATATTTATATATTTATTAGAGAATATTTCAGTTTTTTTAACAAATAGGTAGTTATTATTCAAGGCCAGATAAATATAGCGGAATGTTAGACTAAATATTTATGTCTGGTGAGAAAAAATAAATATTCTATATTTTTTAATTAAACAATATTTAATATAATTTTCATGTTAATGGAATGTAATGAAATAATAATACAAATATTATTATTAGGCATGGGGTAGCAAAGTGATTAAATAAATAATGAAGGTCACTTTTTTGATTATTTTATTTTAACTATAACAATATATAAATCCATTTATATTATTTTTTTCAAAGATCCAATTCATTTTTGTATTGGTTGTGCACAACAGATTTGGTGAATCCTCTCATGCCTGAGAGATCTCCCTTCTCTTAGAATGCCCCCAAGAAAAGAGAGTGATCTCCCTCCACCTCCCCTAATAGATTCATGAGAGATCCAAGATAATTCATTCGAGGTGGTTCCTTAAGAGATCAATGGAGAGAGAAGCAAGCACAATGTTTTACCATTCAAGAACATGATGATTCCTATGACGATGTTTGGAGATTTCTGGAACACCTATGGATCATCGATAGAGGGAATTAGCTTGGATTCCTATAATGAAATAATGTTACAATGAAAATATCTTGTCATATTCATCAATGAAGAAATAATTTTATCATGGGAATTTGTTATATAATAAAATTGATTGCAAATTAGATGTGATGATCATCTGTTGGTTACAACGTGATTTCACTTGTCTAAATTTTTTGATTCAATTATGTAGGTCATGATATTTTTTGTCATGTAAATTTTGGATTGATCATTGATAATGGAAAAAATAAAAGTTTGGAAAACACCATCTCACGCTTCTACTACACCTAAAACCTATGTTAGCTCCCAAACATTATACTAAAAGTTATTGCATCAAGGTCTTCTAATTTATTTTTTCCAATAAAATATTGAACCCCTTTAAAACATGTCTTCCTATAATTCTTTCTCAAAAATATTTTAAAAATAATAATAATATTTTAGATACATTACAACCTATCATTGTGAGTTATGATTTATGGAATATGTAGATTGAGTGTTGGAAATATTTTGGGGATTTCCATCTTTTCAATATAATTTTTTCTTATTCTACATTCCTGAGAAGGTTCTATCTGGGAAGAATGAATTTTGGGAGATATGGTTTCTAGATATAGATATAGGACATTGTTTTCTAAGTTGTTTATTTATTGTTAGCATGATCTTTGTTATGAGGGTGTCTTTTATTCATTGCATCATTGGACATTTATTTATAAATATTTTTTATGTGGAAGGGAATCTTCATTCTCTCTCTTTTTGTGCATGGTTTGGGATTATATGTTCTTTTTTATTCTTCTGGGTTGATGGTGTGGGTCATCATAAAAATATTTTTCATTGTATTTAATTGAAATTGAATTACATTGGTGAATTTTCAATTTTTTCTATATTTGATTATATTTATGGTGGAATTATACATGCTTGTTTCCATGGATAAAAATCACTATTGTTAGGAGCATTTCTTGTGTTCTAATTGATATTATTTTGAAAACTATTTTTTTATAGCTTATAATCATACTATGTAAAAGTTAATGAACTTATATTTGTAAAATTAATGGGTTACCCATGTCCACAATCCATATTTTTGGTATTTTCCAATGAAACATTTAATGGGGAATTGTGAACCCAGCACAACTAAAACCAGGTAAAACCATCAAAAAAACAAAACACCATATCCCACAAATCATGCCCATACTAAAGACCAAAAATCACCCAGAGACAAAAAATTAAAATTCCAACATTCATGAATCATCCATTCATGGTCAAAGAACCATGCTTCAACCCATTCTCAACTAAATCGATAACACCTGCAAACCACAATCCCCCAGAACATCATTTTTGCCAAAGAAAAAATGCTCCACACCAAGAATACCTCGAACAAAGGGAATACAAAAACTATAAGGAATTTTAGAATTAAAACATGGATAATGAGCATCCTAAATCGGCCACAATGACGCGACCTTCGCCATCAGCCCCAAGCAACAAAAACTGTCAGTGACATCATAATCCACTGGAACTCTCCATAAAACTATGAAATGAAACATGAAGACTAGCACGCTCTTGAGGAAACCAACATCGAAGAATATCATGACCAAAAAATCCCCCAGTCATCACAAAACCTTCTCCTTAGTCAACCTTCCCATACCACCTTCTCTTATATTTTCTAACAATACATCCACAACAAAACTAATTCTCCTCGCTTGAATGACCAACAATATGTCACAATTATGCACAACACACCCAAATCCTCCTGCCGACAATCACACCTGACCAACCTGGAAGGGGGAGGAGGTCTTGGAGTTCAATGACGGGTGAGCAAAGAGACATCCACAACAATCCGTTGAGATAAAGCACCGTCACATAAACCTTTAACATAAAGAGAATCTAGCACCACAAAATACCCCATCAGAGATGAAATTCATGTAAAGAATCATCATGAAAAAAGGGGGAAGAAACTCAATTGGAACCCAAATAGATGCCAAGACTGAAGGAAATTGGGTGGATGAAACCATAAACAGAACGAAGAGAGAGAAAAAATAGTGGATGTCACCCAATCAAAGGAAAGAAGTGTCATTGAGAATCCACGACCACCAGTTCGCTAAACCCAAAACCTCTGAGTCTCCTCATTCCAGATCTAGGATGGATAGGAGCAGTGGCGCTCTAGGTCAGAGTGTGGAGGAGATGTCCTGGAAGAGAACTGATGTGCTGTAAAATAAGGGAAGAGAAGGGTATGAAACCCTAGAAAGAACAAATATAAGGAGATCGAGCACAGAGAGATGAAAAACTGAGAGAGGGATATAGGATAACTAGATGGTGCAGAGACTCTGTCATTGGTGAAGGGAGAGTGAAACCCTAAAAGGATGACCAGACCAAGATGAGCATCCAAGTGTAACCAGGTGAGTAAAACCCTAAAGTAATTAAATTCCTTATCTAATGCGATATTGTGGCAAACTATGCAATCATGGATGGGTCGAAATATGATAATGTGCTTATTGTGATTCTTCATGTTTTATTTTGGATTCTTCATGGGTATTTTGTAGTGATGTTAATGACTAACATGGGTATGAAATATATTGTGTAGTGAATATGTGGTTGATTTTCAAGGGATGTGTTGTGGGTTTTTGTGGAGTGGTTGTGTAGTGGATATGGTCATGTATGATGGATGAGATATTGTATGATTTGTTTATTACAGTTTCCTGATTATCCATGAACTGAATATATATAGTAAAAATGAATTGACAAGAGTTGGAAAAAGATTAACAATAGGTTGAAATTAAATATATGAAATGATTTAAATTTATGTGTAGTAATTGAATTGAAGTAAATGAATGATAATTGAATAAATTATTTTAATGTGAATGAAATTCCCTTGTAAATGGAAGTTATTATAAAATTATTAATTATTTAAAATTGAATAAAATATTACTAACAGATGAAATTTAGTGGATATGTTTGGTGTGTGGTGAGAAGCATATTGTTGTGGCAGTAGTTGAGATAGATTTCATGAGTTGCAGTGGTGGTGTTGTAATGTATTCTATTGTTGTTGATATTAACCCATAGGTTGGGAATTTTTTGAAACCTAACTATATTTTTTCATTTTTATATATATTCACCCAACTCGAGTTAGATAATAATAACAATTACCAAATGTTTTGGGTTTTGGGTTTTTTCCCTAATATCTATGTTTGTAGTGGGGTAAATGGATTTCTACCCCTCTTCCCTTATCTTCCTTCAATAGTAGTTAGGATATGAGTTGCAATTGGAGATCACCCAATTATGAAAGGTTATTATTAGAGGTCACCCAGTAATAATGAATATATGATTTATAGTGGGGGTACATGCCTGTTAGGAGAAGGGAATAGTGTTGATGTCATTCACATTCATGATACCATACTTCCCTGAATATGATATTCGATGATATTATGAGGTTGTGATGTATATATTTTCTGATGCTAGAACCATATTCTAGACCCTAAGGGAGATTAATATAGGTATGGATTCTTCTTAACCCACATCAGTAATAGTTGGATATTTGATGATATATCCATAGAAGAGATGGGAGCACAAGGCATTAAATGTTGGGGCATAAGAACGAAAAACCAATGGGGAATCAGTGATGTTGTTCCTTAGTTTTATATTCTTTTGATACTATGTTACTATATTGGATGCATTATTTGATGAGAATGACAATATGAGTTTGGGATTTATTTGTTGACCTGATTTGGTGAATGTTAGTTATATTATTTAATCAGTGGTTAATTATTATTCTTTTTTCACATGTGCAAGAGAGATCTTTAGTATGATCCTACTAAGTATACTAGTTTTTATCACCATATATATATATATATACTATTTTTTGCTCTCCATGAGGATATTAGGGACTGAGATGGATATTACTAAATTGTATTTTTAATCCATTTATGAGTAACTGTCATACGACTTGCCTCTCGGTATTTATTTCAAGACTTTTATTGACATTTTTTCAGTATTGTGGGATGGATTTGGTTTGTTTTTATATTTATGATTTATTTTTTTGGATGGTTTTTCTTAACTATCACTCCTTATAATTATTGAGGTTAATTCAATCTATATATGAATTGTTTATACCCATGGTACTTGTTGCCAACCCTGGGACTACTCGAGGTAGGATTCAGGGGTCATTGTCTCTCTTCATTCCTTTTCAACCCCGAAGGGTGCCTTTAGGGGGAGGGGTCATGATAGAGTGGAATCAAATTATTTGGTTAAGAGATAGTTTGAATTATGAGGTTATCTAAGATAAATATTACATGGTCTGGATTGGGAAATGTTTCCATTTTATCATAGTATGTGACATAGGCCAGGGAGACAAGCTAGGAAATGAGATTTGAGGGGGGCTCATGATATAATTCAAGAATCATAAGTCTACAAAATACCATTGGAGGTAAAATCTCTTCAATGGTGGAGACCTATGCGATGTAAATATATCATATTTTTTTGTATTCATCGTGAATTTGGTGAGTTTGGGTTATTAAATTAATACTAAATAAATATTACTTGATAAAATATCATGTGATTTGGATTTGTATTTCTCTTTTATTATTAGTAATGGATCCTCATTTTCATTTGAATACATATCAGGAAATAAAGTATTATAATGTTTATATGGGGGATCATTAAATGGTCGAACTAAGATAGAAGGATGCTTCATGGTAGAGGGTCTTTCTTGTATTTCAACGATTTATATTAGTAAAGTATTATTGAATAATCTTAAATATGGAGTGAGAGAATTGGTTTCATGATATTGAGATCATATTCACTATGATTTAATCTTGAGTTGATATTTGGGTTTATTTATTAGTTAATAATATGTGTGGAGTTGCACCTCAGTGGTGGGAATTGTATTTTTGTGACAGAAAGGGGGAATATGTGTTATTACTAGATTTTCAAAATGTATTCTATTTGGAATTATTGTCATCAATGATTTAGGAATCAAAGAGACTAGAGTTTTGTTACATTAAGGAGGAAATCCAATGTGTGTGGGAACATGGGATCAATTTTAAGGATCTACTACAATTTTGAGCTGATATCTTTCTAGATAAGGATTTCATATCATGTGGTCTAGAGAAGGCATTGTGATTTGTGGTTTGGTAATAGTCACCCTATTTAATCATTCTATGTATTCTGTGGGGAGAAAGAAGATGAAGTTCATTGAGTGGATGAATTACATGGGAAGTGAGCATTGAGAGACTGGTCCTTATTGAATCTTAAAGAGCATGGCCTAAGGTAGTGGATCATTGATGTTATGATTTTTTGGGTTCTTTCCGATATGGACCTGACATTTGTATATATGTTCATGTCATTATGGAGTTAGGGGATCCCAATAATTTAATAGTGTCCCCCCATTTTCATGTTATGTCTTTGGGGTGGCGGCCACTACTAGTCTTATTGTCGGACATATGATGGAGGATAGTATTAAATGGATGATCATGCCCCTTTTCCAATATAGTGGTGATTTCCTTCAATGAAGAATAACAATATGTGTTGTTTGGATTTATTCAGAAGATGGGGTAGGAGGATTTTTATTACCCAAGGGTATATGGGGCTGGAAGAGGGAATCCTTAGGATCATTCACATCCTTTTGGTCCTACGCTAGAGCACATTCATAAAGGCCATAAGCAGAGAGGAAGAAGAGATAGTTGATGTATGATGTAATGTGATTGAGGTATTAGTTCGATCTGAAATAGAGGTAGTCCAAGGTATGATCGATTTATTGCATGACCTAGTTTGTGACTTATTTGAATCAAGATCCTATCACTGAATTGTTTCTAATAATTTAGTCTATTATTTTATACAAGATATAGAGAGACTCCCCATTTCCTTGGTGTCATCCACCTCAGTTGGAGGTTAGGATGCTTTGTATCATGTCTTTCGAGGATGTATACTTGTGATAGGTGAGTTCCAATTAATATTGTATTTATTTTTATTATAAATATATCCATACGATGTTATACTCATCAAGAATTGGTTATATTCTATGTTTTCACACATCGATTAATTTTAGATGAGGGTTTATTTTTCTGATGTGGAGGGGCAACGAGTGGTGTTCATTAGTAGGGGACATTGTTATATGGGTGGAAAGAAATTTGATCCTTTTAATTTTTAGTGGATATATCCGTGGAATCTTTGACATAGTGAGTTACTAGTATTTTTTGAATGATTCTTAATGTATTACAATATTATGTTATGACCAACCCCTCTCAATGTTACATCATGTCTGATATAGAGTTTCAACCGGGAGCATATCTGATTTTGATGCCCCCTACCGAATGCTTCATATGGAGTTGAATGAGATGAAGTTTCCGGTTGATGATATAATGCATCGTGCTTTGAACTAACATAGTGTACCTTCTAGGTGTGTTCAAGTGTATTTCACTAAGATGTAGTATGGTTGTATGAGGTTGTGTGTGGCCTACTAGAGGTTGAATTAGGTGATAGTCAAAGAATATTTCCCACTACCTAGATTTGATGATATATTATTTAAGCTAAACAAATAAACATTATTTTTTAAGATTAGTTTTTGATTAGGATGTCACTAGAAGAGAGTGAAAGATAAGTATATCCTGAAGACTACAATAACGTTCTAGTGGTGGAACATTATGTTCATTATCATTCCATTCAGCGTCTGGAATGAAATAGTAGTGTTCGTAAGGCTTTTGAACTCTATTATTCATGAATTCCTATAATAGTTCATGGTCATGTTCATTGACGAAATCTTAATTTGTGATCATTTTGTTTATCTTAGAGATATCAGATATGTTCATTAACCCTATCAAATCTATGGGAAGCAATCCTTGTATGTGTTTTGTATGTGAGTGGTATATTTCATTGGGAACATTGTGTTGCAATAGGGTGTGGTCTTTGACCCATCAAGGATTTATGAGGCTGTTTCATGGAAATCACACAAGAAAAAGGTATAGGTTCCTAATTTTTTTTGTATTCTGGGATACAATTTGAGTTATTTCACTGATTTATCTAAGATAATATCCCTAGTAATAGATTTTACAAGGAATTAATAGTATTTTTTAAACTAATCTATTTTAGGTGACATTTTGTTATGGAAATAATAGGATGACCAGTGCCCCAATACATGGTTTTCCAAGTATGGTGTTATGTTATAGGTGTTTTTATACAAATACCATATAGGATTGGTGTGTGTATTGATGAAATAGATAGTGGTGCTCTTTTATGGGTCTATGAATATACATTCCCATGAGTGTAACTAGGCCACTGATGATCTCTACTGAGAAGAGGGCATGATTAATGTGAGGTTTTGGCAAAATTAGATCCTCAGTGAGCGCCTTATGTTTTTCATGGACCACTATGACCTAAAATATGTTTCTCTCAGTAAAATCTAAATTCAACCTAGCATAGATTGATGCAGTGTGTCCAAGATTATGATTTTATTTTCTCCAACTATTTAATAAGGAAAAATGTATCTATTAAAGTACTATGTTTGAAGTCCCATGGTGATGTGGGTCAAGAGTACATGGATGTTTGGATAGGGATGGAGGTAATCCCATTTATTCAACTTAATGTGGGGTAGGTAGTGTAAGAGGTTGTCTTTATCAGATGATAGTAGAATCATACTTCATGTAGTAGGGGGATGAGTCTTAGTAGTGATACTCAGTGGCAGAGGTGACATAAGAACTTGTTGTCCATGGTGATTCAATAGAGAGTTGGTTGGAGGATATTCCAAATTGGTTATTGTTTTAGGGTTGGTTGTTCATTTCATTGGTTATAATTGAGCGATTTCATAGTGAGTTTTTTTGATCCCCCATAGTTCTTCATTTGAGTGTGTCTAAAATTTATTGTGGCATGATGAGGCAGCTCTAGTATCCAAGGATGAAGTTGTCGGTGGCAGTGTTCATGATGACGTGTTTGGAATGTTATCATTTAAATTTTTAATATCATGTTCTTCGAGGGTTTTTATAGAGTTTGTATGTACCCATGTGAAAATGGGAGGACATTTAGATAGATCTCATCATCGATTTACCATGGTATCATAAAGGATTCCCTGAAGTTTAAGTGATTGTTCACTAACTAATGAGGATGACTCACGTTATAAAATCCAAAAATTGAGTGTCGTGGCATTTTTTTTAGGAATTGCAACGATTCTGTTGTTAGGATTCATGGGGTAATGAAGACAGTCATATCTGATTAGGATCCACAATATACCTTATAGTTATATGATACACTCGATTTGTAAAAATATTTTCATATACTTTATTGAAAAATAAGAACAAGTTTCCAGAATTTATCTACTGCCTAGTGGACAAATACTTTGATTTTGGTGATTGTGTTCATTTTCAGATGGTTTTTGGCCAAATGCACATAAAGGAGGAAAACCGAGCAAAAATTTCCAACTACATGGCGTGTACTAATATACATGCCATGTACTTTCATGCTCAGACACGGGTTAACCAGGACAAAAAAATGCCCAAGTAACGAAAAGGATGTACACGACGTCTGCTATGGTTACACATCATGTATACTATTCTAGAAGCAGTTGGTGGTCGAGAAGAGTCTACGTGCCCATGTGGCCGGCCAAAGGAGCCATGTCATGTTCCACTGATACACACCATATAGTCATTTCTAGAAGCGTTTGGGGGCCAAATTTTGAGACTACATGCTGTGTATAGCGGCGATACACACCGTATAGATTCACCAACCAGGTGGTGCCATGTTCCAAGTCAAAGAAGGCGTGTTAGGCCACCCACCAACAAAGAAAATGGGGGTAAAAATGCATTTAAAATAAGTACATGGCGTGTACTTTCCGAAACACCATGTAGTTTAATTTTCTATAAAATGAGGCCTTGGCCTCCGGACCAGGTGTGGGTGCTGTGAGTTATTTTGAGGAGAAAATGTTTGATGATCCTAAGGAAAGATGCTCTGCCATCGCACTACTATGATTCCATATACTGAAGATCCATTTCCTTTTTTTAATGTTTCAAGCATGATTTCATCAGGTATAAATTGTTTTGTGTTTATCATTTTCAATATGTGTAACAAAACACCTAGTGTGTTGGGGTTATGGAAGCTAATAGGTTGTAATTTGAATTACGTTGCTCGGAATGTGTTTTCTCCAATAATCTATTCTTATTCTTCTTAAATAACTTAAAATTATCACTGAAAATTCTATACCAAACCAAGGGTAGAATTTTCAATGATTCAAAATAAGAATAACGATGAACAACCCCATGACCATTAGAAGTAATCGTCTACTTAAAATATACTAATCCAAATAAATATCTGTTAAAAACTAACAACCGGACCAAGGAATTCACCTCTTCAGTTCTAAATATAATGTTAACTAGATCAAGGAAACTTTATTAAAAATTAAACCCAGAGAGTTGGGTTGTCATGAACAAAAAATCCTCATAATCAACATGATTTAATAATCAACTTATCACAAATACATAACTCCAAAGAATTTATATATCTTATTTGCATCAAAACCAGCATTCATGTCTTTAATTTCATTTTATTAATTAATATGTTAAAAGAAGCTTTAAAACCGACTGTTTTTTGTACCCAAACAACCAACCAAAATCAATTTTTAATTCAACAGACTTCACTGAAAACGAAAATACAAACTAAATTAAGCAAAGATAAAATAACCTCATAGTTCCATGTGGATCGACCCCTTATTGGTACTATACTTTTTAGGGTAAAAATAATTTAGGACACTAAAACCATACATTATGTAAAAAAACTGTCCATATTTTGGCGCCGTTGTTGGGGACACTTACAGTAATTTTATTTTTGTTTCGAATAAATTTGTATCAAATTTTATTGGAAATAAAAAAACAAAAAGCCTAAAAAATTCATTCCTAATCCAATTTCTATTTATCTATTGTTTTCCCTTTTACGCCTGGGTGTTGTATTGTGTTTGCGCCTGATAACAGGTGCATTATCCAACACCTCACACGGTCCAAGAGCACAGATTCATCGGATCTTTTTCCGCTTGACCCAGAAATCGAACGGACTTTGTCTCATAATCGAAGTGCACTGGTGGAAATGCACAACCACAATACATTAACCATGGAAAACAAGGAGGATGGAGAACCAGCCATTGCTGCTGTTGTTGAACACTCGTACCAAGACCAGCAACCTCTCATTGCTGGTATACCAGAGAAGGGACCTTGAGGCTTTATGGAATTCCTCCCATGTATCTACCAAAGGCCACCACAACAACCTCCTCCAGAGTACAAAAAACTACAACAATCGTAACAGATCTTCAAAGGCCTTATTTCTCCCCTCAAGAGTAGCAGTACATGCAACATCCACCCCCTCAGCAGCCACGTCCATGACGCACTCTTTTGGAGTACAGCCTGCCATCGATCTTGTGAGCTGATATGGGAATTGTTCATCCTCCGGTACAGGCCAAGCACTTCGAGATCAATCCTGTTATCATGCAGCTGATCCAAAACATTATTCAATTCAGTGGCCTCCCCAATGATGACCCAAACACCCATCTCTCCAATTTTTTGGAGATCTGCGATAAATTTATTTACCATGGCTTGTCTGAGGAAGCCATTCATCTTTGCCTATTCCCTTTCTCTCTACAGGACAATGTGAAAGACTGGATCAAATGTTTTTCAAAAAGATCCATCCTCAACTTGGTGGAACAAGCCCATTCATTTCTATCTAAATGTTTTCCACCTTCGAAGATGGTAACCCTATGGAATGAGATCCACAACATTTAGTATCATGGCTCAGAGTCATTGTATGAATCTTGGGAACGTTTCAAGGAAATGTTACGTAAATTACTACACCACAGACTTCCAAACTTAATGTAAGTCCAAACCTTCTATGGAGGACTCACTACGAATACAAAGTCTATGTTGGATGCAGCTGTTGGAGGTACAATAATGCGAAAGTCCCCCAAAAAAACTGTTTGAATTGCTGGAAGATATGTCAGCTAACAGCTTCTAGTGGCATTCCGAGCAGGGGACACCAAAACGAGGTATGCATTGTATTGATGCTACTACTATGCTTGCTGCCCAGTTGGATGTAGTATCCCAAAAGATCGACGCATTGAAACTCAAGGGTTCCTCTCAAGTCCATGCGGTGAACCATCCAGCTTGCGGTGACTGTGGTAACAACCACATCCTGGGAGAATGCCCGGGACCTTCAATAAACCCTTCGATAAGACAGGGGAGATATGTTGCTCAAAATAGAGGGTCGAACCAGTATCCAGTGTACTAGAACCCATCATGGCGTGAAAAGCAGAACACAGGCTGGGGAAAACAGTAACAGAATCCTCCGCCCTAGTTACCGCCAAGCTACAGTCAGCCACAATATCAGAACCCATACCCAAGGCAACAACAGAACCAGTAGGGATCCACCATCAGCAAGGGTATCAAAACCCTCACCCACAACAGCCAAGACAGCAACCACCTCCACCAGCTGCCCATCCACCTCAGCAAGAAAATACATCAAGGTTAGAGGATCTTATAAAAAAATGCATATCAACTATGGAGACCAGATTTCAGAACCTGAAGGCTTTTATTCAAAGCCTCCGGGACCAAATCGGTCAGTTAGCAAACTAGATCTCAGAGAGACAACCTGGTACACTACCAGGAAACACCGAGAAGAACCTATGGTAGGAGGCCCATGCCATCACTTTACGAAGTGGAAAGAATCTTTATTAGAAGGAAATAGGACATTAAACTGCCCCTATACTCCCTGTTGATAACAAAGGAACAATTTCAGACCCCTCTTCCTTCGAAAATCCATCATGTGAGGCTCAACCGGAAACAGAAAGGAGATCGTCAAACAATTCGAGCCTGCATTACCTTTTCCGGAGAGGATGAAGCAAAGGAAGCTCGATGAAAATTTTGGAAAATTCGTGGATGTTTTCAGAAAGCTACACATCAATATCCCATTTGCAGAGGCCCTGGCACAAATTCCCACATATTCCAAATTCATTAAGGAAATCCTATCAAATTAAAAGAATATGGAGGATTTGAGCACCATTGCACTATCAAAGTAGTGCTTCGCAGTCATCCAACATTCCATTCCTTTGAAACTCATGGATCCAGGTAGCTTTACTATCCCTTGTACAATTAGACCCTGTGAATTTGGGAAAGCTCTATGCGACATAGGATCTAGTTTCAAACTCATGCCATTCAATGTTTTCCAAAAGCTCGGACTCCACGATCTAAAGCTTACCTGAGTCTCCCTTCAACTTGCTGATAGATCCATTAAATATCCAAAGGTCCTACTGGAGGATGTGCTGGTGAGGGTGGGAAGATTGAACCTCCCTGCAAATATTATTATCCTAGACATGGAGGAGGATCAAGAGGCACCTCTTATATTTGGAAGACCTTTCCTGGCCATACGGAAAGTCTTGATCAACATGCACCAGGGGGAGTTGATTATCTAGGAAGGGGATGAAAGAGTCTCTTACATTGTTCTAAAGGCCGTCAAACAAGCATCGTTTCCGGAACATGAGGGTGACTACGTCATGACTACCATGGATGGACAACTGAGAAGACAAGAAGATGATCTTGTTGGTTCTTCCATTTCAGATGACATGATTTTTCCAGACTTGACCACTGATGAAGCACTAGAGGACCTAAAAATCATTAGAGGCCAGGGAGGCCACTACTGGCAACAAGCTATCATTCCTAACATCCTAGAGAGGGAATAAGTACAACCACTGGTACCTTCAGTTCTCAAGGCACCTGAACTATAACTAAAGCCTCTCCCACCTTCCTTAAGGTACGGGTATTTGTGAAATCATCATACTTTGCCCACTATACTTAGTGAAACACTATTACAGGCACATGAAGATACACTTCTTCATGTTTCGAAGTGGTGAAAGTGGGAAATTGGATGGAATGTTGCAGATTTGAAGGGTATCAGCCCTACCATTTTCACCCACAAGGTGCTACTTGAAGAAGGAGAAAATCCATCAAGACAACCCCAGCAGCGTATGAACCCTTCCATGAAGGATGTCATAAATAAGGAGGCAATCAAGCTATTTGATGCAGGCATCATTTACCCTATATCAGATAGTCCGTGGGTAAGTCCCCTGCAAGTTTTCCCAAAGAAGGGAGGCACCAATGTGGTATCAAATGATAAGAATGAGCTCATCCCTACTCACACAGTCACGGTCTGGAGAGTTTGTGTAGATTACAGGAAGCTAAACAATGCCCCAAGGAAAGATCATTTTCCCCTTCCCTTCATGGATCAGATGCTAGAAAGGCAAGAAAGGCATTAATATTACCGCTTCCTTGATGGCTAATATAGTTATAATTAGATCTCCATTTCCCCAGAATATCAGGAGAATAGAACTTCCACTTTCCTATACGGAACATTTTCCTATAGTAGGATGTCTTTCCGTATGTGCGATGCTCCCACCACATTCCAGCAATGCATGCTGGCTATTTTTGACGACATGGCGGAACAAATCCTTCAAGTCTTCATGGATGATTTTTCAATTTATGGGATTTCATTTACCACATGTTTGTGGCACCTAAAGCTAGTACTTGAGTGATGTGAAAACAGTAATCTACTTTTTAACTAAGAAAAGTTTCATTTTATGGTGCAAAGTGGCATATTCCTTGGCCATAGAATTTCAGAAAAGTGGATAGAGGTGGATCTGACAGAAAGAGAATTCATTTCAAGACATCCCCTTCTAACTTCGGTTAAATCCATCTGCAGCTTCCTAGGACATGCGGGTTTCTACATGTGGTTTGTCTGTGATTTCTCAAAGATAGCATATCCCCTAACTAACCTCCTAACTAAGGATGTTATTTTATTATTCAATGAGGCATGTACCATAGCATTTGAGTATCTAAATAAGTTCTTGGTTGATGCTCCAGTGATGATTTCCCCGAACTGGGAGGCACAATTTGATGTAATGTGTGATGACATCGATTATGTGGTGGGAGCTGTCCTGGGTCAATGGTTAGACCTAATATTATGGCCTATCATCTATTCCTGCATTACACTCAATGAGTCCCAACTGAACTACACAACTATAGAGAAGGAGATGATGACAGTAGTATTTTCCTTCGACGTGTTTCGTTATTACCTTGTGCTGTCTAAATTTATTGTTCATACTGACCATGAAGCACTTTAGTACCTGTTAAACAAGAATGATGCAAAGCCCCGATTTCTCCAATGGTTCCAACTCTTACAAGAATTTTATTTAGAGATATGTGATAAGAAGGGGAGTGAGAACATGGTTGCTGATCATCTATCCTTCTGGAGCTGCCGCACGTGGAGAAGGAAGAGGATCGCATGATAAGGGAGGATTTTCCTAATGACCATCTATTTTCAATTATTGAGTCCCCTAGGCCCTGTCTTGCAGATATTACCAACTATTTAGTTACCGGTGCCATTAACTCCAACCTCTCCTTCCAACAGAAGAAAAGGTTCCTCTATGATCTTAAGTGGTACTTATTGGAAGACCCACTCTTATTTTGATCCTGTGGAGATTGGGTGATCTGACAGTGCATCCCAGAGACGGTGGTCCAAGGGATCCTGGAATTTTATCATGCTTCACCTGTTGGAGGATATCATGGGCCAGACCATACCATTGAAAAGATTCTACAATCTTTCTTTTTCTGGCCCACCATGCAAAAAGATACACAATCCTTCATTGCCTATTATAATCCATGCCAACGTATAGGTAATACGGGACATAGAACCGATATGCCCCAACTCCCCATCTGGGAGGTAGAGATCTTTGATGTCTGGGGCATCTTATTCATGGGACCTTTTACCCCTTCTTTCGGGAATACCTACATCCTCGTCTAAATTGATTACGTATCCAAATGGGTGGAAGACACTACTACACCACACAACACAGCTAAGGTAGTTGCGTCCTTTCTAAAGAAGCACATTTTCCACTGGTTCGACATTCCTCGTGTGCTGATCAGGGACTTGGGGACTCACTTTAACAATGTTTTAATGAAAAGAGTGCTGTCAAAATATGGGGTGAATCATCACATGGGTACACTATGCCATCCCAAATCAAGTCGACAGGTGGAGCTCTCCAACCATGAACTTAATCAAATTTTGGAGAAAATAGTGAATACATCACGGAAGGACTGGTCCAAAAAAATTGATGACGCTTTGTTGGCGTATCGTACCGCCTTCAAGACACCACTGGGGAATTAAACAGTCTACCTCGTCTATGGAAAACCATGCCATCTACCGGTGGAACTGGAACACAAAGCATATTGGGCCGTCAAGGACCAAAATTTTGATATGAAGGCAGCTACAGAGAGGTGAAAGTTCCAACTATCAGAACCCAATGAAATCAGAAGGGAGACATATGAGAATGCTAAATTGTACAAGGAGAGGAAAAAATCCATCCATGACCTCATGATTTCTCGAAAAACATTTCAACCCAGAGATCAGGCACTCTTCTTCAACTCTTGTCTTCGCTTATTCCCAGGAAAACTCCAGTCGAGGTGGTCAGGATTGTTCCATGTTATACGAGTATTACCCCACGGAGCAGTGGAAATTGCGAAGGAGGATGGTCAACCGTTCAAGGTGAATGGCCAACAACTGATGATTTACCATCACATAGATGATACAATGGGAATAATATCCACCACCCCTCTCAGGTAAGAAAAGGTAAGTCGGTCGATCCAATGACCTAAAACAAAGGCGCTTCTGGTGAGGCAACCCATAGGTTACACGTTGTGTCCCACATATACTACACAGTGTGTACTTATCTTTTAAAATTATAATCTTAAGGGTATAATTGTATAAATTAACTAAGTAATAAACAGGGATGATGCCCATGTCTATGGTAAGGTCACTAGAGTTCTTCTGAGCCATCCCTGGTTCAAATACTCCTAACCTACCTTCGACACGGGGTTCCTACTTTTCTTACATGACGTGCGTAGTAATTTTCATATATATATATATATATATGTGTGTGTGTGTGTGTGTGTTTATAAGAAAACCCATAGTGGGGATGGATCGATTGGACATGATCGTAACATGATTCTGAAAGACCCAGGTTCGAATCCTGGCAACTTCCCCATTTCCATCATTTACCCATTTAATTAAACCACATTGTGTGTCTTTCGATATATGTCATTCATGCCATATTTTTCCTTACTAATTTAAAAAAAAATTCTTATAAAATAAATTCATGCAGATGAAGTTGGAAAATTAGCAAAGTCTCGGCACTGGATCCAAAAGACCCGGGTTTGAACTCGGATAATCTCCATGCTTCATCCCCATCTTATATAATTAAAAACCACACGCTGTTCATTTTATTCATTTCATGTTTTATAGGCCATATAAAATAATTGTATATATATTATAAATATGGGTAGTAGTACAACCTTCGCTCTAGTGGATGAGGGCTTCTGTTCGGAATGGCTAATCGCTGGTTCAAACCTCGCCACAAGCACCGAACCAAAGTTTGTACTTCTCTTTTTACAATTTTTAAACACACGACGTGTATTTTCCCACTACATTACATGTATAGTTTTTTTAAAAATTCTATATATATATATATATATATATATATCCATTTTTATTATTTTAATTATTTCATATTTATTAATATATAATTTTTTTATAATAATTATATAAACATCTCGTAAAAATGAGATACATGGAATTTAATCTCGAAGTACACATTGTGTACCGTGTATATATAATCCACGGGAGACCAGGCATCAGCCCGCCATTCTAGTTTCCCTAATGGCCGGTAAAAATGAATGGAAATAGGAGGCGGCTAGGTAATGGAGGTCTGGGTAGTCAAGCCAGATGACATAGGTAAGGAGATCCATGTCACAACTGGTCACGACCCCCATATTCTCATGGCGGGGGAAATGAATGGCACTGATGCATCGGTCGGTAAAACTAAGGAAGGGGTCGGTGATAAGCAGACTCTTCTGCGAGGTAGGGGCATAGCGGTGGCCGAGCTTCCTCTTAAGGCACTAGAGTTGGTCTTCTGAGGAGACCAGAACCTCTATAATGTTTCTAGGGATGTTTAGAAGGGAAATGGGTAGGGGTTAGCCGATCATGAAGGCTCAAAATGGTGTGATGATAAGAGGGAAGGGGTGTCTTTTTATAAGGGAGGATAGAGGCACCTTAGGAAAATATCAAATACTATTTTATAATAAAGTCATATTCGATTTTTAATAGCTCCAAATTGATTTATTTCAAAGCTAAGGTGTGGATGGGTCTAAATAATCTCAACCAATAGATTTTAGACAAGTTTAGGCTACTATTTTGTCTTTATCATTTATATTTATCTCTGAGTTATATAATTTAACTTTTACCATGTTTTTTTGTTTTCTTACACTATATGGTTAATAAACATACTATAACAAGCCAAACGATCTCCATGTGGTTTATTATTAATATATATATCCTTATCTATGTCCATTGAAAAATCCATAGATTTTTAGGAATAAAATAACAATTAATAATATAATATTTGTTTTAAAAATTATTTTATGTCAATTTTGACACTATTTGGTACTTGATTTTTGTGAAAAACATAACAGCATGATTAGTTCGAAAAAAGTTAATTAAATCCATGATAACATGTAATTGTAACCTAAATTTTTTTTTTAATTCATAAAAAGTCTAAAATTACATTTATTTGGGTATTTATAACCTCAATTATGTTAATATTTCATTAATGAGGTAATTACTAAATCATCATTGTGTCATAAATAAATTAAATTATATAATGTATAAAAATTATAAATAAAATACAATTATGTAGTAAATCTTTTTATCTTTATAATTAATATTTATATTTGAATTTATCTTATGTATAACCCTATATTAAAAATGTTTTATTTATTACACTTTGATTTTAACTATTTTAGTTCTTCTTTAAATAAAATAATAATAAATGTCCTAATCTAATCCAAGTGGACCTAAAGGGTAATATATTATTCCTAAGGTTGTTTTTGGTCAATTTACACTTATCCAATAGAATTAGGACATATATTAGGGTAATAATAGAATCATTTTTACCCTTAATTACCCTATTTACTTTTAACCGTGGTAAATCAAAGTAAAAAGTAACTATTCACCAAAAATTATTTTCATCACATTGAACCACATTATAATTATTGATATCAACCATGTCTCTTGGATTTTTTGAAATTCCACTCACAGAAGTAGTAAAATTAAATTTTATGTAAATTTTCATAATCTCCTTGGAGGTGGGTAAAAGACGGTGAAAATTTCAATAAAAGTTTTATATATAAAAAATTATTATAAAATGACTCCAATGAATTACATTGAACTTATATAGGAATTGTGTATCTATTTTGACCTAAAATATATTTAAATAAAATAAATAATTATTTAAATAAAAATTCAGTTTTCAAATAGTAACTCAGTGTTTTCACTATTCATCCAAAATTAAAGTGTTCAGAAAAATACAAAAAAATCCCCCAAGGATAATTTTGATATTCCAAATCCAAAAATGAAGTCCATTTTAAAAAATATAATTTCAAAAAGTGGGTATTACTATTCATAATGGCTAGTTCATAATAATATTATAATAATATCTCGTTTAGTGAAACTCGGTATTGTGTACTACACACGCTATCGATGAAGGTCGTGATTACGTGTAATGCAAGCCAAGTCAGGGATGCATGTATTTCAAGCTCCCTTTGGTGTTGCGTATATAATAATCAAAATTTATTTCATTTATACATTAATCAATATCTATACCTAATGTTGCGTAGAATAATTCCCACAAACCGAACTTGAATTGTGTATAACAAAAGCCATGAATAGTGTTGTGTATACTGAAAGGTAATACGATGTTGTGTGTAGAACAAGCTAATTTTGATGTAGCGTACAACACAATACATCAAAGTAATTAAAAATAATATTTCTCATAAAATCTCTGGTTGTTACATTATACCCCCATTAAAATGAATTTCGCCCTCAAAATTCGTTGGGGTTATAAATGGTTTACTACTCAAAAGTTTCTTTAATAGAAACCCACATCGTAAAAAGGAATAGAAAATCATATCATTAAAAACTAAAGTATGAAACGTAATGGTTACCTAAATTAACTAATCACTGGGTTTCCACAAAGGAGAACATAAGTTAAAATATGGATATGGAAGACAAATCAAACCATCATGTTCTGATGGAGAGTGGTGGAGAACATGGCTATGAAAAAGCCAACAATCACAAATCCATAAATATTTTAAGATCTAAGGTACCATCTGATTCATTGGATATAAGGGCACCAGGACAACATTTTTGGTTTTCAAGATCATTTCCCTAAAGTTGAAGAATTAAAATTAGAAGAAATACTTACTTTATTTTGGTATAATCACACCGTTGTTTGTGCCTTGAACAATTTCCACTACATCTCTTAAATAAATGAAGTTTAATTTTTCATTCGTGAAGTGCTATAAGATCATGTGATTGAGATATGGATCATTCCATATGTCTCAAACAAAAGGTTAGAAAAATTTTTCATATATACATAAGTCCATATATGGTGATATTAAACGTATATGGTTCCAAAAATGGACTTATACTTCATCTATAATACTGCTTAATAAAATAAAACTAGTTTCTTCTAACCAATGACATCCTGTAGGCCATTTGTAGGTGATAAAGGCTTGTCGCACATCAGTTGTGGGTTCAATTTCCACAGCCCTGTCCGACGCGACGGGTTGTCACCCGACCTGTATGTTGTCCTTTTTCTAAAACTAAATTATAATATCGAAAAAATTAGCCTTAAACAATACTGGCTAATGTCCAACATAATCCATTCCAATATTTTGTCTTATCCAAAATACTTATGTCCATGCTCATAGTATAAAGAAAACAATTACTAGAAATGTTCACTCCTGAGCATGTGATTACCATCATTTATCCCACATATATCATATGATGTATCTTGTTGTGAATACCTTAATCATTTATTCTCTTGAAAAACGAATACCCATTGAACCTTAGTGAAAACATGAATGCTGTCAAAAGTTAACTCTTTCCACATACCAAAATCCCAAAAAATTTATATACTCAAACCATAATATCACTTAGTCCTTATATTATTCATGACCTCATGAATACTATCAAACATCCCATTATCTTCTTATCCCTTCATTATGCACATATCATCTACTTTCCAAAAATATCAGAATAATATTTCATGTTTACCAGTACAATTCATCATATACTTTCAAAAACTCAAGGAAAGACAACAATGTAACAATCCATAGATTTTTCTTTATTCTATAGTACCATAAATTATTCTTGATAAACATAAAATCATTCCACTACCTTCTTAAACCACTGAATGAGCCTCATCATTTCTTTCATCTCATATATCATTTGTAGTCTCTTCATCATCATCAAAATAAATACTACCCATACGACCATGCAGATTCTCTTCATTAAATTTTCCCTTAGAGCATTAATTTGCATAATGACCGTACATTCTACATTTAAAACATTTAATCATTTTTGGCGTCATAGCAATACCATTATCCTTGTTCATGGTGTTAACTGATCCTTTTCCTTTTCACTTACTGGATTTGTGTCTTTCTTTTCTACACCCAAAGCATCTTCCAGTTACTTTGAAACATTTTTTCTGATGCCTCTTCCCACATGATTTACATGAGGGAAATTAAACTTTCATTCCTATATGATCATCATGAAACTCCATCTTCCTCTTATTAGTAGAGTCGGGAAACTTACCGAAGTTGAGATTATTGATCATATTATGATATTGATGATTAGGAATAATAACTATTTTTGGACTTCCAAATCCTGTTTCATTTGGTTTCTCATGAAGAATTTCATTCCATTTTCCATCATATCCTCCATTATCATGAATCTTCCTGTTTCCAGGCATTTTTCAAAAACCCGAAAAGAATAGTGTGAGAGGCCTAAATCATAATAAATGGGGAGTAACATCAATATCGAACATCTTAGGTTTAATTCTAATATCATTACCGTAATTCTAGGACTACAACCTATACTTAAATGTAACCTTAGGGACATCCCTAGACATACCTTAGAAATATCTCTAGGGATCTCACTAAAGTTCTTGCATCCCAGTTTCCAAAGGATGACTAAACCTTTCCTCTAATACCAACTATACATACCCCAATCTTGACGTACATGGAAATTACATTACTTTTTTGGAATACTTAATACATAACAAAAACAAACACCGAAATAACGTAATAGTTTAGTGTCTTTGGAAACTCAGAACATAATCTTCTAATCATGGTGAAAGATCTTCAACATCTCCCATAAAGATCTTTCCCTTTTTTTTCTTACCTAAGACCTTTATTTATATCCTAAGGAAAATAAAACATAAAAAGGGTGAGATCAAATGCTCAGTAAGGGTAAACATAGGGAACCTAAAACAATCCACAAACATTTGAATGCAAAAACATGAACATAAAATCTAAACATCAAAATTTTGAGCAAAGACATAAATCTTGGAAGTACGTAAGCCATATGTCATAAAGGAACAACAATCATGATAAAATAACATGGTAATAAAACATGTAATTGTGGAAAAAAATTAATCACATGATATGATTTCCATAGTATTCAAGGAATTGCTGCCAAGACCATCTTAGTGGACAATGTCCCTTTCTGAATCGAGTTCACTCCTCATTCCAGTCCTGTAACACTGAACCGGATTAACTTACCATTCCTGCCATGTCTATCTCATGAGATATAAATCTTTACCCAATGCATTGGAGGGATATATAGGCACTACCCATCTCATAATGAAATCATTCTTCCTTGTGCCACAAAATAAACTTAAAATGTTCATCATAAGCAAAAGAATAAAATGGGTTTCATAAACATCATCCCATCATCCCATAATCCATATAAAACAAATGGATATTTCATCATAAGAAAAGTGAAACCATGTAAATCAAAGTGACATTATACTTAAAACATACACATATGAAATAATGTCATCTTAGATGGAAAATGGTTTTAATAAAACACTTGAAAATAATTCTTGAGGAAAATATCCTTTCTTCTTAAAAATCATTTTCTTTTCAAAAAATGCCATTCCATTTTAAGAGAAAAGTTTTTTTTTAAATAATCATGAAATCTTGTAGAGTAATATTAATGAAGAAAATGCATTATGAAACTGTAAATATTCATTAATGCCGTATATATTAATAATAAAATGCCCCTCATATATTTAACGGAAAAGTCAAAAATTACCACGTATGGTAAATAAAAGAATGATTCCTTCCAAAACACAAAGTAAAACTCAATGAGTGGTAAACATGACTTTAAACATCCATGGAAGAAAATTAAACACTTTTAGAAAACATTTTTATGGACATGGATGAAAAATAAAACACTATTAAATAATTACGTATAAGAAATCTCGAATAAAAATGAGATTGAAAAATTATCCCTTACCTTATTTCCGATATGCTTCGTATGTATCTGAACATCCTCTTCTTCGACGCACCTCTTTAAAGCTTCCTCTTAAGGAACTAGAGTTTGTCTTTTGAGGAGAACAAAACCTCTATAATGTTTCTAGGGAAGTTTATAAGCGAAATGGGTAGGGTTTGGCCAAGCATGAAGGCTCAAAATGGTGTGAAGAGAAGAGGGAAGGGGTGCTCTTTTTATAAGGGAGGAGAGGGGCACCATAGGAAAACATAAAATACTAATTTATAATAAAGTTATATTAGGTTTTTAAAAGCCACAAATTGATTTATTTCAAAGCTGTGGTGGGGATGGGTCTAAATCCTCCCAACCAATAGGTTTTAAACAAGATTAAGATAATATTTTATCCTTATCATTTATATTTAACTCTATGTTAAATAATTTAACTTTTACCGTGTCTTTTTGTTTTCATACACTATATGGTTAATAAACTAACTATAACAAGATGAATGAACCTTAAGTGGTTCATTATTAATATATATATCTTTATCTATGTCCTTTAAAAGAACCATATATTTTAAGAATAAAATAACAATTAATAATATAATATTAGTTTTAAAAACTATTTTATGTCAATTTTGACACTATTTGGTACTTGATTTTTGTAAAAATCATAACAGTATGATTAGTTCGAAAAATGTTAATTAAATCAATACAAACAAGTAATATTAAACTATGAAATTAGTTGAATTCATAAAAAGTCTAAAATTACATTTATTGGGTATTTATGACCTCAATTATTTTAATATTTCATTAAAGAGGTAATTAATGCATCGTCATTGTGTCATTAATAAATTAAATTATTTAATGTCTAAAAATTATAAATAAAATACCATTATTTAGGAAATATTTTTATCTTTATAATGAATATGTATATTCGAATTTATCTTATGTATAACCCTATATTAAAAATGTTTTAGTTATTAAACATTGATTTTAACTATTTTAATTCTTCTTTAAATAAAATAATAATAAATGCCCTAATCTAATTCAAGTGGACCTAAAGGGTAATATTTTATTCCTAAGATTTGTTTTTTTAGAATTACACTTATCAAATAGAATTAGGACATGTGTTAGAGTAATAATAGTATTATTTTTACCCTTAATTACAATATTTACTTTTAACAGTGGTAAATAAAAGTAAAAAGGTACTATTCACCAAAAATTATTTTCATCTCATTGAACCATATTTTACTTACTAATATCAACCGTGTCTCTCAGATTTTTGAAATTCCACTCACATAAGTGGTAAAATTATGTTTTATGTAAGTTTGCAAATTCTACTAGGAGGTGGGTAAAAGACGGGGAAAAGTTCAATAAAATTTTTATATATCTAAAATAATTATAAAATGACTCCAATAAATTACATTGAACATATATAGGAATTATGTATCAATTCTGACCTAAAATAAATTTAAATAAAATAAATAATTATTTAAATAAAAATTCAGTTTTTAAATAGTAACTCAGTGTTTTCACTATTCATCAAAAATTGAAAGTGTTCAAAAAAATACCAAAAATTCACCCAAGGCTAATTTTGATATTCCGAATCCAAAAATGAAGTCCATTTTGAAAAATAAAATTTCAAAAAGTGCATATTACTATTCATAATGGCTAGTTAATAATAATATTATAATAATATCTCGTTTAGTGAAAATCGGTATTGCGAACTACACACGCTATCGAGGAAGGTTGTGATTGCGTGTAATGCAAGCCAGGTCAGGGCTGCGTGTATTGAAAGCTCCCTTTGGTGTTGTATATATCATAATCAAAACTTATTTCATTTATACATTAAAAAAATATATACCTAATGTCGCATAGAATAATTCCCACAAAACGAACTTGAAATTGTGTATAACACAAGCCATAAATAGTGTTGCGAATACTGCAAGATAATACGGTGTTGTGTATAGCACAAGCTAATTTTGGTGTAGCGTAAAACACAAGACATCAAAGTAATTAAAAATAATATTTCTCATAAAATCTCGGGTTGTTAAACTCGATTCAGAAAGGGACTTTTTCCACTAAGATGGTCTTGGAAGCAATGCCTTGGCTACTATGAAAATAATATCATGTGCTTAATGTTTTTCCACAATTACTTCTTTTTTTACCATGATATTTTATCATGATTGATGTTCCTTTATGACATATGGCTTACGTACTTCCAAGATTTATGTCTTTTCTCAAGATTTTGATGTTTAGATTTTATGATCATGTTTTTGCATTAAAATGTTTATGGATTGTTTTATGTTCCCTATGTTTACCTTTAATGAGCACCTGAGATCACCCTTTTTATGTATTATTTTCCCCAGGATATAAATAAAGGATTTAGGTAAGAAAACAAAATGGAAAGATCTTTATGGGAGATGTTTAAGACCTTTCACCATGATTAGAAGATTATGTTCTGAGTTTCCAAAGAAACTAAACTATTATGTTCCTTCGGTGTTTTTTTGTTATGTACTAAGTATTCTGCAAAAGTAATGTAATGTCCATGTACATCAATCTTGGGGTCTCTACATTGGTATTCCACTGCCTCCGCAACCTGCCCCTGCCTCGGCTCCTGGCCCTTCTGCTGTTCCTCCACCACCTTCTATTGTGTTGGCCAAGGGTTTCGTTCTTCTCTCTACTGTGGGTACAGCTACTGCTCCTACTGTTGTTGCTGACATTGTTTCCAGTCCAGGGGGATTCCGCACTTCCTTTCATGAGTTGTGTACCTATAGATCCTACTTCTCTTTCTTCCCTTCCTAATGCTGAGTCCGAGCATCCCGCTTCCACGGCTCCTGATCCATCTCTTCTGGATGGTTCTGTACTCGATGATGCCTCTTCTGAGGCGACCCCATGACTGGTTTGGGGACACATTCATTTCATTGTATATATATTTTTGTGATATCTTGTGCATGTGTTTGTTATCCCTTCTTGCAGTGTTCTTTTTCTTTCCCACTCACAGGTACTCTGGTAAATTTTGTGATGATCTTTTCCATCACATATCATTTACCTATGCCTAGAAACGAGGTGAGTATTCTTTTTACATTGTTTTATTTTTCTGTCTAAGCATATTTCTTTCCTTACACACCCTCAGTCAATTCCACTTTTTTGTCCCCACCTTCACTTGTTCTTCTTTATTGGGCACTTGATGGACCACATGTGATATTCAGCATGGGGGTGTCTCTCAACTTCTTTAGTCTTTTCCATTTTCAGATTCTAGGAGACATCATTATAAATGATATATTTGAAAACATGAAGACATTTTTGGTTAATCAAATTTTTAAATAAGAAAGTTGAAAGAGGAAAATTTTAAAAATTTCATGCTTATTTTGATTCTTAGTTATTTCTAAATGATTGCTGATATAATTTAAATTACAAAATGGTAATCCTTGGATAATTACATTGATTAGACTTATCAATTATTTTGTAAGTCATGACCTGATTGTCTCATTATTTATTTTTCCCACTCCTAGGAGGTATTCTAAACCCCTTTTTCATATTCTTTATAATACCCATTTTCTTTAGAGATTCTTAAAATATACATAACTACCATAATTTGAATGTTTTATTTTTGAAACATGATGAATTTTTGAATTAAATTAAAATGATTGATGCAAAAGATAGTTAACCCCTTTATCTTGATCCTACCCTACATCTTATCTTCGTGATACCCATGGAGACCATGAATAGCCTTTATAGGAAGCCATATTACAAGCCTATTTCCCATCCTACCCTAACTCTTTTATGACATTCCATGAATATTCATTTGAGCTCACAAAAAGGGATTGGCAATATATGGTATAAATTCGTGAATTGTCAAGAAATTAAGTATGGGGGAGTGCCTCTTGATCATTTGGGGCGACAAGAGTTCCAAACCTCAATTGTGGAAATTCAGAAAGGTTTCCTTTGTTTTAAAAAATGATACAACCAAAAGGGGCCTTATACACATTTGTTGGTTTGTGACTCCTTTCCACCTAAAGGAGATGGTGGTGATGTGATCATTTGATAAAGCTTGTTGAGGACGTTTTTACATTGAGTTTAACTTTGAATATCATGCTTTTTTATTTAAGAATTTAGCCTCCTTTTTCATGCCTTAGAGTTATTTTTTCACATATTTACCTACCAACCATTAGCCATGGAAACATCTGATCCTATTTAGAAAGTCCTCATGATTTTTTTTTAAACTATTTTTTAAAGTGGAGAACTAGAATTCTTGCAAACATATGGATAGAGTGTATATATCTTTGATAGATCATAAATTTGTTTAAAAACATCTTGAGAGTTGAGCATATTATTTGTGAGGTAAATCATTAAGTGGCTTACTTATATTTGAAAGGTTGAAACATGTGTTAAAAGAGGATGAAATTAGTTAATTGAATCATATATGAAGCATGATTAGAATATCTCCTAGATTGAAACAGCTTTATATTCTTTTTGAAATTATCTCTTGTCACTTACTATTAACATTTTTGATTAACTAATGTTCTTCCTTTTACTATATATATTCTTTTAATTAAATGTTGAGATTCACTTGATGGAATGCAAATGACTAAGTATAGGGGAGTTTGATACACCCAATTTGTGCACACATTTTCATATAATTTATTGAAAAATATTAACATGTTTTCAGCATTTATCTACTTCTTAGTGTACAAATACATTGATTTTGGTGATCTTGTTCATTTTCAGAAGTTTTTTGGCCAAATGCACATAAAGGAGGAAAACCGAGAAAAAAATTCCAATTACACATGGTGTACTAATATACACGACGTGTACTTACAAGCTCAGACACGGGTTGACTAGGAAAAATAGATGCCCAAGTATCCAAAAGGACGTACACGACGTCTGCTATGGTTACTCACTGTGTATACAATTCAAGAAGCAGTTGGTGGCCGAGAAGAGTCTACATACCCATGTGTCCGGCCTAAGGAGACATGCCGTGTTTCACTAAGACATGTCGTTTAGTCATTTCTAGAAGCATTTGGTAGCCAAATTTTGAGACTACACGTCGTTTATGGTGGCTCTACACGTAGTGTACATTCACTAACCTGGTGGCGTCGTGTTCTATGTCAAAGACATCATGTTAGGCTGCCCACCAGTGGAGAAAATGGGGGTAAAAACACGTTTAAAATAAGTACACTGCGTGTACTTTCCTACACACCGTGTAGTTTAATTTTCTATAAAAAGATCCATTGGCCTCCGGACTAGGTGTGAGTGGTGTGGGTTATTTTTTGGACAAAAGAGACGAGTATCTGAAAGAAAGATGCTCTGCCATCGTACTACCATGATTCCATCTACCGAAGAACCATTTCCTTTTTTGAAGTTACAAGCATGATTTCATCAGGTATCAATTGTTTTGTGTTTATCATTTTCAATATGTGTAACTAAAATCCTAGTGTGTTGGGATTGTGGAAGCCGATAAGTCGTAATTTGAATTAAGTTACTCTGAATATGTTTACTATAATAATATCTTCTTATTCATTTTAAATCACTTTAAATGATCACTAAAAATTCTGTACTGGACCAAGGGAAGAATTTTCAGGGATTCAAAATAATAATAATGACGAACAACCCCATGACAATTGGAAGTAATCATCAAATCAAAATAGACTAAGACAAATAAATATCTGTTAAAAACTAACAACCAGACAAAGGAATTAGTCTCTTCAGTTCTAAATATAAAGATTACTGGATCAAGGAAACATTATTATAAATTAAACCCAGAGATTTGGGTTTTAATTAACAACACAACCTCATAAGAAATTTGATTTAATAATCACCTTATCACAAATCCATAACCCCAATGCATTTATATCTCTTATTTTCATCAAAAATGACTTTCCCATCTCTAATTTTATTTTAGTAATTAATCTGCTAAAATATTCTTTAAAACCAATTTTGTTTATACACTAACAACTAACCAAAATTGATTTTTATTTCAGTAGACTTCACTAAAAACAAAAATACAATCAAAATTAAGCAAACATAAAATAACATCAAAGTTACCTGTGGATCGACCCCTTACTGGTACTATACTTGTTTGGATAAATATAATTTGGGACACTGAAACCATACATTCAGTTATACGAACATCCATTATAGATACTATTTAAACCTTTCATTAGATATTAGAATTAATTCTGCACATCTTACCATGCTCAGACAGATGGGAAAATAGATCAGACTATCTATATGCAGGGGGATATGTTGTGAGCTTTCATATTGGATTGTGGTGATTCATAGTTGTAGAACCTAAATTTATTGGAATTTTCCTACAACAAAATTAATCCCTCATTCATTATCATGTCTTTAGTTGAGTCATTGTATATTTGGTCATGTCATTCTTGGTTATGTAGGATATAGGTTGGAGATTTAGTGGTTATTGGTACTACTGTATTTTAGAGAATAACCGAGAACATCTATATGGTTTGAGAATAGAAAAAGGATTTAAGGTGCAATCATATTTCATATTTCGTTATAGGTAGAGACCTATTATGTTTGAGGTTTTAGATTATATGTTCTTGATTTCCTTACCTCATCGGGTAATAGAGTTTTGATATAGGGAATAATTTTATTTTAAAGTTCATCGAGACCTTTAATGTATTGGGGAATGTTGGTGAGATATCTTATTAGTTGAAACATCCACCACAGATGGACATGATCCATGATTCATTCCATGCATCCCAACTTCAAATTTATCATCATAGTAACTCTCCCATCATTGACCATGGAGAGTTAGATACAAAGGTGATGTAACATTAGTGGACTTGCTAGTAGAGATTTAGGATCATCCATAAAATGTGTTGTGTGGATGAGACATAACTTTGGTTCATGGGATGTGGAGGCATGGTGTCCTGGAGGAGTGTACTTTGAAGTGAGAGATGTGGATCATTCCCTATTACCCAATTTCTTTTGAATCTTTTCATGTTTTTTATAATAATTTGTTTTAATCTTACTGATTATAAGGATGGTACTATTTCCTTAGTCTATGGAGTGTGTTATGAATTAAAGTATATGATTAGGGTAAAAATACTTCTTTATAAAGTTTTATAATATTTATGCCACATTTTAAACCTGTATTGTTGATTTAGTGACACCCAATGAAGAAAATAGCTTGATATGAATGGTAGGTTTCCTTTATTTTTGTGCATAAGGTAATTTTGTTTAGCACTTATGGTTGTTGTTGGAAGGGTCTATGTAGATCTTAAAATAGTTGTATGAATTCTTATATGGTATATAGGAGGCTTGTGGGTTGTGTGAGATGGTGCGGTGTGGTTCATTGTGCATGATAATAGTGTGATTATTTTTCATCTAATGATATCATTTATAGGTGCATTGTTAGATGATTATTAAAAACCATCCCTTTACATAAAGATATTATTTTGATTCAAAATGGAGACAATCGTTTGAGATGTATCTAATGTAATATTTTGGAATTTCAAACACATTACTTAGTGGGAATTCAGGTGATGGTTGTGTTTGGGGGATGTTTTGTCAGAGTAGAGGATTGGATGGTGGAGTTGTAGCTAAAATTTGAGATGGGGAAGGATTTTGCAATTTAGAGGCCTATTTTGAACCATAAATTGAGTTTTTATATTGTGGGTATATCTATTTTTTGTAGCCTTAATGTGTGTAGTTTTTTAGGTTATTACATTTTTTCTAATGTTGTTTCATTGAGTTGGGTTTTAGTATAGCCTTCTTCCTAGAGAAATTATTTTATGGTATTGAGTATTCTCTTATAATGTGGTCATACTCATAGTTTACAATATCTATATCATGAACCTCACCATGATTCTCAAATGATATTTCGACCATCCCTGTTACATCATGGTCATTTCCATTATATCATAGTATTATCCTATTTTGGAACCCTTTCACGTTATTATATGGTGTTTAATTTTGGACTTATAATATTTAGTTTCCTATGAATTTATAAACCCTTTCAAACAATGTATTTCTCTGCTATCTATTCTCAATTATAAATTGAATCTATAAAAATATCAATCATTCAACCCATTCATTGTGGGATTTGATTCATGGAATCTATATTTTGAGTGTAGTAAATTTTAAGGTGATTTCCCTCTTTTCATCTCAAATTACTCCTAATATTAATTCCAGAAAAGGATTTGGATGGAAATATGGATGGTTTGGTGATATTGTGATTATATATTTATATTTAATTTTTTTCTAGTTTTTTGTTCCTTCCATTGTGAGATCTTGTCTATGAGGTAATTCTTTCTAGTTTCCATCATTTCATAGGTAATTGGAATGCTTTTTTACGTATAAGAACCTTGATCTCTCCCTCTTTATGAGCATTTGTGGAGATTTGTTATTTTTTTCTACCATTGGGTTGATGGTATAGGAAATCATAAGAATAAAACTAATATTCAATAACAAAAATTGAATTGAAAAGGGAGAATTTATATTTTTTTAATACTTTTGATTATATTTTTTATGGAATTATATATCCTTTCTTCCATTAATGAAATTCATTATTATTATAATCATTTTCTTTCTTGTAGTTTATACTATTATGAAACCTTGTTTGTGATTATTTTTTGAACTAACCCCATGTATAAGTTTATGAATGTGTATGTATAAATATATATTTAAATGGTTCCCCACTAAAAACTAAAAATCTTTTAAGAATAATGATGCTATGTAACATAGTATGGAAATTAAATTCCTTGAAAAATATGAAATTATAGTAATTTGATGAAGGAGATATGTGTTGTTGTGTTTTTATATGCTTGGTGGGTTTCCTTATGTGACATGTGGGAATGGTTTTTGGGTATTTTATGTTTATGATGGTAAACATATTGGGCGTTGAATATCACAGGAATTGAATAAATGGTTGGTTGGAATGGGACATGATGTTGGTTGATGTTTGGTTGTTGTGATGTGTAGTTGTTTGGGTGAGATGGCTTGGAATATTTTGTGTGGTTGTGATAGTCTATGTGGTATGGATGAAACCTTGTGTGGTGTCGTTATGTTAGTTTCGTGGTTAGCCATGGAATGAATTTAAATGCTCAAAATGAAATGGCATTGGTTGGTAAATGAATAAAGGAGCTCTGAAATTAAATCTGAGAATGAACAATAATTGATGTGTTGTAATTTAAATAATTGAAATAAATGATAAATTAATGGTTTTTGTTAATCTAAATGAATGGATTATTAAATGGGAGTGATTTCAAACTCATTAATTATAGAAAATGTTTGAATGTGGAAATTGTGTGGCTATGTGTGGTGGTTCTGTGGTGTGATGCATATAGTTGTGGAAATGGTTGTGATAGGTGTCGTAAGGTGCAGTGGTGGTGTTTCGATGTATGCTAGTGAAGTTGATATTAAACCATTTTTTGGGAGTTGTGTTATATCTAACAATCTTATTTTTTTATATTTTTACTATATAAACTCTACCCAAGAAAGATTATATTACCAAAAACCAGATGTTTTGGGTTTTGGGTGTTTTTTTCAAAATCCATGTTGGTGTTGGGTAATATGGTTGTTTATCCCCTCTCCCCCAATCTACGTTCCGTAATAGTGTTTATATGAGTTGGTGTTGGAGACCACCCAATGATAAAAAAAATTAGTGTTATAGATATCCTAATGATATTGAGGAGGTGATTTTTGGTGGGGGTCATGTGTTGTAGTAGAAGGTAATGAGGTTTATGGTCGTAATATTCGTAATACACCACTACAACGGATATGAGATGTTACATTTTAATAAATTTGTGGTGTGGATATTGACTGATGATAACACCATATGCGAGAACCTATGGGAGTCTGGGATAGGAAGGGGTGAGTGTATAACCACATCAGATATTATTGGATATATGATAAGATATTCCTGGAAGGGATGTAATCACAGGATGTTAGGTGCTGGAAAGTGATACCAGAAAACCAATAGAGAAGTGGTCTTTTGAAACCATTGTTTTATATTATTTGGATACTATATTACTATATTGGATGTGTTATTTGGTGAGTGTTCCATGGTGAGGTTGGGATTGACTAGTAAACCAATTTAGGAACATATTGGTTTTGATTTTTTATTCACCGGTGTATTAGTATGCACTTTTTAAATGTTCATGAGATACTTTAGGTATGATGTGAGTATACATATTATTCACACCATATATATATAAACTGAATTATTATGATTCTAATTGGATTTGGAGGACTCAGTTATACATTAAATGATTTGATTTCATAGTTGATGTTAAGTCTTTATCATAGGGATTTTCTAGTGGGTATTTATTTGGATATTTTTTGTTGGAATCGTTCATTAATTAGAGGAGGGGTTTTATTTAATTTTATGTTATGTGATGGAGTTTTTTGGAGGATGATTTATCCTATCATCAAATATTTGTTATTAATGAAGAAATATTCCTTCCATATGTGAGATTTATATACCCTCAGTGTTTATCTCAATTACTAGGTCCAAAAAGAAGTGGTAATTAGGTTTCATGATCCATCTTCCTTCACTTGATGTTCAGGAGCGGTACCTTTTGAGGGAGGGGTTTTTGACATTAATATCTATGGGAATGTAAGAATTTACAACTATTTTTTTGAAATCATGTAATAATATATTGAATATGATTCAAGGTTTTATATCATGTCTAGTATTGGATTTTGTTTATATGATTTTATATAGTATAATGCTTGGATTTATGGTATTATTCAGAGCATTTTAATTTAAGAAATTTAAATTTCATTCCTCAAGAATCTTCGGGGATTAGAATTCCATTCCTAAATATTGAAGAAAATTCATTGCACACTAAATGTAACATGGATGAATTTTTTTAGTTGTAACATATTTAAATAATGTCTGATTTTAGAATAATCAACAGAAAGAATGTGAATTATATTTATGGAAGATTTATTTTTTGACCTACAAAAATTTCTCCAATGTGATGGAATGATTAATGAATATTTAATTTGATCTTGAATAGCATGGTTCATGAAGGTAATGAATGTATATATTTTAATTTTAATTTTAAATCATGTATAAGTAATATTTTTTAAATGAAAAGTACAATTAATTTTTTCGATTTTGTCAGGATGAAATAGGGTATTGTATATGATGTGTCCTTTGATGATTGATTTTATTGAATTATTGATATTTTTTTCAAAAATTATATTTTTTTATTATCTAAAAAATATTGTATTAAAGGTTGTTTAACATAAAATATTCCCTTAATAAAACATAATCCAAGAAATTATATGATGTTATTTAAAATATATTTTAAGTTGTGCCAATTTTTACTTTCATGTTGTGTTGTTACTATTATTAGATTAATTAAATCACATCCCATAAAAGCGTAATCATTTAATGATGGTAACAAAAAATGTTATCTAGAATACCTAAAATTTAGTGATGGTTTTGTTACTGGCCACACATAAACCTTTTGAAATGAATATAGAAAATTTATTAATTGATGTTTTATGTTTATTATATCAATGTTTACTTGTTATGTTTATTTATTGTGGTATCTATGTGAATAGATGGGAATCATTGCAGATATATTTGAGGTTTGGGGTGGGATGGACAATGGATATATGGTCGGACCTTGGAATGTGTGGGGAGATTTTATTTAATTGTATCTGTACTATTTTTAAAATTACTTTTTGACATTTATGTGTTTATTTTATATTTTTATAGTGTTGTAATAGTTATATGGAGGATGAAATTTGTGTATGGAAGGTTTTAATGGAATATATGTGGCATGTAGCTATTATGGGGGTGATTTATGTTATGGTGGGTTTTTACCAATGTAGTTTATCCCCATATTTGTAATGGGATATGTGGGTGACATAATAGATATGGTATAATTTTTTTCTTGATGTGGAATTTTTTTATGGTTTCATGGAATGTTAGGAAAGCGATCTAGTCTGGAAGAGTAGTGTTAGGGAAAATATGTCTTTCTATGAAATGATGTTGTTCTCAGTGATTTTTGAGTAATATGTTTCTAAAAAAACTTCTTAATAAATATATGACTTTTTTAAATAAGTATTATATTGCTTATTTTTTTAAAGAATGATTTTCGGTATTTTTACATTAAATTGGTTTTGGAAAAAATAGAGGTTTTAAAGAGATATTGTAATTTATTTTTAAAAAATATTTTAATGGATTTAAACAATAATATTTCATATTTTAAACCCTAAATATCAAATTACATTCTATATGTTAAATTTTAACTTGTAAGAAGAATATATTTTTTGGAAATAAATATGAATATGGAATTTTTTTTATCTGGATAACTTCATGATGTATTGTATTGCATGAAGTAGTTTTTTTGGAAAACATTCCAAAGGATTGTTAGTAGTGGTATTTCATTAATTAGGAGGTATCTACCACTTGACTTTAAATTTATGGGTATTTCCTTTCACACTATTGTTAAATTCTTACATTGTTTCTTTCTTGGGTTGAATTCAATGTGATGGATCTAGTTTCTAATTTATTTCACTAGGAAATTATTTATTTTCCCAGGTATATTTTAAAACTCTTGAGGATGAGAATTGTTTAAGAGGTATATAATGTGACGGAAAATATTTTACTCACACCATAACATTATAATTTATTGGATTACATGCTTGTCAAGGGATACCTTCTAGTAGTTTCACAGGTTTCAAGTAGGTTTTTAATGAGTTTTAAAATATTTTGTGGTTTTTAGGCCTTAAAATTATTTTTTCTGTTATGTATATAATTTCAATTAGGAAACACTTTTACTCTAAGAGTTACCCCTATAAATGCTTTTATACCTATATATACCATCATATTGCACCAATTCCATGCATTATGGTCTTTTCTATAATTTGACAACCCAAATGTGAGAACTTTCTGACCATTATGTGGCCCTTGGAAAAATATTTTTACCATTACATTATAATGTATATTGTTGTGTAGGGTGTAATTCTTACATTGTGAAAATGTAATAACTTCACCATGTAAAATCAATATCATTCAAGGTAAATGTGATTTAACATATGCATAATGGTTTAAAAAGTTTCACCAACTCAAATAATGTTAGGATCAACTTTTTATCAACAATGGAAATGTTATCCATGTCTCATGAAATGTTAATTCTAGGTTTTAAATCAGTATGTAAATGTAGATTGGAAATTTTAAATCCTATGGAAAGTTAGACCAATATTTAACTTGGATATAGAAAAGTATGTCCTTGGTTATATAAAGGTAGCTAGTAGACCTCGTGTAAATGTAAAAACATATAATTCACTGCATAAATGTAACTTTTTATACATTTATTCAGAACTATTTATAAATAAAGGAAACTATTTAACTATAAAACTATATTATTCTTCCATTTTTCGACCTGAAACACTTTTAATGGAACCAAATGGAATTATTTATTGAAAATAAGTATATTTAAAATTAGGTATAAAGAATATGATAAATCTTTAACTTCCATAAAAAATCATTGATTTTAGAATATTAAAGAGGAGTGTGAATGGGGGAAAAGAAAATAGAGTTAATGTGAATTAAAATGGAAATATTTAATCATGATTTATAGGGATAGCCAAAAAAATTATACCATTGTATTCATAACTAGATAATATTCCCATGTTTGAGTTATTCATTGTTTTACTCAAATCAGTGTGACTATATATTTCCAATTTTAAATCTAACATGCTTTTATAAATCAACTCAAGCTTAAAATCATGAGTTCTTATACACTATAACCTCTCTCTCCCTCCTCGGTTTTAGTGCAGAACATAGTAAAGATCATCCTAGTAGATAATTTATAAAATGTTATACTATATTATGAAATAATATATATTTTGTTTCATGATGGGAAATCTCTATATAAGGATGGAATAAATAAAGATGATAATCAAGTAAAAGTGGATATTTTTTACATGATTGTGTGTGTGTTTCATTTTCATTATGTATTATTGTTGATTTTATATTTCCAAATTAAAATAGAATGATAAATTCATTGGAAATATGAAAATGATTCAGATGGAATAATTATTGAAATGAAGTTTCATAATAACCCTATAATATATATATATATATATATATTGGAGCCATTTAAAACATGAATAACTTCTCATGTGTGTTTTTTCTCTTCAGTGATCCTAGAAACTGTTGTGATATTTGTTTCCCTTGAATGTGTTGATTAATATTATGATTAAATATTGGAATCACTCCAAATAAATTGATAATAATCAAAGCTATAAATTAAGGGGTTACATGAATAACCAGGATGTGAAATAATGATTGGTGTTAGACCATGTATTGTTTATTCTTGTCTCTATTATCATGTTTGTTTAAATTTTATGCATAGATTAATTTTTTTGTGATATTGTGATAGTATTATAAGATTATACTGCTATGAAACCCACCTTCACATTTTGTTAGATGAGTTAAATTCATGTAGTGAATTAGTTGTGTGTCAATATATATGTTATTTTGAACTAGAATTGAATATGTTTGTCTGAATAAATATAAAATAGAGTTGTAATAAAGAGTTTAATGTAAAATATTTTTCTAATATATTTAATCAAGGATATAATTAATGTGATTATTGGGATGATAATAATTTATTAATATGATGAAATGAATGAATGATTAATTAAATTTAATGGGGATGGTAATTGATAATTGATGGATATAAAAATAATACGTAACTGTGAAAAAAAAATATGATATCCCCTTCATAGAGAATTGGTTGTACAGTTGATATTGTTGCCTTATTATGAAATGTGGTTCTTCATATATGATGGTTATTTTGTGGATAGAATTTATGGAAATATATTTAGGGGAATAATGTAAATGGTGGGAATATATAGTGGAGAATACATTTATGTTATTTGATTTCTTGAGTTAGGTATGATCATATAGTTTATAATGGATTGGGGTATAACATGTAATGTACTAGAATACAATATGGGGTATTGATTTAATTCATGGTAGTTTCAAGCATTGAAGTGGAGTGAGTGATTTTGATTTTATATAAATTAATGACAATCTATGGTTATGGTAATAATATAATGATAATAGAATAGATGGTGGATATGTCTAGAGGTGATGGCATAGTTTAAGGGTGATGACTAAAGATGATGTCTCAATTAGTGGTGATGCCAAGTATTAATGGGTTTTCAGTCGGTGGTGTTATATTGTAGTGTTGTTTCTCAAGAGAGGGATATACATGGATGGAGTAGGGAATGTGGTTGATGTCCTTTGAGATTACATTAACCTAACAAATTATGGATAGAAAGAGGGTATGTAATTATGATATGTAATTATGTGAAAGATTGATATTTAGTGTTGTGGTTGTGTATCTATAGCTATGGTTGACATGATATTCTATTGGGTTATTTTTTTATGATTTATTGGTTATGGTGTCCCATTATTACATCCTAGGTTCGTTAGTGAGGGTTTGAACTATTGTCTCACTACTTGTTTGAGGTGGAGTGACCCATCATCTGATAGGTAGAAGTTTTGGGGAATTTCTAGGAACATGTTTGGAGGCGTTTTAGTAATTGTTTTTGAGTTGTGGTTTTTTTTTGTTACTAGAGATTGTATAAAATATATTCTCATGATGTGAGGTATTGATTTATGAAATTATAGAATTGGAAAGGGGTGTTTGGATTTTTTTTTTCTTTTTCTTTTTTCTTTTTTCTTCTTATAATTATGTTTGGTTTCCCTTGATTTATTTTTTACACTGGATCATTTGGTTGGCTTTATGACTAAAGGAATGACTCTAGGATGAAGGGAGGATATTTGAGAGGGTATTTGGGAAGATTTTGGTCGAGACCAAAGGATTTGAAGGTGTGAAATTGAGAAAGGGGGGGTGCCCTTTTATAAGAGGGGTGAGGGGCACCTTTGGAAATGCTAAAAATGTTATTTTATAATAAATTAATATTCTGTTTCTAATGGCTCCAAAGTAGATTATTTAAAGGTTAAGGTGGGGATGGTTCTAAATCCTTTCAACCAATAGATTTTAGACTGGTTTGGGTCACTATATTAACCTTATCATTTATATTTAACTCTTAGTTAAACAGTATGACATTTACCAGGTCTCATTGTATTTTTATATTATATAGTTAATAAAAATACTATATACATCCAAGAGAACCCCAAGTGGTCCAATAATGATACACCTATCATTATAAAAGTATCTCGGTCGAATCTTATATTTTTATGAATTGAAAATCAATTAATAATATAATATTTGTTTTAAAAAATCTTTTATGTCAATTTTGACCCTATTTAATAATTTATTTTTGTTAAAGTATTAACAACATTATTAATTCAAAAAAAAATCATTTTAGAAATCCTAACATATCATATTAATCAATTAAATTCGTTGATGGCATCAAAACTATAAAATAATATTTATTTTAATATTTATAATACCAATTATCTGATTCTTTCATTAATAAGGAAAATACTGAATCCTTATTGTCTAATAAATAAAATTAATTTTTCAATGTCAAAAAATTATAAATAAAATACTATTATGTAGTAAAACGTTCTTTCTTTATAATTAATATTTATAATCTAATTTATCTTATGTATAACCCTATATTAAAAATGTTGTAGTTATTAAACATTGATTTTAACTCTTTTAAGTTTTCTTTGAATTAATAATAATAAATGTCCTAATCTAATACAAGTGGACCTAAATGATAATATTTTATTACTAAGGTTTTTTTGGTCTACATACACTTCTACAATAGAATTAGGACTTGTTTTAGGGTAATATTAATATCATTTTTACCCTTAATTACTTGATTTACTTTTAACCGTGGTAAATAAACGTAAAAAGTTACTACTCACCAAAATAATATTTTTATCTTATTGAACCATATTTAGTCCTTGATATTAACCGTTTATCTTGGATTTTGGAAATTCCACTAATAGAACCATTAAAATTAAGTTTTATGAAAATTTCCAAATTCTCCTAGGATGAGGGTAAAAGACGGTGAATAGTTCCATAAAATTTTTATACATCTAAAATGATTCTAAACTAATTCCAATGAATTACATTGAAATTATATAGGTACTATGTATCTATTTTGACCGTAATTAAATTTAAATAAAATAAATAATTAATTAAATTAAAATTCTGTTTTAAATAATGACTCAGTGTTTTTCACTGTTCATCAAAAATTGAATGTTTTCAGAAAAACACAAAAATTTCACCCTAGGTATAATTTCTATATTCCGAATCCAAAAATGAAGTCAATTTTGAAATATAAAATTTATAAAATTTCAAAAAGTGGGTATTATTATTCATAACGGCTACTTTGATTGGTCTCAGTGTGTTATAATCTCGGAGTTGCGTACAACACACGCTACTGTATTATTCAAAGAAAAGCATACCATGGAATCATAGGGTGTTACATTCTCCCCTCCTTCAAATAATTTCGTCCTAGAAATTTCTAGAATACTACTGCATGAAATGCCTTGCGTGGTTCTTCATCCTATGTTCCTTGGGTTCCCACGTTGCTTCTTCCATCTTGTGGTTTCTCCACAAAAATTTTACCAGAATAGTCGTTCGGTTTCTTAGTACTTGTTCTCTCGTATCAAGAATCCTGGTGGTATCTTCGCAATATGACATATCGGGTTCCAGTTCTAATTCCTAATAGGTGAGTACATGCTTTGGGTCAGGCATGTATTTCCTCAATAGTGATAAGTGGAACACATCGTGAACTTTGGTGAGACTTGGCGGCATTACCAAACGGTAAGCTACAACCCCATTTCATTATAGAATTTCGAAAAGTCCAATGTACCTGGGACTCAATTTACCTTTCTTACCGAAACATATAACTACCTTCCATGAAGATACCTTTAAGAAAACATGATCTCCTACATGAAATTCCAAATCCTTCCTTCGGTTATCGACATAGCTCTTTTGCCCACTTAGATCTACTATGATGTGGTTTTGGATTACCTTTACCTTTTCCATTGTTTCCTCCACCAGTTATGGGCCTACAAGTTTTCTTTCACCAACGTCATCCCAACAGGTTGGTTTGCAGAATCTCTTTCCATATAACGCTTCATATGGTGCCATCCGAATACTTGAATGGAAGCTATTGTTATAGGAAAATTCTACCAGAGGTAAATATTGATTCCACATACACTGAAAGTCAAGTGAGCAAGATCTCAACATATCTTCTATGGATTGAATAGTCCATTCTAATTTTCCATCTGTTTGAGGGTGGTTGGAAGTGCTCAAACAAAGATCAGTATATAAGGCCTTCTGAAGACTTTTCCTGAATGTTGAAGTAAAACAGGGATCATGGTCAAAAACAATCTATAGGGGTACTCCATGAAGTATCACAACTTCATTAATATATAGTATTGCTAGATGTTTAAGTGGTAAATCTTCCCTTATAGAAAGAAAATTTTCCGAAATGGTAAGACGGTCAACAATGACCCATATTGCATCGTTCCTTCTAGTAGTCTTTTGTAGTCCCATGACAAAGTCCATCATGATATTATCCCATTTCCACTCTGGTATGGGAAGAGGTTTCATGGCTCCTCCAGGCTGTTGCTTTCCAGCTTTCACTTGTTGAAAAACCATAAATCTTTAAACAAAATCAGCAAACTCCCTCTTCATGTTGTCCCACCAAAATTGTTCCGTCAAATCTCTATACATTTTGGTGCTCCCATGGTGTATAGAGAAATTTGAGCTATGAGCATCATCTAACAATTCCCTTTTCAGATCAGGTATATCGGGAACACAAATTCTCTTCCCAAATTTTAAAACACCTTCTTCATACACAAAGTCTTTCAATCTTCTATCATTCACAACATTAAACTTCTTTTGAAATTCTTCATCATCATTCTAAGAACTCTAAATCCTTTCTAGTAATGATGGTTTGGAAACCATTTGAAAAAGCATTGATGTTTCACCTTCCATGGTTATTCCCATGTCCATCTTCACTAGATCCATGAAAATGAGATCCCTTTCAATTCTCATCATGTTCAAAACTCCATGATCTTTTCTGCTCAAAGCATCTGCCACCTTATTTTCCTTCCCTGGGTGGTATTTTATCGTGCAGTCATAATCCTTGAGTAGTTCAAGCCATCTCATTTTCCTCATGTTGAGTTCTTTCTATGAGAAAATGTACATCAAACTCTTCTGATCGGTATATATCTCACATTTTCACCATATACATAATGTCTCCATATCTTCAAAGCAAAGATCGCAGCTGCTAACTCGAGATCCTAAGTAGGATATTTTTTCTCATGAATTTTCAACTGCCGTGATGCATAGGCAATAACCCTATCATTCAGCATAAGGACACAACCAAGTCCTTTCTTTGATGCATCACTATAAATAAAAAACCCATCATTTCCCTATAATAGATTCAATATAGTATCATTGACTAATATTCTCTTCAGTTCATCAAAGCATTCTTCACACTCTTTTTTCCAAACAAATTTAACCACTTTACGTGTGAGCTTTGTAAATGGGTTAGCCTACCAGGCAATGTTCTTGACAAAACGCCGATAATAACGTGCTAATCCAATAAAACTACGTACCTCGGTTATACTTGTTGGTTCTGGCCATTATTGGGTTTCTCTTTTCATAGAAGGATCAACGTAAATAACTTCCTTAGAGACAATATGACCAATAAAAGAAATCTCTTGGAGCCAAAATTCACACATGCTAAACTTCCCATACAATTCATGTCTTCTCGGAGTCCTCAGGATAATGCACAAGTGATTTTCATGATCTTCATAGCTTTTGGAGTATACCAAGATATCATCAATAAATACCACCAAAAATTCATCGACATATTCCTTGAAAACACTATTCATTAGATCCACGAATACAGAGGGTTAATTAGTCAATCCAAAAGGAATTACTATAAATTCATAATGCCTGTACCGGGTTCTAAATGTTGTCTTCGGAATGTCTTCCTTCTTCACACACAAATGATGGTATCCAAATAGAAGGCCAATCTTTGAATAGTATTAATATTTTCGAAGTTGGTCAAATAAATCATCAATGCGAGGTAGGGGATACATGTTCTTTATTGTTATAGAATTGATCTCCATGTAGTCGATACATAACCTCATAGATCTGTCTTTCTTTTTAACAAAAAGAATCGAGGATCCCCATAGAGAAACACTAAGGAGAATAAATTCCTTATTACTCAATTCTTGTAGTTGTTTCATTATTTCAACTAATTCCACAGTGGCCATTCTATAAGGGTTCTTCGATATAGGCCTTGATCCAGGAATAATATCAATGGAAAACTCAACTTCTCGTTCTGGAGGATGTCTAGGTAAATCTTCCGGAAACACATCTACATATTCTTTCACAATTGGTACATCCTCTATTTGAACATTCCTTTCCTAACCCACATTCATTTCATTCTCTTCCTCCCCAATAATCGAATTTAGTTGGGCTACTGGGGGTGGATCTAGGTAAGAATTAATTGGTTATGATTCCGCTCTAAAGATAAGGTGTTCCTTATCATCATCATCAAAAATGGTAACCTACTTTTTCTTACAGTAAATTTTTTCATCATAGTCTAAAATCTAATCCATACCGAGGATTATATCAAATTTAATCATAGTTATGACAATGAGATCAGTGGTTAAAGAACATTTATGTGCTCTAATGGGGACGGATTCACAAAACATTATTGCAACGATACTTCCCTTATGAGTTTTAACTAACAACTCCCTTGTTAAATCAAATTGGAAATATCTAATTTTCATAGCAAATTGGGACGATATGAAACAATGTGATGACCAAGAATCAAATAATTCATTTTCTAAACTTGAGGAAACCATTAAATTACCTGCCACCACATCATTTGGAGCTTCTACCTCAGTAATAGTGATAGCATAAGCTTGGCCTTGATCCCTTGGCCTTTTCTGAGGTAAGTTCCCTTGATGCTTAGAAAATTCATTTTCACGATGTCCCATCTCCCTACAATTGTAGCACTAAACATAGGTAGCATCTTTCTTCTCGTTGCGATCACGAGTTTGGTGTCCTTTTTCACCACACATGTAACAGACTCCCATTCCTTTTGAGAATGTACCAGGGTGATTCTTCCCACATTTACTACAGGATTGAAATTCAACTTTTCCCTTCATCCCCTTGTTTCCATTCCCAGATTGATCAGCAGATCTCTTCTTCTCATGATTTGCTTTAATGTCATAAGATGTAGAGAATCCTTTTTTGTCATGATAGCACATGAGACAATATCTTCATACAATGAGAAGGTTTTTGAGACTAATGCTCAACGGAGAAACGGTTTTAACCATTGAATGAAATGGTCAATCTTACTTCTTGGGTTATTTATATAATCTCCAGCATACCTTGCTAACCTTGTAAAGTTAGCCTCATATATTGTGACATTATCTCCTCCTTTTGCCTCAGGCTCAGAAATTTCCTTTCCATATCTGCTCGATGGTCACGAGTAATGTATTTTTCTATGAAAATCGCCTTGAACATCCTCCATTCCATATCTAATACTTCATTAACTTCCTTTGTTTTTTGTATCAATGACCACCATTGATCTGAATCTTCAGTGAGGCGATAAACTTCCATGATAACTTTTTCCCTTTCACTACTCCCCAATGCCTGAAATATTTTCTCTAGGGAATTAATCCATTGCTCGGCTACTAAGGGATTTTTAATCCCATTAAACGTTGGTGGTTGTTTCCTCATGAAGAGATTTAAAATTGATCCTCCACGCTAGGGATCTGGGTGCTCTATACGGTTAAGGTTATTATTCATAACCTGAGTGAGTTGTCCTAGTATGGTAATTAGTTGATCAGCACCAGTTGAATCACTAGCTCCACTATAATTATCTTGAGTAGGAGGGAAATCACTACATGGAGTGCGGGCATTGATACAGTTTCCATTTCTTCCACTAGGTGCCATTTCAAATCAATGGCATAAACTAGATCAGTTTATGAATCAAAATACATAATTCCATTCTTGTAAAACACTTAACATAAATTGAACTATATATGGATATAATCCATAATCATAAAAATTTTTTTTTGAGGATGTATATACTCATAAATGCTTCATAATGGTTTTTAAAGAAAATGAGAATTATCCTATGCATATCCCCTGGGAGTGTCATAACCAAGAGTGCAGCAAGGCCCGTTGTCGTGAACCAATTCCCGTTCGATTCTAGCTCAATGCGGTGTTTTCGGGTATTACCCCAAGGTACATCTGTGCCAGATCCGCCTCTACCTACTCGTATCCAGACAAGGATGTATTGTTTGGAAAACCCACAAAAACTATACAATACCAATATTCTAGGTAGTTATTCTATACTAATCCTCAAATATTATCATAGGGATATGTCCTCTAATCAATGTTTATCTAAATATAGCTTTCAATGTTTGTACTAAACTTCCTCTGATACCAACTATAATGCCCCGACCCTAGTTACCTAGAGTCAGTGCATTATTACATATTATTGGCATCATCATAAAAGATCATGTCTCGAAAGGCCGATTAGTTTAGTAGCCTTGGAATAACTAGATACATTCATAAAGTTTACATTACATCATAAAGTGAAAACTACTAAAACAACATCTTGTCTTCATATCCCCTCATACTATCCCTACATGTCATTTATAAATTACTTCTTCACATACTAGGAAAAAGAAAACATTGAAAGGGGTGATCTCAGATGCTCAGTAAGGATAATAATATAGTGGAAGCTTTCATAAATAAGCATAAACATTTAAGGCAATGTATAACTAAAACAAAAGCCTTTTAAACTTTAAATTCAGAATAATATGGAAAAGGGAAAATGAAATAATGCCATTTACTTATTCACATGGATATTATATTAGTCTAATAATCACATTCAATATCAATAACCACTTTCATAATGATGGAATGCATAATGTCAGCCTATCATTACCACATAGTCAAGGCCTTGTGCCAACACTACAAATAAGATTTAGTCAAAGACTTGTTACAAGACACTAGTTAGTCTCATGAGAACTAATGATGCATAGATGAGAGATAGCAGACTCCACCTGTCACTTATTACGTTCAATGCATTCCTCATATGAACAGGTTTAAACATAACATAAATATTCATATTAAAACTAGCATGTGAAATATCAATACTTTCTCCATAATCCATGAATTGTATAAAAATAACACATCCACAGTCAAAAATATCACAAAAACTTCAATACGGTATGGAAGTTTTCTATAACTGTCACGACCCGTCCTCGGGGTCTGTGTCGTGACTACCCAAAGCCCGCCTTCCATAGGCCAGGGGTTGGCGACTAGCACCAAAGGCGTAAATCCCAATAAGAGGGAAGGCATTGCCTTTATAAAAGTAACCAAACACCACAGAGTACAAGTGGATGTAAAACACTAAGTACAAAAAAAAAGTGCTGAAAGTAAATGGGCCAGAATACAAACCCAAAACAATGTACAACTACAACTGAACAAAGTACAACAGAAAAAGACAACAGCTGGAGGGACGGAAGTGGCTCCGGGGTCATCCTCCTCGGATCCTACCTGAATGGTAGGTACAGATGGCGCAGCTCCTGGTCGTCCACCACGGAACCTACCTGAAGGGTAGGTACAAATAGCCTCCTCCACGCTCTTTTCCGTCAACCTCCTCCGTGTGTCGTCTCGTTGTTTAGTCCACCTCCGGGTACTGACTCGTTATGTAGTCCACCTCCGGGTACTGACTCGTCGTCTGCAACCAACACAACGAGGTGCGGGCATAGCCCGGGCAGGGGTGAGTATAACGATACTCAGTAGGGACCCCGAGACCCTCAAGGTCTCACTAAACCAACAAGGATAACCACAAATAAGATCTCAACAGATAACCTCTACTTAGATATATTCCCATACATATACCTAAGTTATCATTTAACCCATCTCAATCATGAGAAAACACAAGGATTATGAAATCAATGGATAACCATTACCCAGGTATATTCCCATACATATACATAAGTTATCAAGTGGCCCATCTCATTCATGAGGTAAACAAAAAGGTCAAAGATTCATCTCAAAACAGGATTTTCATTATCGAAACCGTAACTACTGAAGAGCCCCATCTCTGGAGTGTACAGTGGTCCTGCCACGACTCCGAGGTACTGCTCACTAACCTAAGACTGCTGAGGTACTCCTCCTGTCAAGTACCGCGGGTCAGCCTCCCAGACACAGTAGTTCTTCCCAAACACAGTAGTGCACACCCCCAAGTAGCCTGCTGAGGTACTCTCCGGACGAGTACAGCGGGTCTGCACTGTCATACAGGTAGTGCTCCGTCTGCCATGGGTCTGCACCTCACAAAGTAGTGCTCCGTCCACTGGGCTAGTCGACTCACTCCAAGTCGAGTCGGTCAAGCAGTCGTCAGGTCTCAGTCAGCGACACGGTCTTCGTACTCCGTACACTCGTCTCTGGGAGGGTCTGCTCCACGAGATAAAGGTCGATACTCCAAGTATCTCAAAGTCCCACTAAGATGTATCTCAAAGGACCGCCTCGTCACAGTGGTATCAACGCAACAGACGGCGTGTCAATCGGGCGCCCGATCTGTGAGTTATTAGCCTTTTCGTCCCTGGGGCCCGGTTGGTTTCGTGAGCAATCCAAATCCGGCCGTATCTCAACTGTACCCCGAACTCTCATGGGGTATACTCAAAGGGACCGTTTCTCAATGTGATCACCAACCCCGCTGAAGGTTCGTCAAACGGACGTTCAGTCTGAAAGATATCAGCTTTTCCGTTCTAGGGGCCCGGTTGGATTTCGGGTACAATCCAACCCGGTCAAACCCCAATAGTGTCCAAAACTCGGGCTAAGCATTCCAAAATTTTCGTCTCATAAAGAGGAAAACAACGAGACAGACGGCGCGTCAATCAGACGCCTGGTCTGTGAGTTATCGGCTTTTTCGTTCTAGGGGCCCGGTTGGTTTCATGAGCGAACCAACCTGACCGTACTCCACCTGCATCCAAACCTCGGGAGGATTGAGCCAAAAGATCCATCTCACATAGAGGAAAACAACGAAGCTGACGGCACGTCAATCGGACGTCCGTAGCTCAAGGTATGAGTGTTTCTGCTCCGAAGGCCCGGTTGGTTTCGTGTACGAACCGACCCGGCTGAACTCAATGTATTTCGAAATCTTGAGTGCGATATACCAAAACGACTGTCTCGATCCAAGGATCGCGTTGCCGCTGACGGCGCGTCGTTTGGAGGACCGTAGCTCAAGTTACGGGCATTTGACAGAAACGATCCGAAAATGGGGGTCCGGGCCCTGGCCGACCCGGCCCAACCCCCCCCCCCTGGGTCGGCCGAACCGGGTCGACCCGGTCCGGCCCAGTCGGTCGGACTGGCCTGGCTCGGCCGGGTGGCCGAGCGACGCTGGGGGGAGCCGCCGCCCCCGCGTGACACCCCCGCGGCACCCGCGGGGTGTCGCCCTGGACGACCCGAGTGACGCGGGGGGGAGTCGCTGCCCCCGCGTGACACCCCCGCGACACCCGCAGGGTGTCGGCCTGGACAACCGAGCGACGCGGGGGGGAGCCGCTGCCCCCGCGTGACACCCCCGCGGCACCCGCGGGGTGTCGCCCTGGACAACCGGGAGACGCGGGGGGGAGCCGCCGCCCCCGCGTGACACCCCCGTGGCACCCGCGGGGTGTCACCCTGGACAGCCGGCGGTGCGCCGGGGCACCGCCGCCTCCGGCCGCCAGCGACCCGTGCCACCGGCGGCTTCCGCGGGCCACCGGAGTCGCTCCGGTGGTCCGTTTTCCTTCCTGCCTGCGCCGTTGTTCCTCCCTGGACTCGTTCTTCACTGTGGAACCATCAAACTTCCGTTGCGGCACGTTCCGTCGTCGCCCGTCAAATCCGCACAACAACGAAGAACGGTGGAGGGTTGTCGGGCCGTGTTCGTTTGGCCTGCACCCTCCGCGTTAGAGATAAACAACGGGAGACATATATTCAACACAAGAATCGATAATTTTAAAGGATTAAAATTGTTCTCATTGTCCGGTCCTTCACTTTTAAAAGAAACCATCACGGGAAAAATGAATTAAAATTCACAACATCCCCTACCTTGGGTATAAGCCGATCGGAAGGAGGTATCGTCGTTTGAGGTTCGTCGTGGTATGGCGTTGCGAGGATGACGATGTCAAAGGGGGACATCGGCGTTCGTCCGAATCGAGGGAAGGCGAAGCCGTCGTCGCTTGCTACCCGATTCCGCTTCCGAGCTTGTTCGTCGATCCGTTGACGATGAAGGGGAAGAAGAAGATCCGTTGAAGAGTCTCGTTGCGGAAGGGGAGAAATTCCGTGGATGGAAAACGAGCGTTCTTCGTCAGAGGTGGCACGTTCTTCGCGTTCTTCACGTTGTTCGTCGGAGAACGAAGAATTCTCCCTCTGCTCTCCCAAAGGTTTTTACACAACACAAACCCCTCAACAAAAATAAAAGAAGTCTTCAACTTATTTTATTATCAACTTAATAATTTGAAAAACAAAATATAAGAAACGAACAATTAATTCTATGAATTAATTTTAAAACTTAACAGCCCAATTAAATTGGGGCGTTTCTTAACCAGAAAAATGCACGGTCGACCTCTTTTAATAGGGGGGGGGGGTGCGGGTGCGTTACTTAAGAAGAAAAGAAACGGTGGGGCTCATGCGGGCCCCAACTCACAAATATCCTACCAAGTGGGTAGGATATTTTGAATTGCACCCTATCCGCTTCAACCCAGCTTAAGCAGCTTTTAAGTGGTCTTTAAGCGGCTTTAAGTGAAATAAAATAAAATTGTCATACAACTTTATTTTATTTCTTAACTTAAACCCCAAAAATTAAAAAGAACAACCGAGCAAACGCAACTCCGAAAGAGGCGTTTCTAAGAAAAAACTGGCGTTTCGATTTCATCGGTGCCCTCAGAATTCAATTCCGAGCACGGGTTCAAAAGTTAGAAAAACCTGCTCGTTCATTCACTGAACGTACCCGAGCCAAACTTCGGAAAATGATTCCGGGCACACCGGGCCTCAGAATCAGGCGCCGTCAGAAACTGCGTTCTTGTAAAATTCCCAAGAAAATTTAGGAAAAATTTTCTCTTGAAATTTCCGTGTCTTTACATTACTCCCACCTGATGGCTTTACATCCTCGTAAAGCTTTATCACAAACTAAGGTCACTAAAGTGGTAGAAAGCACGCATCTGAGCCTTTCGCTCCCATGTGCTCACCTGGAGGTTCCCGTACTGTCGAATAATGTGCACCCAAGGAATCGATCGTCCTCGTAGGACCACCCCTGTCGATCCTCGATCCCCACTGGAACCTTCGTGCCTGTCTCCCTATCATCGACTTCCAACTCCCTGAGGTCGATGATGTGCGAAGAGTCGAGCACGTATCTCCTCAGTTGAGATACGTGGAAGTCGTCGTGCACCAAGTGCATCTGAGGTGGATGGGTCAAGCGGTAAACCACCACGCCTACCCAGCTGAGGACCTAAGAAGGTCCGCTGAACCTTAGAGATAACATGCCGCTTTTGGCCACATTTCCACAACCCTTATCGAGGTGAGACCCGTATAAGGACGTGATCGTCATCCTTGAACTCCAGAAGTCTCCAATTCTTGCTAGAACTGAAACTCAAAACAACTGCTTCCACGGGGGTAAGGTCGACTGACTCAAGAGTGATCGGCCGCACCCTACTATGCATGAGTTTATCCTATGATGTCTAGGGTTTCCTTTCCGCCGACCAAGGAAAACCTATCCCGTTGTCGTGGTTAAACCACAACCTTTTTTCCTAATACTGTCAATTTGTGTATGAACTGTGATTGCCCAGTCCATACTCAAACCAACGTCGTAAGGCCTCGACACTGCCACCAACAGGTTCCATCCGAAACTCTCGCCTCGAGGGTCTGACCACACCATCGGCGTAAGTGTGATTATCGAGTCTCCTACCAAGGTATCTCCAGACGTGAGGGTCAAGTCCACGGCTTACCGGAAACTCTAGGTCTGGGACAAGATTGTGAAAGTGAGGAATGATTCATATCGACGTCTGTTACTACAGAAGCTAGTAGTGGACACAGACTGTCCCTTGAATCATTTTTTGAGCCATTGGGTCACACTCCTTGACCGCATGCAGCCGCACTCTTCCTCCGCCCTCCAGCTCCATGAGCCTGGCAGGGATAACAAAGGCGGGTGGTTGTAGAATGTTAATATGTACACCACCTCATACTTCTTTCCTAGCTCTACCTCCACGTCTGCTGCTTCGCAGACTCAACTTTATTCAAAGCTTCCTCTTCTTGAAACATTTAACATGCTCGAGTCTCTAAGACTGGCACCGGTCTTCTGTTTCTTACTGCACTGTGCAGTCTTCATCCGCTCCTGGATGAACTGCACCTCCTTTGCATACGATCTGGAAGAGCTGCTAAAATTTCTCTTTTGCCGAAAAGAGAAACCTGGTCTCATCCCCTGGATGAACCACATTCGTTGCCTAATACAGTCAATCCTAACATGAAGGATGCATTCATGCCATGGATGACGTCGTGAGGCCTCGATGTAACTACTAAGAGATCCAACTGTTACTCTCACCTCCAAGGGTCGAGTCACACTGTCGGCATCAGTGTGAAGTCACTGGGTCTCCTCTAGTAGGAATCTCGAAAGTGAGGGTCAAGTAAACAGTCTTATCCAGGACCACTCAGTATCAACCAAACAAAAAGGACAGGAAAGAAAACATCAAGATAAGTGTCTTTTTATTATTGCAGCTCATAATACAAAGACAGAAATGCAACAGCAACATGGAACTAGAAGTACAAAGGACGTATCCACAAGTTCCTCTCCTCTCCACCTACTCCAGGAGCTCTACTACCTTGTCCACTACTCGGTTGTTGCTCAAGAACTTTTCGATGCTTCTACCTCGGTGGCTCCTCCAACGCCTGCCGATCAACTGTACGAGGAGTCAGACAGTCACGTGCCAGGTGACCCTTTCCGCCGCAGGAGTAACACAGCCTATTTCTGGCACGCCTGGCTCTGACCCCATGCCGGGTGACCCACACCACCGGTCCTAAAACCCAAGATCGTCCAACTGCTGGTCTGGTCCTCCTGGACCTCTGCATCATCTTTCTACTGCCCACAGATGACTCGACATCTGATCGAAAACCCTACGGAAATGGCAGAATCTCCTGTACACGCTCAGGGTGTAGAGCTACTGGCACAAACTCCACCCTGAAGAAGGTCTCGAAGTCTTCCCATGCGACAGTCATCCCATCGCAAAACTTGAGCAAGTGGACCCACCACCTGCCTGCTCCTGCCTGAAGAAGGCTGGCAACAAAGATCACCATGAGGTCTGCCGGCATCTCCACTAGCCTGAAGACTCTCAGTATAGCCTCCATCCAATCCTCAGCCGCCTGCGGGTCCGTCCCTCCCCAGAACCTCGGTGGCCTCCGGCGCTGGAACTCGTGCAGCGCACTCAAGTGGCGTGCATCGCCTACTGCTGGGACTGGTGGCATCGGTGGCCCAACGTATGGTAGTACCGCTGGTGCCTCAACTGCAAGAGGTCCCTGTACCGAAGCCTCGTCGCTCGGAAAGCTGTCAGTACGCACGACCCTCTAGGCTCTAGCTGGTCTTCCGAGAAAATGCATCCTGAAAGAAACAACGTGACATGGTCAAAAGATTATACATAGTGAGTTGACCTGGTTTGAGCTAACATTTAAATAAAGCTTCTGGAAAACATACACGCAATCAGTGTTTTCGTGCACAAAGTCAGAAATCAGTTGTTAGGGTCCTGGTGTATGGATATGTCGGCCACCCGCACCAACACTGGACTCCCTGAACTGAAAACCACACTCGGTACTCTTAACACTATTGATTCACAGAAAGAAACATTAGAGTTATAAGTTCTGCGGTAGAACCGAACTCCTCTGATACCAATTTGTCACGACCCGTCCTCGGGGCCCATGTCGTGACTACCCCAAGCCCGCCTTCCATAGGCAAGGGGCTGGCGACTAGCACCAAAGGCGTAAATCCCGATAACTGGGAAGGCATTGCCTTTATAAAAGTAACAAAACACCACAGAGTACAAGTGGAAGTAAAACACTAAGTGCAAAAAAAAGTGCTAAAAGTAAATGGGCAAGAATACAAACCCAAAAGAAAGTACAACTACAACTGAACAAAGTACAACAGAAAAAGACAACAGCTGGAGGGACGGAAGCGGCTCCTGGTTCATCCTCCTCGGATCCTACCTGAAGGGTAGGTACATATGGCGCAGCTCCTGGTCGTCCACCACGGATCCTACCTGAAGGGTTGGTACAGATAGCCTCCTCCACGCTCTCGTCCGTCAACCTCCTCCGTGTCTCGTCTCGTCGTGTAGTCAACCTCCAGGTACTGACTCGTCATGTAGTTCACCTCCGGGTACTGACTCGTCGTCTGCAACCAACACAACGAGGTGCGGGCATAGCCCGTGCAGGGATGAGTATAACGATACTCAGTAGGGACCCCGAGACCCTCAATGTCTCACTAAACCAACAAGGATAACCACAAAGAAGATCTCAACAGATAACCTCTACTTAGGTATATGCCCATACATATACCTAATTTATCAAGTAACCCATTTCAATCATGAGGAAACACAAGGATTATGAAATCAACAGATAACCACTACCCATGTATATTCCCATACATATACCTAAGTTATCAAGTGGCCCATCTCATTCATGAGCTAAACACAAAGATCAAACATTCAGCACAAACTAGGATTTTCATTATCGAAACCGTAACTGCTGAAGAGCCCCGTCTCTGGAGTGTAAAGTGGTCTTGCCACGACTCCGAGGTACTGCTCACTAACCTTAGACTGCTGAGGTACTCCTCCTGTCGAGTACCGCGGGTCAGCCACCCAGACACAGTAGTGCTTCCTGCCGAGGTATGTCACCCAAACACAGTAGTGCACACCCCCTAGTAGCCTGCTTAGGTACTCTCCGGACGAGTATCGCAGGTCTGCACTGTCACACAGGTAGTGCTCCGTCCGCCATGGGTCTGCACCTCAAAAAGTAGTGCTCCGTCCACTGGGATAGTCGACTCGCTCCAAGTCGAGTCGGTCAAGCAGTCGTCAGGTCTCAGTAAGCTACACGGTATTCGTACTCCGTACGCTTCTCTCCGGGAGGGTCCGCTCCACGAGCTAAAGTTCGATACTCCAAGTATCTCAAAGTCCCACGAAGAATTATCTCAAATGACCGCCTCGTCACAGGGGTATCAACGCAACAGACGGCGCGTCAATCGGGCGCCCGATCTGTGATTTATTAGCCTTTTCGTCCCCGGGGCCCGGTTGGTTTCGTGAGCAAACCAAATCCGGCCGTATCTCCACTCTACCCCGAACTCTCATGGGGTATACTCAAAGGTACCGTTTCTCAACGTGATCACCAATGCCACTGACGGTTCGTCAAACGGACGTCCGGTTTGAAAGATATCAGCTTTTCCGTTTCAGGGGCCCAGTTGGATTTCGGGTATAATCCAACCCGGCCAAACTCCAATAGTATCCAAAACTCGGGAGAAGCATGAAAAAAGTTTCGTCTCATCAAGAGGAAAACAACGAGACAGACGGAGCGTCAATCGGACGCACGGTCTGTGAGTTATTGGTTTTTTCGTTCCAGGGGCCCGGTTGGTTTCGTGAGCGAACCAACCCGACCGTACTCCACCTTCATCCAAACCTCGGGTGGAGTGGGCCAAAAGATCTGTCTCACAAAGAGGAAAACAACGAAGCTGACGGCACGTCAATTGGACGTCCGTAGCTCAAGGTATGAGCGTTTCCGCTCCGAAGGCCCTGTTGGTTTCGTGTGCGAACCGACCCGACCGAATTCAAAGTATTCCGAACCCTTGAGTGCGATATACCGAAACGATCGTCACGATCCGAGGATCGCGTTTTCGCTGAGGGCGCATCGTTTGGAGGCTCGTAGCTCATGTTACGGGCATTTGACCGAAATGGTCTGAAAACTGGGGGTCCGTGACCGGGTCGACCCGGTCCGGACCCGGTCCGGCCCGGCCAGGGCGTGGCCCGGCTCGGCCGAGCGGCCGAGCGACGCGGGGGGGAGCCGCCGCCCCCGCGTGACACCCCCGTGACACCCGCGGGGTGTCGCCCTGGACGACCCGAGCGACGCGGGGGGGAGCCGCCGCCCCCGCGTGAAACCCCCGCGACACCCGCGGGGTGTCGCCCTGGATGACCCGAGCGACGCGGGGGGGGGGGGGAGCTGCCGCCCCCGCGTGACACCCCCGCAGCACCTGCGGGGTGTCACCCTGGACAACCGGGCGACGCGGGGGGGAGCCGCCGCCCCCGCGGGACACCCCCGCGGCACCCGCGGGGTGTTGCCCTGGACAGCCGGCGGCGCGCCGGGGCACCGGAGTAGCTCCGGTGGTCCGTTTTCCTTCCCGCCTGCATCGTTGTTCCTCCCGGGACTCATTCTTCACTGTGGAACCATCAAACATCCATTGCGGCACGTTCCATCGTTTCCCGTCAAATCTGCACAACAACGAAGAACGACGGAGGGTTGTTGGGCCGTGTTCGTTTGGCCCTCACCGTCCGCGTTAGAGATAATCAACGGGAGACATATATTCAACACATGAATCAACAATTTTAAAGGATTAAAATTGTTCTTACTGTCTGTTCCTTCACTTTTAAAAGAAACCATCACGGGAAAAAGGAATTAAAATTCACAACAACCCCTACCTTGGGTATAAGCCGATCGGAAGAAGGCGTCGTCGTTCGAGGTTCGTCGCAGTATGGCATCGCGAGGATGACGACGTCAACGGGGGACGTCGGCGTTCGTCCGAATCGAGGGAAGGCGAAGCCATCGTCGCTTGCTACCCGATTCCGCTTCCGAGCTTCTTTGTCGATCCATTGATGATAAAGGGGAAGAAGAAGATCCGTTGAAGAGTCTCACTGCAGAAGGGGAGAAATTCCGCGGAAGGAAAACGAGCGTTCTTCATCATAGGTGGCTCGTTCTTCACGTTCTTCGCGTTCTTCGCGTTCTTCGTCGGAGAACGAAGAATTATCCCTCTGCTCTCCCAAAGGTTTTTACACAACACAAACCCCTCAACAAAAATAAAATAAGTCTTCAACTTATTTTATTATCAACTTAAGAATTTGAAAAACAAAAGATAAGAAACGAACAATTAATTCGAAGAATTAATTGTAAAACTTAACTGCCCAATTAAATTGTGGCATTTCTTAACCAGAAAAACGCACGGTTGACTTCTTTTAATAGGGGGTGCGGGTGCGTTACTTAAGAAGAAAAGAAACGGTGGGGCTCGTGCGGGCCCCACCTCAAAAATATCCTACCAAGTGGGTAGGATATTTTGAATTGCACCCTATCCGCTTCAACACAGCTTAAGCAGCTTTTAAGTGGTCTTTAAGCGACTTTAAGTGAAATAAAATAAAATTGTCATACAACTTTATTTTATTTATTAACTTAAACTCCAAAAATTAAAAAGCACAACCGAGCAAACACAACTCTGAAAGAGGCGTTTCTAAGCCAAAAACGGCGCTGCGATTTCATCGGTGTCCTTGGAATTCGATTCCGAGCACCGGTTCAAAAGTTAGAAAAACCCGCTCGTTCGTTCACTGAACGTACCCGAGCCAAACTTCGGAAAATGATTCCGGGCCCACCGGGCCTCGGATTCAGGCGCCGTCAGAAACTGCATTCTTGTAAAATTCGCAAGAAAATTTAGGAGAAAATTTCCCTTGAAATTTTTGGGTCTTTACAATCACAATAAATCAACTTCAAGAAAGCTTAAAATCCATCAAAGAATGTTGACATAGATGAAATCAAAACTGTTTGAGAGAAATATCTCTTTTTTGAAATTATTTAAAAGTAACATAATTATAAAATTAAACATTTACTTTGAAAATTTTCTTATAAGATTATAAGGGAAGCTTGGAATATTTTACAACGGTGGAAAATAGACGCACCTGCCATATAAGTTAAAACCATTCTTACCTTAATTTTGTCAATGGTAAAAAAGGACCTTGTTTGGAAAATGAACGAAAGATTCCTTTATAAAATTATTATAAAAAGTCAAAAAGGGTATAAATGACTATATCCCATAGTCTATAAAATTTTAAGAATTATTTGAAATACATTTTTAAAAAATATGGATGTGGTGATAAAGAGGTTCGAGTAGATAATCACATATAAACAACCTCGGATAATGAATATATTGTGAAATAAACCCTTACCTTGTACTTTTACTTAGTCTATGGTATGTTAAAATCTGGTAAAATATTTAAAACATTGTTATTAAGTTATAAAATAACCATATACATAATTATAATATCATATATGATCTTCTATTAATGCTTTGTTAATAATATTTTAGTATTATTTTCGTTTCGGGTGTTAACTTACTCGTTTTCTTTTATAAGTTTTGTTACATAAGTCGTGTTTGTTATGAATAGGTAATATCTTATTCATATACAGAATGATATAATGTTCTTATATATTATTTTAATCATAAAATGAGAATTAGACTTGAATGAACATGATGGGGAATGAATCTCATCGCATTCGTGGAGATGGTAGTCTGTACGTACGCACGAGGGACAATATCATTTTTTTATATTAAAATAATTTATAATTGGATGTTATATCATATATAAAGAATAATTATCATGTTATATTGTTTATTTACATGAAGTTCACATAATTATTATACCCATCCAAATAAAAATATATTGAATAACAATTACACCACGACTTGGAGATGGTAAGTCGTACGTACGCACGTATGGTGACATGTCATTCAAAGGATGGATAGAATAATGAATATGGTTGTACCATATTTATAATAACATCACATTATATTGAAGATACTGGAGTTATTATTTTATAATGTAAATAACAATGAAAGAAGATGTTGAAGAAGAAAGGAACATGAAATAGGGTGGTGAAAACATTACCTCTTCTTCGAGTTCTTCCTTTTGATTTGATCAGAAGGGCTCCATAGGTTGGATTTTTGAGTAAAGGAATACCTCTATAAAGAAGGGAGGATATTTTAGATGGTATTTTGGTAGATTTTGGCTGATACCAATGGCTTTTAATGTTTGAAATTGAGAGAAGGGGGAGTGCCTTTTTATAAGAGGGGTGACGAGCACCATTGGAAAAGCTACAAATATTATTTTATACTAAATTAATATTCGGTTTCTAGTGGATCCAAAGTGGATTATATAAATATTATGTAGGGGATGGGTCGAAATACTTTCAACCAATGAATTTTAGATCGGTTTGTGTCACTATATTAACCTTATCCTTTATATTTAACTTTTAGTTAAATAGTTTGACATTTACCATGTCTCTTTGTATTTTTATATTATATAGTTAAAAAACATACAATATACTTCCAAGAGGCCCCCAAGTGGTCCATTAATGATACACCTATCATTATATAAGTCTCTTGGAGGAACCGTATATTTTTAGGAATTGAATATCAATTAATAATATTATATTTTTTTTAAAAACTCTTTTGTGTCAATTTTGACACTATTTAATAATTTATTTTTGTTAAACATTTAATAACATTATTAATTAGAACCAAATTCATTTTTTCAATCATAAATTGTCATATTATTCAATAAAATTCTTGTATAGTATCAAAACATTGAAATTATATTTATTTTAATATTTATAATACTAATTATTTTATTCATTCATTAATAAGAAAAATAATGAATCATTATTGTGTCATAAATAAATTTAATTATTCGATGTCTAAAAATTATAAATAAAATACTATGATGTAGGAAAACGTTTTATATTTATAATTAATACTTATAATGTAATTTATCTTATGTATAAAATTATATTATAAATGTTTTAGTTATTAAACTTTGATTTAAACTCTTTTAACTTTTCATTGAATTAAATAATAATAAATGTCCCAATCTAATCCAAGTGGACCTAAATGATAATATTTTATTTCTAAGGTTGTTTTTGGTCGAGATACAGTTTTCCAATAGAATTAGGACATGTGTTAGGATAATATTAATATCATTTTTACCGTCAATTACCCTATTTACTTTTAACCGTGGTAAATAAAAGAAAAAAATTAACTATTCACAAAAAAATTATTTTTATCTTATTGAACCACATTTTACACCTTGATATTAAACGTCTCTCTCAGAGTTTTGAAATTTCACTAACAGAAGCAGTATGATTATGTTTTATGAGAATTTCCAAATTCTCCTAGGACGTGGGTAAATGAAGATCAAAAGTTCCATAAAATTTTTATATATATAAATTGATTCTAAATTAAATTCAATGAATTACACTGAACATATATATGTAATATGTATCCATTTTGAATTTTATTATATTTAAATAAGATAAATAATTATTTAAATAAAAATTCAGTTTTAAACCATGACTTAGTGTATTTCACTATTCATCAAAAATTGAATGTTTTCATAAAAATACTAAAATTTCACCCTAGGATAAATTCAATATTCTGAATCCAAAAATGAAGTCCATTTTGAAAGATAAAATTTATAAAATTTCAAAAAGTGGGTATTACTATTCATTACATCTACTTTGATTGGTCGCGGTGTGTTAGAATCTCGAAGTTGTGTACAATGCACGGTGTTATATTATTCAAAGAGAAGCGTATCGTGGATGCTTAGGGTGTTACAATAAATATTCTAACCATGATATTGAGTTGGAGACAATGGTGTTTACATTGATGATATGGTTATATTTCTTCATCGGTGAGCACATTATGGTTATCACATATCAAAAGAGATTGAGGTATATTTTATCTCAGTGGGATATAACATTTCATCAATAGTGGTTGATGGAGTTTTTAAAGTAAAATGATATTGATATCTTCTTACCCTCGTGGAAGGGTAATGTTGTTATTGATGAGTGGAGTCAGATTTTGTAAGGCGATGTTGTTTAGGTATCTTGAGATGCTAACAGAGTGATGGGAGACCTACTAGTAACATATTAAGATACAGATCAAGTTGGAGGAAAAACATTCTTTTGAAGATGATAGTGAAAATCATCATAACTATAGTAGTCTGATGAGTCTTAATGGGGAGACTCCAAGATACAGGTGATCAAGGACCAGGTCTTTCATTGTGATGCCTTAGAGGGATGGTTGGAGGATAATCATCCTTTATTGATGATATTGGGAATACTATTTTTTCTATAATTTATATGTGAGGAGGTTATATATGAGTTATATAGTTCATCTTTTGAAGTTTAATATGGTGTATCAAACATGTAAAATTCCTAGTGGTGATAGATTTTAGGGCCCAGAAAAAATTAGTTAGTGACATAGTTTGTATCATGATGATTTATTTGTTAGTAGGTGAACGAAAAGCAGCATCTATCAACTGGATTATTGCAACCATTCGATATCCTCAAGTGGAAGTGGTATGACATAAAAATGTATTTCTTAAATGGTTTACCTGAAACTAGGAAGGATTTGAATCTCATTATTTTAATTTTGGATAATTTAATGATGTCTTACCACTTCCTGTAAATCAAATAGTTGGGTGTTTTGGATGTTCTAGTGAGATGGTATATGCCTGAGATCAGGAGGATTTATAGAGTAATAAGGAAAATAATTCATTATTAGGATTTTTATTTTATTCAATAAGCCTAGTTATGCCTCTAGTGTTATTTTGGTTTATAGATACATCTTAGAACCACATTCGGTCTTCAAAAAGATGTGCATATGGATCAAACCACTCGAATGTTAGAGGATATGTTCTGAACCGATGTTCTAGATCTTAGACGGTCTTGGATGAGTCACCCTTCCATTGATTTTTCTTATAGAAAAAATATACCAATCATCCATTTTCATTAAACCATTGAAGTTATTATGTGGGTATCATTTTACATCTCTGTTGTGCTAGACTGAGGATAGAGAGTCATCAACCCTTGTAGTTGATATAGTGTAATGAAAAAATAATAAGGTTCTCATGTGATTTGGGTGAGGATAATTTATCATAGGCCCATTGGATGTATTATATTGATCGTATGATGATACTATTGATATTTTAGTTCAAATACCACGTGTTTTTAGTGTTTCTTTTCATCGTAGGCATCATAAAGGTTTTTGACCTTGATAGAAGTTGTCAAAACCATGCCCAATGATGGGTTTTTAATAATTTATTTAGATTTCACAATATAACTATAAAAATAGAAACCACAAAATCTATGAGGTATGATCATTCATATATAACTTTTAATTGATTTTTATAAATGAGAATTAACTCAATGTGTAATAATTTCTTCATTTTCAGATCATTTGATCTTTTTTTCACACTACCATTGTGTCAAAGTACTCATGTATAGAATCCCCCTAGCTCTATCCACAACTTTTCTAATAGCATCAAAACATTTTCATAGAATCATCGAGTACTAGTGAAAATGATTTTCATAAAATGAAACATTCATTATTGATCATAAAAATAATTCCTTAGAGACATGAAGGATTATTCTAGTTCTCTTAATGATGTGATAAGGAAGATGAAGATTAAGATGTCAATTGTTGATGGGTTAATAGAGAATGTTATCACATAGGATGAGATAATTCTCCATAGATTGATTCTATGCACAACCCTCTTTAACCCTTATTATATAATGATATTTTGTATGTATTTTTTTAGAATTAATAATATCATATGGTCTCTTTATTATTCTCTATATCCTAAGTGAACTCCCCTTAGAATAATAATAATATTATTATTTCTTGGACATATGTTCAACATGTGCATAACTTTAATATTGTTTCTTAAATAAAGAAATGGATTTTTAATTAACTGATTTTAAATATTTGATTCCCATGAGACATATAACTTATTTCCTTAATCATAAACATTTATTGAACCTTGAATAATGAAAATTTAATTAAATAAATAAAATCACTACATTTTTCATTGAATAGATAAATATATGAAAAATTGAATAATAATTTTTCTTTCAAATTGAGGATAATATTGATTATAATATTATATTCTAATAAAATTTAACTGAGGTTCTAGATACCACAAGTGTGTGACACTTTAGGCATCTTTTTCCAGGTAATTAGGTGTCTCTTGCCTGATGTTCACAACCAATGTATATCAATACACCAAGGTACTCATAGAGAAATTAGATAATGTCACAATGAAAAAAACCACCAACCAATTATCATTATTTCCAACAATACCTTTTTCATTATAGATCATTATGTTGGTAACTAACTCATGAAATCTACTTATACACTTGATATATCGTTCTTTGAAAATCCTAAAATGAACTCGCAGAAAAACAATTCCACGACATGGGATTAACTAGGATGTTCCATGGTAATCAAATATCTAGGGATATTCTCCTCAATTAACTCATATTGGACAAATCCATTCTTGACTTATTCATTAATACCATATCATTTGTGACACACTCATCATATCCTAAATCTTTGCAAGAATATATCACCATAATTTATTTTGATACATACAATTACATAACTCATGATAATCATTAATAATAATATAAATTCTAAGAAAAAATACATAGGATCATAGATAGAAATATCCAATGATTCATTAAATTAAAGGAATTATTATGGAATGGTTTGTTATCATAACCATTTATATTAGATATTACCGTGGGATAAAATATTTAAAGGATATTTCAATCCATTATGAGCCTCATACCCAAATTATCTTGTATCTTCTATATCTTATTATATGGTTTCATCCAGACATAAAACATATATATTATAATATCATCATATCACATCAATGTTCTCATAACAACAGGTTTCTTCTATTACTATTCGGTGTAATGGACACTCAAAGGACATTATAACATTAAAGTAAGGTGGAAGAATACACATAATGTGATAATACGTTTATTAATATTCAAGACCATAAATATAAAAGTATTAAAAAGTACATATTTCTTGGTTTCATGACACCAACTCAAAATGAATACTAAATTGAGTAAAGAAAATTTCTAATGACATTTAGTCAACTATCCCTCGTATGATATTCACACATCATCTTGCATATAGATTTAGTCAATGACTTCCATATTCTATCCCATATAAAACCAGCTTACTACCACCTCCCCTCTTTGATAAAAATCCATCAAGAGGTGATACTTCCATATTATATAATTCTTCTATTTATAGGAGTTTACCTACCAAGATAATGATACATGGTGGGTGGGTTGAATGAGGAAAAATGTGCGTTGGGTATGGGTCATAGAATGATATGTTTTATTTTTTTTTAATAAATTAATACTTTTTGATGTATTTTTTATTCTTTTAATAAATGACATTTCAATAATAAACCATTTTAAAAAAAACAATTTATAGATTGTTTTTAAAGACATCAACAAATTAGAGTTGTTTAAATAACAACCTCTCTAAAAATTGCCAATTTAGTGATGTATATTTATCAACGTTTCTAAAAAACATCGGTAAATTAGGGTAACTAAGTAGTTATGTTTCTAAAAGATGATAATATAGTGACATTTATGTACTAACGTTTCTAGAAAACATCAATAAATGGGGTGACTCCATATAACAACATTTCTAACCATCATTAATTTAATAATGTTAATAAGCACTGCTAAATTAGTGACAACTAATTTTTCACTATGATGGGGGCTGGTTAAATGGGGGTGGACAAGCAGCAAGATGAGGATAGAGGATGATATTGTTGATTTTTTTTAAACATATTTTAATTTTTTTTTAGAAATTATTCTTTTTAATAAAATTAATAAATTGACTTTTTTTAAAAACAAGTAAACAAATTTTTCTAAAAACATCAGATAATGTGGTTTCTCTAAATAGTGACCACTCTAAACAACACTAAATTAGTTATTCCTATTTAACGATGTTTCTAAAACAACATTGATAAATGAGGGGTTTATAAAAATAGATGTTTATTTTCCGACATTTCTAAAAAACATCGGTAAATGAGGTGTCTCTAAAATGAAATGCTTATAAATGTATATAATTTACTAATGCTTAAAAATGTATCTAATTAGTGATATTTATAAAATTCACTAAATTAGTGATGCCTCATTCAGGAATGTTTTTTAGAAACATTGGTAAATTAATTATTGATGTTTTAAATTGTTGCTAATGAATAAAATAATTACTAATTATTATTATTTTTGTATTGTTGTGTTCCTATCATGATGTCATGTATTATTACTTTACCACAATCAAGTTAGTGAGTTCTGTAGTAACCAATGAAACTTACTATAAATCCAATAGATGGATGATGGATTCCATCAGTGAGCTGGTGGCTTTTTTCCAGCCACACAAAGGTCAGGCCCATAACAAAGTCATCTTCCTTCAAAAAATGCACCATTATTCATCAAAAAGAATCATTTCACCAACCATATAAATAATAAAAAAGTGGTAATTGATAATTTATTTTAGTTAACATGTCATTCATTGAATCAATGTGTAGATCAAATAATTATCCCCCTCTGAAAATATCACGTCCTACCCAAAATGGTCTTATAATAAATATTCATTCCACTAAGACCAAACATCATCCTCCCTCTCATCGGTGTCCTCTTAGACCCATCCATGATGCCAGAAAATTTGGAAAAGTGGTACAATATTCCTTGAACATAACTTCTCTCTCTGATCTACAATCATCACTTGCCACCCCATATACGATGCATCGAGATTCAACTCAATATCCTCAAGTCATTGAAATGCATAGGATCATGAATTTACCTATAGGTATGTTACACATAGAAACCATTGTGTATACCTTATTATTGATAATGAATATTCAGATAGTATGCCACTATCCCAAACCACATTTTGATCTTGAAGGGTCAAATATGGTTTAGCAATACCTTCCATTAATTCCTCAAATTTCGATGGGCTAATAGTGGAATCAATCTTTGGAAAACTCAGTCTCATACTATATACACCCAATGTCACCTCCTATAATTAGAGTATAAATTATACTGGCTCCCAACCTCTTATAAATTAAAAAAGGTCAAATGTACTATTCTAGGCCCCACAACGACTACCTCACCAGCCTCATTCCAATATAGAGGTGAACTTCACAGCCTCCCATATAGCACCTCATAAGGTTCTGTCTTAATTGATTCCTAGTATTTTTTTTTTGATGCGAACCCAACCAAAGATGAGTGAACATCCCCATATCCACTTATGTCTAGCATGAATTATCCATGCTTTTAATCTAGTATATGAATCATCCACTTAGAATGATTCATGCACATCCCTACCTCTAATGGTTCTTGTTCAATTGATATACCTTAATTAGAAAACATATGCAAAAATAATTTCACCTCTTTATTAAAAATTTTACATTTCAATAAAATAACAAAATTTCTTGGTCTTGAGGAATACTTGGAAGAATCCCATGATGTTTGGCATGATACTCTATGGTCAGTGAGTATATGAAGAATTCTTCAATAAAAACTACAAAGAATGAATCAAAATATGGGTGGAATATAATGTATATAGGATCTATAAACACTATCATCACTTTTTTCAATACATATAGAATCACCACGTACTCGTATAGCCCATAAATACTCAGAAACCATATCTTTAAAATATGCTTCTCTTTAACCCATAATTGTTGATAATGTGATTAAAGATAAATCTTGTAGATCCACTGGGATTCCCATAACTGATAAAAAATACCATCAATCATGGTTAAAGGATATCTTTAATTCAACAACACCAGGATCAAATTTCAGTAATCAATGAAAATTCGAAGACTACCATCATCCTTCTTGTAGAAAAATAAATTTTCTCCCCACCATGAAGTAAAAATCCTAATAAATCAATTCTACTCCATTTATTCAAGAATTACCTTAATCTACATCATCTTATCTTTCACAATATGATAAGTTAGAATCAAAAGGGGATATACACCCTACACGTGATCCATGTCAATGTAAATTATTCTATGATGGGAAAGTCCTATGATGTCATCCAAATATATGTCTCGATGTAGATCTATTACTGGATGAAAAAAGAAGTGAATTCCATTGATCCTATAGAAATATCCAAGCCCTAAATATGTTTTTTCATCATCCCAAGCTGGGTCAAGTCAGAACCAACTCTACCTTCTCCCATTTCCCATTATATTTTAATTATATGACTCTCTTTCTTCTGTGATGTAAATGAAACTCATCCCCAATAGTAATTAACGTGACCTCAAAACTGGTCAACAAGTCGATGATAAAAATCCCATAAAAGGTTTTCATCTATAGAATCATGATGTCACACAAATTTCCATAATTTTAAAGGACTACAGGACACTATGGAAAATACTTAAGATGACCCACATTAATCTCTAATGGTGTATAAAGAGAAATAAAATTAGGATAAAACTTTTCCTATAAATAGAATATAACAGTAACATGTTAAAATTGATGGATTGTAAAGAACATATATAAAAAATGGTTTTAAATAAATTAAATGTGATAAAACTATACCTCGTACACTATATGGTCCCTCGCCACCATCTATTGGATTATGATCCGCTACATAAACATGGCATGCCTCAACTCTATAGCCATATCTCAAAGATAAAATATCATCCTAATAAGTCGTCATTTAATCCTACAACTAAGTACCCAGATTGGGTCCATGCGTCATAGATCATTTCGTTCCTACACCCATGTGAAACCACATCCATAAATATTTCGAGTAAAAATATATAAGGTTCCCCATAATATCACAATATTGACATGATATTTGAGGTTTCATACAAAACATGCAATAATTCCTAATCATTCCCCATTTGAATCACTATAGAAATCGACCAAATGGGACTAAATAGTACCTAATATGATCCATATGTATACTACCACCCTATTTCACATCCTCGATCACCATATTCATACTATAAACTGTGACACTCATCCGAGTAGTAGGAGGTTCACTAGACTATGTATTGAGAGGTGTAAGAGAATTTTTATCTCTGTCCTCATCCAGAACACTCACAATAACTGTGGCCATGCATAGAACCTATGTGTACGTTGTTAGATCAAAACTATGATCCTTCCATATATTTTTTGTATGAATTTCAATCTTAAAAATCATATCCTTATGTTCATTTATTCTTAAAAAGATTAGAGACAAGTTAATTTGGTAAAATAAATGAGTGGATTGTGTGGATACGATCGTGGACCCCTATTGTACCTCCATGAACTCCTATACTTTGTATAACATTAGAGTATCGAGAAAGAACTCACAAAAAAATAGGTACTTGAAAGTATCCCATGTGAGACCCTAACACCAGCTAGTATGAACCATCACATTCCACCATCACTGGGCCGGTTCTTGTAGTGTGAAAGATTCCATCTTCACCTATTATCCCTCATGTGCCTCAAAATGGTGTAATAAATTCTTCTTGATGATGATCAAGTCATATACAACCAATGGTCCTCCAGTACCATGAAAGGATGGTGGATACTAGATATGGAAGTCTTTGATGTAGTCAACCATGACCTCAATGACCCTCCAACCAAGTTAGGATCATGTGGAAGGACTCCCAACTGATTTGGGCCCACTACTAGTGTTATAAGAGTAGGAGTATAGGAATCCTCCCTAGTGAGAGCATCCCATTCCACATCAGTTCACAGTCCCATCAATATTTTATGATAAAGTATCTTCTATAACATGAACGGAAAAATTTAAATAAATGAAATAGAGTTGTTAGGATAAATCATACTCAGTCGAAGGGGACACACAAGGATCTCGTATGGGTCTACCCATAACCCAAGGTATATCCCTTCTATCAATAACCAAGGGTCTTTATCCCTAATAATTAGTCACAATGACATATATATTCAAACATGATTATATTCATAGGTTCATCTAATTAATTCCAGTATAGATATATTCCAATCGTGTGGGCAGCAGATATGTCACCCAATGAAAACACTCAGGTCTATCCAAAAGAGCAAGCATAATGAAGGAATTAAATTAAAGAACTACTATACATCACAATAACATGTATATATATGACATGTGATCTTACACACCTAGTCATGATGCATGAACTCTGCCAAAATCTCATAAAATAGTAACAGTAGTCCCATCTATGGTAACCTGTTTGTTTGTTACACATAAGATGAACAAAAACAAGTAAATTTTCATACCTAAGACCTATAGACTATTTTCATTTAAACCATGTCATAGGATAATCCTAAAAAGAAAATAAGAACATTGGGATATTAGAATATTTTGTAATTCCTTGTCCTGAACTACTGGGTCAAAACTAGAGTTCTACATGACCTCATATAAGCCTCCCTATATAGAATAGGCTTCCAGTAAGAAGCGATTGTTTAACTCCATATATGGGAAGACTATACCCTTAGAGTCATGTCCATTCACAAGTACTACTATAAAAGTTAATATATTAATCTATGTAAAAATTCGATAACTATGAATATTGAATATCAATAATAATAAAAAGTAAAGAAGAATCCTAGTGTGGTAACCAAAACATATATATATATAAGTGAAACCATGAACAAAAATAACAATAGTTTGTATGGAGTATGTCCTGATACCACTCTTGACTCTATGAACCTTTGATTAAAAATCTTCAATTGACCCCTATCCCTTATATGAATCCATCTATATAAAGTCTGCATGTTCATAAAAATGATTATACAGTGTGTGAAGAATAAAACATTGTAGGACATCACCAATGCATCCTTAACAAGTGTGAATTGTATAGGAGGTGTATTCCATGCAAAACAAAATATGTTAATAGTGATAAAAAGATACAACCACTTAAATAGTGTTAGTGAACTAACTATTCTACTAGACACCCCAGCCATACATTCTTCAATTCCACACTGGAAACCTGGTCAAAGTTCATTATAAAAGATTAAGAACTATCCACAATCTTTGGGAAATGTCTCTTGGTATTGAAAATGCATCATGATGTCAAGCTACTTAATATCCTCAAGAAAACAAGTTTCATCCAGGACATAAGGTTATCCTTCTCCTATCTCATGTACAGGTCCATAATAATCATCATATTATATTGTAAATTCTCCCCCTCTAAGGGTAAACATAACAGGATTATCCACATATCATGGATATCAAGTACCAACCTCTGATGGAATTATAACACACAACAAGTTAGATCATGATTTTTTAAGAATAACTTGAATCAATTAGAATTATAGCATCATCATATAAAAACATGTGAATTGACATCAATCATGGTAACAAACTGATCTAGTGATTCAATTGGAAATAAGGATCATATATCAGTATCAAGGAAATGTAGATAGTCAAAATAAATTACTATAATTCAAGAACATCAATTCATACCAACACATGAATCATACACTAGAAACAAGTGTATATTAAATCCCCAAATGGTAAGGAACTTCTTACCCCATGGTTGTTGATAAATAATTATAGTGTTATTCATGTAAATGAAGAAAAAACATGCTTCACAACCACAATTAATGGATCACACATCAAGGATGTGTAACATGGGATTTATTTCCTCAAGTGTGAAATATAGAATTGTGACTCAACATAATCCAATGTCATGAATGTTTTTCTAGAACATATACAATAAGAATTTTTTCAACTAATTAAATTTAGAGGTATGTAAAAGGAAGGAATACTAATTAAATATATCAATTTTTATCATAGAATAGATCAGGTATTCGTCATAGATTTTAAAAAAGTGTCTCAGGTCTATCAATCGATCATTGATCCATCATCAATCCATCACTGTGAAATAGATTCACGAAGAATAAGTCCACTAGATTATCAGTTTGTAAAAACATACCAAAAAATGCTACCATTCTTGAGAAATCTATCAAAAGTAAATTGTGTCATCATTGACACATCGATTATTCCATAAAACTACCAAATAAGTGCTTATGGTTTTAACATCCATAATTAATATACCATCGTGAAAATTCCTAATACGATGATTCAAGAACACTTTCGCATTGAATTTCATTGTCAAAGTTATATCTGAGTTTGATCAAGAAACATCATCAACACACAACAATTTTCCAAGAACTATAATGATAGGAAGAATTATTCGTCATATCTTCTTATAAATCAAATATATAACATAGATTTATGCTCAAATCATAAGTAAAAAAGAATTATTTAGCATAGATCTATAAAAAAATCACCATTCATGGATTTTTTGGATTGGTAATATTTTTTAGAACCAATGGAGGTATATCAGAGATATCCAAGACTAAGGGGAATGGTATGAAATTTCAAATATTCCAAGGGGTTATTATTTAAAAACTAAACAAAGCAGTATAACAATTTGAATTAAAACTTGGGCGGTGAATTTAATGCAACCTTTGATTAAGTGAAAAAGCCTAATTTTTGGGCCTCATGAGTGAACTGGGGTGCCACCAACTCGCTGGTGGGATCTTATATAGAAAACAGTCTTCTTGAATCCCATTAACTAGCTGATGGATTTAAATGGATAGCTGGTGGTCATCTTCCATCCACCGTAAGTTCTATCCCTTTATCACTTCATCCACCATTGAAACCCATGCCATTATCCAACTGAAAGCACCCTCTTAACCTCCGATATAGAGATGAAAATGGAGGGAATTATAATTTAATAAACATAACATATCATTAATTAAAACATAGATTATATGTTACGAAGATCTTACTTATTGATTTATCGATCAGGTAAAATTTTACCCTCGAGTTTGTATTAGATTAAACGACACTATTTGTAAGCACAAATATATTGATAATGTTTATAAGGAAGGTCACGGGATGGGTCATGTGCCCAAATCCCGGAATGCATGAGTTGGTTCATAAAATTTCCCATATAATTAATTATTAATTTAAATATGAATGACCATGATGTTTAATTCTATATTTATGGTTGAATAGGTCAATTAATTTTTGATATGATGTTGATAAGTTGAAAGATTCAAGTTTAAAATACCTCAAGAAATATCCACATGTGCTCTACAATTCATGAAACATCATCATAGAATCTTTAGGTGCTACTATGAATAATTATCATCACATTCATCACACATTGTTCATTGTAAAAATAATTCCTTGTAGGCTTGAAAGATTATTCTAATTCTCTCAAATACTTGAGAGGGAGGAGGATGGTCGAGCACTTAAGTTTTGAGAGTGTTCCAGAATAGGTTATCTCCATGGTTGAGAGAACGTTCCAGATAGGAGTTGTTTTTCATGACCATAACTAAACCATGAAAGGATATAATCATGTTTATATAGCCAGGATAGATAATAAATAATTGTACAGGGGTCCTTCATTGTTATCTTAATCCTTATCGAACAACACATTGAGTAATAATAATAATATAATTATTATTTTCATGATGTGTTCTAAACTTAGTGATAATTTTAATATAATTTTATATTTAAATTAAATAATAATTTTGAAAATAATATTAAATATATAATTCATAAAATACCCTTAACTTGGTCTATCAATTCTTCTCATAATTTATTGAAACATTAATAATTATTATTTATTTAAATAAATATAATCATTTCATGATTTGTTCAATAAGTAAATATGAAATAAGTTGAATAATTATTATTACCTTGTACAATAGAATAATTTTATTCTAATATTAAATTCAAATAGAATTTAATTGATGTTTTGGACACACTTAGTGTGTGTCACTCTATACCTCTCTCCCCATGGCATTTGATCAGTCATGCCTAATGTCCAATATCAGTTTCTACAAACATATTATGGAACCCGTAGAAAATGAAGTCAGTGACACAATATCAACAACCTACTACAAATAATCACTATTTAATATAATATCTATGTCTCAATATCTCATCAAGTAGGTCACACACTCATTTCATCAACCTATATGTTAAATATATCATTATTTGAATTTCCTGAAATGAACTCATCGATAAAACATTAACGAACATGGAATTAATCAAATTATTAAATAAAAATCAAAGGGATTGAGATATATACATTCATTAACATTTAAAGGAAATAATTATCCTAATTTATTCATGAATTTTATTTCATTCATGATGCACCAAACATATACTACCTCTCAGTGAGCATATATCATCACAGTTTTTTCTTTCAATACACAAATGTAAGTCATTGATGATATGAATTAATAAAATTATCAAGTATAAGGACAAAAAAACATTTAAGACCTAAAATATAGCTTCAAATATGTGGTTATTACTTATAACACTGATACAATATTCAAGTTATTACATGACTTAATATCGATCAGTTTAGTAGTATTGGATTACTAGATACATTCATGATTCCCATATTACATTGGAAATATAAAAACATGGCATAAGAAACATAAAAACATCCTTGAAATCATTTTTAATATTGTTCTTCATATCCTGGTAAAGTATAACAAATAATGGGTTAGCTTAGATGCTCAATAAGGGTTATGTACATTTGAAACCATCATGATTACAAATTGTATTATTAATTTGGAGGAGTGGATAAATAAAATCACATTTCATTTAATCAATAATTTGAGTTAAAAACATCAATGGATAATAGAATCATATAAATCACATGTATAATAGAAACTAAAGACATAATAAAGGAAATTAAAAATTATGTACATTCAATATGAAGGAATATTAACTATGTAATCATGAATCTTACCATCAAAGCCTCTCAACCACCATAATTTTAATTCCTTCAATTCCATTCAACGAAAATATTATCATTGTATGGGATGTCAGAATAAAAATACCCAACTATTATTAAATTTTCTTATAGCCTTATCATATACATCATTACAACTTGTTTGTTCTCATGATACCAGTAAATGAATTAAATAACTTACCACAATAAGGATTAAACTATAATTTTCATATCAAATTCATTCCTCATATTTTGAAAGGTCAATAAATTTCATTCTCAAAATTCTTTATAAGTCAAACATTATTTGTAATGACTCATGTATATAAAATATTTCCAAAGTCAATGGAAAATATTTATTAATAAACATCCTTCTACTAGTATCCTATATCTATATATATATGACATATGGTTAGAAATCATTTTCTTTTGAATGGGAACTACATTTGATTCGAAAATTATGTATAAGTCAATAAATATACATATTGAATCAAGATTAATGAATATTTATACTATTAATGTAGTATATTAATTAATAATATTCCATCTACTTATATAGTTATAGAAATGTTATTTGTTCAAAAAACATAAAAATATAAAAAATGATTCTATATTAAAAATATGTATAGGATAGAAAAAAATACTTCACAGTGAATAATGGATTGTGATAGAGAACATGATCACAAATAATTGAATGATATAAAAAATTTATAATCCATTATTAGTAAATAATGTCCTTAAATTCATCAAAAATAATTGTTTCATGGTAAAACATTATTTAGAAAAAAATATATTATATACAACATAAATAAAATATAAGTGACTTTTTGTAAGGACGAATTCATTAATCACTTTTAAAATTATTTTCATTCCTTTACAAAAATAATATTATTTTCTTTTGATGTCATTTTTAAAACAATTCTCCAAAATTTTGTGGAAAACATTTTTTTTAAACAATAATAGAAAATTTTAATTTAATCAATTAAGAATAGAGTTGTCGTGATAGTTAGGAACTCTTTTAATTTGGTGTATGTTAAAAAAATATATTTTTCACACCATTGGTGAAAATTAACTTATTTATAAAATTAAATGAAGATACATTTTTAACAATTTTATAAAAATTATTGCATGGGTAAAATGAATTTAATATATATTTTTATAATAATAAAATCATTTTTCATAATATTTTGAAGAAAATTTGGACATTGTAGAAAATATTTAGACTGAAAACATCAAAATAATACTTGTAAAATGAAGTCCCTCACATGTAAATTATTTATGGATTTTTGACCCATAAAAAAATAAATGGAATATAAAAGTTTAAAACCCAACATAACCAAAAGAATAAAATAAATTTCATTTAAAATATTAGGATCATATAATATTTGAAAAGAAATATGAGAATAAACTAACCTGAAATAAAATGAGATTATAACAACAATATCTTACCACATTGGTATCTTTTGAATCATAGATAATTGGATTAAATAATATGAATTATAACATAAATTATAATTATTTAATAAGTATTCCTGATATAACATATCAAAGGTGTAGTATAGATACCTCATAAAAAAAGATACGTGCATAACATAACATATATCCCAAAGAAGAAAATTTGAGAGAATAAACGCTTACCTCAAGTTCAGATTTATTCATGTGTTCTTTTAACATCTTGTATAATAAATTTTAATATATTATGATTCTATACTAGAACCATATACATACATATAATATCATATATTATTTTCTTAAAATAATAAAACATTGTTTTAATAATAATTCATTATTAAAATCATTATTTATGAGGGTTAACTGTTAATTTTTTCATGTAAGTTTCAATTTGGTAGTTTAAATCCTTGCATATTACTCATTCTACCATCATCACAAAAATTTCAATAATGATATTAATATAATATATATTCATAATATATAATCATTCTTCAATGGAGGAAATGAAAATTGAATCATATTTCTCCATGGATGTTGTAACAACCCGATATTTTATGATAAGTATTCTCTTTAATTTATTTGATGTCATGTGTTTTATGCTACAAAAATATTATCTTGTGCTATATGCCACACTGTATTAGCTTAAAGTATACACAACACTATTCTTAGATTGTGTTACACACAATTTCAAGTTCGTTTTATAATAGTCATTCTATGCAACATTGAGTATATATATATATATATATATTCAATGTATAAATGAAATATGGTTGGATTCTGTTATACGAAACAACGAAGGATTATTTCACAACACGCAACCCTGACATGGCTTGCATTACAGGCAATCGCGACTTTCCTCAATAGCGTGTGTTGTACGCAATATCAAGTTTCACTAAATAATGATATATGGTTATAATATTATTACAAACTATCCTTTATGAATAATATTAACTAAATTTTGAATGTTATAACATTATTATTTCATCTTACACATTTTCTAGAACATGGTGTGTGAACAAAATAAATTTTTCGGGTAAAATAAGTATTTTTCAAAAAATGCATTTATGCCACCATTTGATGGCACACCCACTTTAAATATAGTTTTTGACATTTTTATAAGTTCAATTTTACAAAATAAACTTCTTCTTTTGAATCAGGATATAAAAATTTACATTGGATAATGTTTTGATATTTTTCTGATAACATTCATATTTTAATGAATAGTAAAAACACGCTATATTTTAATAAAAAACAACTTTTTTCATCGTAATAATATATATGGTTAAATTATAATATTGAGTGGTTTTAAAGTATAAATAGAATATATTTTTACCATTTAATATAATTTATGTCATTATCATTGATTTTACATTGAATTTGTAGGTTAAATCAATTCAATCTTTTGCAATCTTTTAAACAAAAACATGTTTTCATTCGACAACTGGATTAATTTTAATTTAATTTCTGAAACTTATGTGTATTGAATTTAAAAAAATTTATTCCATATTTGGAATCAGTGGGTCCAAATTATGTTAATAGGCTACTTTTTATTTTTGGGAATTATGAATAGTAACTATGGTAAATTTTATTTACCATAGTTAAAGGTAAATCGGGTAATTAAGGGTAAATATAATATTATAAAATTACCCTAACACATGAAAAAATTCTATTGGATGGCTAAAAGTATACCCATAACACCTAAGGGTCGGATTAGATTCATTTTATGGACATTTGACCATGAAAATAATTTAATTATTATTAAAACCAAAGAAAGTGACAACATGTCACTCTCTTAAATCTTATAGGTATAATAATTTTAATTTAGTGATAAACATCATAACACTTCGAAAATGAATAGTCTCCAAAAATCTAATAAAATTATGTACATCATGATAATTTATTTAGAATTTTTTGGGATTAAATAATTATCATTAATAGTGATACATTAATGATGCGGAAATTATTTATTTAGTGAAAAATAAATAATATAGTTTTTATTGAAATAGTAAAACATAACCGAAGGCCCAAAAATCTGCACAAAACTAATTATTAGTGTATATATAAACCCTAATCATCCACTGGCCTTATTGTGGACCATTTTGATCCTTATTAAGGAAATTATGACACTTATATTATTTAATTTTAAATGATGCCAAAGTGGTCACCTTCATAAGTTAATAAATATAAGAATTTAAATATTATGATTTTAAGATGATAAATTAGAGTAAAAGTATTATTGTGGAATATAATAGATTTATATTCATCATATGATTTTTTTTAAGTTTTATGCAACAAATAAATATATTAAATAATTATACAAAAATGTTGTAGTAATTATTTTATTAAGAGATAAACCAAATAAATGGTTTTTAAAAATAATAAAATAACTATTATATGAACTATTTAATGTGATACACTGATTTTCTAGACACATATGACATTTTATTAATCTATTAAAGATTTTAGTTCGAACATATCTTCTGTATATATTTTATTTAAATTCAAATAAATGTATAGTGTCAAAATTGACACTATTGTTATTTTATAAAAATAACATATTATAAAATTGTTTAAAAATCACAAATATATTTAAAAATTGTAAATTTAAATTTATACGGTAGAAAATGTTGTAAAGTATCAAATTATTGACAATTAACAACAAATAAGTAATTTTTTGTTATAATTTAAAATTTAGAATGTTATTACCATAAATAAAATTAAATTGATTCAATAAGGATAAATCAAGTTGATAAGGTTTAAAATAAATTCCTAACATGTATAAATTTGATTTTATGATTATATTACAACCCTATCCCATATAATAATCGGATATGAGTCATTTTTGGAGGTTTTTAAGTGGGGTTAGATTTATTATAAATTAATATTTTTAAGAATACCAAAGGTTCCCCTCTCCTCTCTTATAAAAGGGAACCTCCTCCCTCTCCTCCTCACACCAATTTGAGCCTTCAATCTCGGCCAAACCCTGCCCATTTAACATTCCCACTTCCCTATAAACATCCTAGTGGTCCTGATCTTCTTCAAAGACCAATTTTAGTGCCCTAAGAGGAGGTCTCAAAGAGGTGCTTCAAATAAGAGGTAATGTCTGTTACCGATACTTTCAACTTTATTTCTTATTCAACTTCTTCTTATTTGGTTGTTTAATTATGAAGTAATAAAATCATTATCACTCATATACTTATATGTTATTATATGTACTAAACAACCCTATTTCACCATCTATCCATCCTATGGAAAAATAAATCACTGCGCGTGCGTACGTACGTAATACCGTCTCCACGCCGTGGTGTAATCTATTTTCCACCACCACCATACTTGGATGGGTATCATGGTTTAAATAATAACTATATATGATTACTATAAATTGATATTGATTCTGTAATAGTATACATACACTCCAATAAAATTCCACGATCATGAAAACGATATCATCGCTCGTGCGTACGTACGAAATACCGTCTCCACGGCGCGATGAGATTCATTCTCAATGATTAACCATTCATAAATGATTATAATGTATATATAATAATTAATCATGAAATATATGACATAATAATGACACTGGATTTATGTATATATATATATGTATGTCATCCAATTAATTCAATTCAATTCAATGAGGAAACGAAAACAACGTTCATGCGTACATATGGCCTACCGTCTCCATGAACGGTGTATTTTTTTCCATTTATCAATCTATTATATATATGTATATTCTGAATATATATTATATATAAATCATGTTTTACATTTTGGATGTAAGTAATCATGATCTAAGTAATCATATGAATAATTACAAGTCAAAACACGGACGACAAATGAAACGATTTTACCCAAAACGCTTTTTAACATGGAATTTACAAAAGAACGGGTAATATAAAGTCATAAGTGAACCATATATGATATCATAACAATTAATATGATTCTTTAATAAGTCGATAAAATTATTTAAATCATTATACAAGAGTTTCGGACACTTACGAAGCAAATCGGACCTAAGGTAAGGGATAATTTTTCAAATCTCATTTTTATCCAAGATTGCTTATTCGTAAGTATTTACTGGGGTTATTGCTATCATACATGCCCATGTTTTATAAAAGTGTATTCATGTATGTTTAAATTCATTTTCAACCATTTTGACTTTTACCCCATGGTATGGAAGGAATCTTTCTTTTATTTACCCTACAAGGTACTTTTTGACTATTCTGACAAAAGTACGAGAAGAATGTTTTTTAACGTATACGGCATGAAAGGATTTTGACCGTTTTATAAAGCCTTATTTTCATGAAGATTACTCCAAAATATTTAATGACTATTTTTAACAAAATCATTTTCTTTTAAAATTGAATGAAATTTTGTGAAAAGAAAATGATTTTGAAGAAGAAAGGATATTTTCCTCAAGAGTTCATTTCACGTGTTTTATCAAAACCATTTTTCATCTAAGATGAAATTATTTCATATGTGTATGTTTCAAGTAACTTGTCTCTGTGATTTAAATGGTTTAAATTTTCTTATTATGAAATGATATCCATTTCTTTTATATGGATTATGTGATGATGGGATGATGTTTATGAAACCCATTTTATTTATTGGGTTTTTTTGAATGATGTATGGTTATTTTGTGGCACAAGTAAGAATGATTTAATTATGAGATGGGTGGGACCTATATCTCCCTCCAATGCATTGGGTAAAGATTTATATCTCATGAGATAAACATGGATATAACGGTAAGTTAATCCGGTTCTGTATTACAGGACTGGAACGAGGAGTGAACTCGATTCAGAAAGGGACTTTGTCCACTAAGATGGTCTTGGCAGCAATGACTTGACTACTATGGAAATCATTACATGGGCTTAATGGATTCCACAATTACATGTTTTATTCCCATACTATTTTATCATGATTTATGTTCCATTGTGATCTATGCCTTATGTACTTCTATGTTTTATGTCGTTGCTCATGATTTTTAATGTTCATGTTTTTTTAAAGTTCAAATGTATATGGTATGTTTTATTTTATCCATGCTTACCCTTACTGAGAATTTGAGCTCACCCTTTTTATGTTATCTTTTCCACTAGGATTAAAAGAAAGATTTTAGGTAAGGAAACAAAAATGGGAAGATCTTTATGGGAGATGTTGAAGATCTTTCACCATGATTAGAAGATTACATTCCAAGTTTCCAAAGACAATAAACTATTACGGTCCTTGTGTGTTTGTTTTTGTTATGTACTAAATATTCCTCAAAAGTAATGTAATGCCTATGTACGTCGATCATCGGGTCTCTACAGTTTGTATCAAAGGAAAGGTTTAGTCAACCTTTGGAAACTAGGATGCGATAACTTTAGTGAGATCCCTAGAGATATTTCTAAGGTATGTCTAGGGATGTCCCTAAGGTTAAGTATAAGTATAGGTTATAGTCCTAGAATTATGGTAATGATCTTAGAATTTAACCTAAGATGTTAGATATTGAAGGTACTCCCCCTTTATTATGTTGTTTTCCCTATCATGATTTTTGCCTCTCAAACTATTCTTTTTGGGTTTTAGAAAATGGATGGAAACAAGATGATTCACGATAATAGAGGATACGATGGACAATGGAATGATATTCTTCATGAGAAACCAAATGAAATGGGATTTGGAAGTCCAAACATCATTATTATGCTGAATCAGAAATCTCATAATATGATCAATAAACTAAAATTTGGTAAGTTTGACTCGGAAAATAAGAGAAAGATGGAGTTTCATGATGATCATAGAGGAAAGAAAGTTGAATTTCCCCTATGTAAATCATGTGGGAAGAGGAATCAAGGAGAATGTTTCAAAGTAACTGGAAGATGCTTTGGGTGTGGAAAAGAAGGACACAAAGCCATTAAGTGCAAAGGAAAAGGTTCAGTTAACACCAAGGACAAGGATAATGGTATTGCTACGACATCAACAGTGATTAGATGTTTTAAATGTGGAATGTATGGGCATTATGCAAACCAATGCCCTATGGGAAAGTCTCATGAAGAGAATCAGTACAGCCGTATGGGTAGTATTTATGTTGATTATGATAAAGACACTGCAAATGATATGTGAGATGAAAGAATTGTTGAAGCTCGGTTACTGGTTTAAGAAGGTAGTGGAATGATTACATGTTTATCAAGTGTAATGTTTTATAAGTAATCTCATGGTACTATGGAATGAAGAGTAATCTAAAGATTGTTACACTGTTGTCTTTCCTTATGTTTTAGAATTATATGATGAATGGTACCAGTGACCATGAAAGGTTATTCAGATATTTTTGGAATGTAGATGATATGCGAATAATTAAGGGATAAAGAGAAAATTAAATGTTTGATAGTATTCGTAAGCTCATGACTGATATAAGGAGAAGGTCATATCATGGTTTGAGTATATATAATTTTTGTGATTTTGGACTGTGGAAATTGTTAAATATTAAAAACATTCATGTTTTCACTAAGGTTCAATGGGTATTCATTTTTCAAGAGAATACATGATTAAGGTATTCACATGATTGGAATGTGACCAACAAGATATATGGGGGATAAATGACGGCATTCACATGCTTGGTTGATGACATTTCAAGTAATCGTTTTCATTATACTATGAGATTGGACATATGTATTTTGGATAAGCCTAAAGATTGGAATGAATTATGTTGAACATAAGTTAGTATTGTTCAAAGCTAGATTTTTTTCCGATATTATTTAGAATGTAGTTTTAGAAAAAGGACAACCTGCAGGATGGGCAGCAGCCCATCGTGTCGGACAAGGCTATGGGAATCGAACCCACAACTGAAGTGTGACTGGCCTTTATCACCTACCACTGGCCTACAGTAAGTCCCTGGTTAGTAGAAACACGTTTTATTTTATTAAGAGGTATGATATATGAAGTATAAATTCATTTTTTGAACCATATACGATTAATCTAACCATAAGATGGACTTATAAATTTTGCTAACCTTTTTTTGGAAATAGATGGAATGACCCATGATTCTATCACATGGTCTACTGCCACATCACGAATAACAAATTCAACTTCATTTTTTAAGGGATGAAGTGGAAATTGTTCAATTCACGAACAACAGTGAGATTGTACCAAAATCAAGCAAGTATTTCTTCTAATTCAAAATTTTCAACTTTAGTGAAATGATATTGAAAACCAAAAATGTTGTCCTAGTTCACTTATATCCGATGAATCAGATGGTACCTTAGATCATCACAAATTTATGGCTTTGTGATTGATGGCTTTTTCATAGCCATGTTCTCTACCACTCTCCATTAGAACTTGATGGTTAGATTTTTCTTCCATATCCATATTTTCACCTATGTTCTCCTATATGGAAACACAGTGATGAGTTAATTTGGGTAACCGTTACATTTCATACTTTAGTTTTTAAAGCCATGTTTTGGTATTCCTTTTTACGATGTGGGTTTCTATTAAAGAAAATTTCGTGTAGTAAACCATTTATAACCCCGATGAATTTCGGGGGCGAAATTCATTTTAAGGGGGGTAGAATGTAACAACACGATATTTTATGATAAGTATTCTATTTAATTTATTTGATTTCATGTGTTTTATGCTACAACAAGATTATCTTGTTCTATAGGCCACACTGTATTAGCTTGAAGTATACACAACACTATTCTTAGATTGTGTTACACACAATTTCAAGTTCGTTTTATAATAGTCATTCTACGCAACATTGAGTGTATATATATATATATATTCAATGTATAAATGAAATATGGTTGGATTCTGTTATATGAAACAACGAAGGATTCTTTCACAACACGCAACCCTGACTTGTCTTGCATTACAGGAAATCGCGACTTTCCTCAATAGCGTGTGTTGTACGCAATATCAGGTTTCACTAAACAATGATATATGGTTATAATATTATTAAGAAATATCCTTTATTAATAGTATTAACTAAATTTTTAATGTTATAACATTATTATTTCATCTTAAAAATTTTCTAGAACATGGTATCTGAACAAAATAAATTTTTCGGGTAAAATAAGTATTTTTCAAAAAATGCATTTTTGCCGCCTTTTGATGGTGCACACACATTAAATATAGTTTTTTACATGTTTATAAGTTCAATTTTACAAAATAAACTTCTTTTTTTGAATAAATATATAAAAATTTACATTGGATAAAGTTTTGATATTTTTCTGATAACTTTCATATTTTAATGAATAGTAAAAACACGCTATATTTTAATTAAAAAAAACTTTTTTCATACTAATAATTTATATGGTTAAATAATAATATTTAGTGGTTTTAAAGTATAAATAGAATATATTTTTACCATATAATATAATTTATGTCATTATCATTGATTTTACATTGAATTCGTAGGTTAAATCAATTCAATCTTTTGCAATGTTTTAAAAAAAACCGTTTTCATTCGACAACGAGATTAATTTTAATTTAATTTCTGCAACTTCTGTGTATTGAATTTAAAAAAATTGGATTCCATATTTGGAATCATTGGGTCCATATTATTTTAATAGGCTACTTTTTATTTTTGGGAATTTTGAATAGTAACTACGGTAAATTTTATTTACCATAGTTAAAGGTAAATCAGGTAATTAAGGGTAAATATAATATTATAAATTTACCCTAACAAATGAAAAAATTATATTGGATGGCTAAAAGTATACCCATAACACCTAAGGGTCGGATTAGATTCATTTTATGGATATTTGACCATGAAAATAATTTAATTATTATTAAAACCAAAGAAACTGAAAACATGTCACTCTCTTAAATCTTATAAGTATAATAATTTTAATTTGGTGATAAAAATCATAAAACTTATAACATGAATAGTCTCCAGAAAGATAATAAAATTATACAAATCATGATAATTTATTTAGAATTTTTTGGGATTAAATAATTGTCATTAATAGTTATACATTAATGATGCAGAAATTATTTATTTAGTGAAAAATCAATAATATAGTTTTTATTTAAATATTGATAAATATCAAAAGCCCCAAAAATCTTCTCAAAAATTATTATTAGTGTATATATAAACCCTAATCATCCACTGGACAAATTGTTGACCATTTGGATCCTTATTAAGGAAATTATGACACTTATATTATTTTATTTTAAATGATCCCAAAGTGGTCACCTTCATAATTTAATAAATTTAACAATTTAAATATTTTGATTTTAAGATGATAAATTCAAATAAAAGTATTATTGTGAAAGTTAATAGATTTATATTTATCATAGGATTTTATTTTTAATTTTCATGCAACAAATAAGTATATTAAATAATTATACAAAAATGTTGTAGTAATTATTTTATTAAGAGATAAACCAAATAAATGGTTTTTAAAAATAATAAAATAACTATTATATGAACTATTTAATGTGATCCACTAATTTTATAGATACATATGAAATTTCATGAATCTATTAAAGATTTTATTTCGAACATATCTTCTATAAATATTTTATTTAAATTCAAATAATTGAATAGTGTCAAAATTGACACTATTTTAATTTTAGAAAAATAACATATTATGAAATTGTTTAAAAATCAAAAAAATCTTTATAAATAAAAATTTAAATTTATACGGTATAAAATTTTGTAAAGTATCAAATTATGGACAATTCACAACAAATAAGTAATTTTATTTTATAATTTAAAATTTAGAATGTTATTACCATAAATAAAATAAAATTGATTAAATAAGGATAAATCAAGACGATAATGTTTAAAATAAATTCTTAACATGTCTAAATTTGATTGGTTGAAGAGATTACAACCCTATCCCATCTAAGCATTAGATATGAGTCATTTTTTGAGGTTTTTAAGTGGGTTTAGATTTATTATAAATTAATAGTTTTAAGAATTCCAAAGGTGCCCCTCTCCTCCCTTATAAAAGGGCACCTCCTCCCTCTCATCCTCACACCAATTTGAGCCCTCAAGCTCGGCCAACCCCTACCCATTTCACTTCCCCACTTCCCTATAAACATATTAGACATCCTGTTCTTCTTCAAAGACCAATTTTAGTGCCCTAAGAGGAGTTTTTAAAGAGGCACTTCAAAGAAGAGGTAATGTCCGTTACCGATTCTGTCAACTTTATTTCTTCTTCAACTTCTTATTCATAGGTTGTTTCATTATGAAGTAATAACATCAGTATCACTCATATAATGATATGTTATTATATGTATGAAACAACCCCATTTCACCATCTATCCATCCTATGGAAAAATAAATCATTGCGCGTGCGTACGTACGGAATATCATCTCCACGCCGTGGTGTAATCTATTTTCCACCACCACCATGCATGGATGGGTATAATGGTGTAAATAATAACTATATATGATTATTATAAAGTGATATTGATTCTGTAATAGTATACATACACTCCAATAAAATTCCACGATCATGAGAATGATATCATCGCTCGTGCGTACGTACGGAATAACGTCTCCACGGTGCGATGAGATTCATTCACAATGATTAACCATTCATAAATGATTATAAAGTATATATAATAAGTAATCATGAAATATATGACATAATAATGATACTGGATTTATGTATATATATATATATGTATTTCATCTAATTAATTCCATTCAATTCAATGAGGAAACGAAAACAACGTTCATGTGTACGTACGGTCTACCGTCTCCATGAACGGTGTATTTTTTTCCATTTATCGATCTATTATATATATGTATATTCTGAATATATATTATATATAAATCATGTTTTAAATTCTGGATTTAAGTAATCATGATCTAAGTAATCATATGAATAATTACAAGTCAAAACACGGACGACAAATGAAATGATTTTACCCAAAATGCTCTTAAACATGGAATTTACAAAAGAACGGGTAATATAAAGTCATAAGTGAACCATATATGATATCATAACAATTAATATGATTCTGTAATAAGTCAATAACATTATTGAAATCATTATACAGGATGTTCGGACACTTACGAAGAAAATCGGACCTAAGGTAAGGGATAATTTTGCAAATCTCATTTTTATCCGAGATTGCTTATTCGTAAGTATTTACTGGGGTTATTGCTATCATCCATGTCCATGTTTTATAAAAGTGTATTCATGTATGTTTAAAGTCTTTTTCACCCATTTTGACTTTTTCCCCATGGTATGGAAGGAATCTTTCTTTTATTTACACTACAAGGTACTTTTTGACTTTTCCGACAAAAGTACGAGAAGAATGTTTTTTTAACGTATACGGCATGAAAGGATTTTGACCGTTTTGTAATGCCTTATTTTCATTAATATTCCTCCATAATATTTAATGACTATTTTTAGAAAATTCCTTTTCTTTTAAAATTTAATGAAATTTTGTGAAAAGAAAATGATTTTGAAGAAGAAAAGATATTTTCCTCAAGAGTTCATTTCACGTGTTTTATCAAAACCATTTTTCATCTAAGATGACATTATTTCATATGTGTATGTTTCAAGTAACATGTCTCTATGATTTACATGGTTTCACTTTTCTTATTATGAAATGATATCCATTTCTTTTATATGGATTATGTGATGATGGGATGATGTTTATGAAACCCATTTTATTTATTGGGTTTTTTTGAATGATGTATGTCTATTTTGTGGCACAAGTAAGAATGATTTCATTATGAGATGTGTGGGACCTATATCTCCCTCCAATTCATTGGGTAAATATTTATATCTCATGAGATAGGCATGGCTGGAATGGTAAGTTAATCTGGTTCAGTATTACAGGACTGGAACAAGGAGTGAACTCGATTCAGAAAGGGACTTTGTCCACTAAGATGGTCTTGGCAGCAATCCCTTGACTACTATGGAAATCATTACATGGGCTTAATGGATTCAACAATTACATGTTTTATTACCATACTATTTTATCATGATTTATATTCCATTATGATCTATGCCTTATGTACTTCCATGTTTTATGCCGTTGCTCGTGATTTTTAATGTTCATGTTTTTTTTAAGTTCAAATGTATATGGTATGTTTTATTTTATCCATGCTTATCCTTACTGAGCATTTGAGCTCACCCTTTTTATATTTTCTTTTCCCCTAGGATTAAAACAAATAAGTTAGGTAAGGAAACAAAAATGGGACGATCTTTATGGGAGATGTTGAAGATCTTTCACCGTGATTAGAAGATTACGTTCCATGTTTCCAAAGACACTAAACTATTACGGTCCTTGTGTGTCTGTTTTTGTTATGTACTAAGTATTCCGCAAAAGTAATGTCATTTCTATGTACATCAAGCTTCGGGTCTCTACAGTTGGTATCAGAGGAATGGTTTAGTCATCCTTTGGAAACTAGGATGTGATAACATTAGTGAGATCCCTAGACATATTTCTAAGGTATGTCTAGGGATGTCCCTAAGGTTAAGTATAAGTATAGGTTATAATCCTAGAATTACGTTAACGATATTAGAATTAAACCTAAGATGTTAGATATTGAAGGTACTCCCCCTTTATTATGTTGTTTTCTCTATCATGATTTTTGCCTCTCACACTATTCTTTTTGGGTTTTAGAAAATGGATGGAAACAAGATGATTCACGATAATGGAGGATATGATGGACAATGGAATGATATTCTTCATGAGAAACCAAATGAAATGGTATTTGGAAGTCCAAACATCATTATTATGCCGAATCAGAAATCTCATAATATGATCAATAAACTAAAATTTGGTAAGTTTCATGACTCGGCTAATAAGAGAAAGATGGGGTTTCATGATGATCATAGAAGAAAGAAAGCTCAATTTCCCCTATGTAAATCTTGTGGGAAGGGCCATCAAGGAGAATGTTTCAAAGTAACATTAAGATGCTTTGGGTGTGGAAAAGAAGGACACCAAGCCAGTAAGTGAAAAGGAAAAGGTTCAGTTAACACCAATGGACGAGGATAATGGTATTGCTACAACATAAACTATGATTAGATGATTTAAATGTGGAATGTATGGGCATTATGAAAACCAATTCCCTAAGGGAAAGTCTCATGAAGAGAATCAGTATAGTTGTATGGGTAGTATTTATGTTGATTATGATGAAGAGACGACAAATGATATGTGAGATGAAAGAATTGTTGAAGCTCAATCAGTGGTTTAGGAAGGTAGTGGAATGATTACATGTTTATCAAGTGTAATGTTGTATAAGTAATCTCATGGTACTATGGAATAAAGGGTAATCTAAGGATTGTTACACTGGTGTCTTTCCTTATGTTTTGAATGTATATGATGAATGGTACCAGTGACCATGAAAGGTTATTCAGATATTTTTGGAATTTAGATGATATGCGCATAATTAAGGGATAAAGAGAAAATTAAATGTTTGATAGTATTCATAAGCTCATGACTGATATAAGGAGAAGGTCATATCATGGTTTGAGTATATATAATTTTTGTGATTTTGGAATGTGGAAAGAGTTAACTATTGACAACATTCATGTTTTCACTAAGGTTCAATGGGTATTCATTTTCCAAGAGAATACATGATTAAGGTATTCACATGATTGGAATGTGACCAACAAGATCTATGGGGGATAAATGACGGTATTCACATGCTTGGTTGATGACATGTCAAGTAATCGTTTTCTTTGTAGTATGAGATTGGACATATGTATTTTGGATAAGCCTAAAGATTGGAATGAATTATGTTGAACATAAGTTAGTATTGTTTAAGGCTAGATTTTTTTTCCTATATTATTTATAATGTAGTTTTAGAAAAAGGACAACCTGCAGGACGGGCGACAGCCCCTCGCATCGGACAAGGCTGTGGGAATCGAACCCACAACCGAAGTGGGACTGGCCTTTATCGCCTACCACTGTCCTACAGGTAGTCCCTGGTTAGTAGAAACTAGTTTTATTTTATTAAGAGGTATGATATATGAAGTATAAGTTCATTTTTGGAACCATATACGATTAATCTAACCATAAGATGGACTTATAACTTTTGCTAACCTTTTGTTTGAAACAGATGGAATGACCCATCATTCTATCACATGATCTGCTAACACATCACGAATAACAAATTCAACTTCATTTCTTTAAGGTATGAAGTGGAAATTGTTCAATTAATAAACAACGGTGAGATTGTACCAAAATCAAGCAAGTATTTCTTCTAATTCAAAATTTTCAAATTTAGTGAAATGATATTGAAAACCAAAAATGTTTTCCAAGTGCACTTATATCCGATGAATCAGATAGTACCTTATCTCATCACAAATTTATGGCATTGTGATTGATGGATTTTTCATAGCCATGTTCTCTACCACTCTGCTTTAGAACTTTATGGTTAGATTTTTCTTCCATATCCATATTTTCACCTATGTTCTCCTATATAGAAACCCAGTGATGAGTTAATTTGGGTAACCGTTACATTTCATACATTAGTTTTTAAATCCATGTTTTGGTATTCCTTTTTACGATGTGGGTTTCTATTAAAGAAACTTTCGTGTAGTACACCATTTATAACCCCGACGAATTTTGAGGGCGAAATTCATTTTAAGGGGGTAGAATGTAACAACCCGATATTTTATGATAAGTATTCTATTTAATTTATTTTATGTCATGTGTTTTATGCTACAACAAGATTATCTTGTGCTATACGCCACACTGTATTATCATGAAGTATACACAACACTATTCTTAGATTGTGTTACACACAATTTCAACTTCGTTTCATAATAGTCATTCTACGCAACATTGAGTGTATATAAATATATATTCAATGTATAAATGAAATATGGTTGGATTCTGTTATATGAAACAACGAAGGATTCTTTCACAACATGCAACCCTTACTTGGATTTCATTACAGGCAATCGCGACTTTCGTCAATAGCTTGTGTTGTACGCAATATCAGGTTTCACTAAACAATGATATATGGTTATAATATTATTACGAACTAGCCATTATGAATATTATTAACTATATTTTGAATGTTATCACATTATTATTTCATCTTACACATTTTCTTGAACATGTTATGTGAACAAAATAAATTTTTCTGGTAAAATAAGTATTTTATTAAAAATGCATTTTTGCCGCCTTTTGATGGCGCACCCACTTTAAATCTAGTTTCTGACATGTTTATAAGTTCAATTTTACAAAATAAACTTCTTATTTTGAATCGGGATATAAAAATTTACATTGGATAATGTTTTGATATTTTTCTGATAACTTTCATATTTTAATGAATAGTAAAAACACGCTATATTTTAATTAAAAACAACTTTTTTCATCGTAATAATTTGTATGGTTAAATTATAATATTGGGTGGTTTTAAAGTATAAATAGAATATATTTTTAACATCTAATATAATTTATATCATTAGTATTGATTTTACATTGAATTCGTAGGTTAAATCAATTCAATCTTTTGCAATGTTTTAAACAAAAACTCATTTTCATTCGATAATGGGATTAATTTTAATTTAATTTCTGAAACTTCTGTGTATTGAATTTAAAAAAATGGATTCCATATTTAGAATCAGTGGATCCAAATTATGTTAATAGGCTACTTTTTATTTTTGGGAATTATGAATAGTAACTACGGTAAATTTTATTTACCATAGTTAAAGGTAAATCGGGTAATTAAGGGTAAATATAATATTATAAAATTACCCTAACACATGAAAAAATTCTATTGGATGGCTAAAAGTATACCCATATCACCTAAGGGTCAGATTAGATTCATTATATGGACATTTGACAATGAAAATAATTAAATTATTATTAAAACCAAAGAAAGTGACAACATGTCACTCTCTTAAATCTTATAAGTATAATAATTTTACTTTAGTGATAAACATCACAACACTTCAAACATGAATAGTCTCCAGAAAGATAATAAAATTATCTACATCATGATAATTTATTTAGAATTTTTTGGGATTAAATAATTGTCATTAATAGTGATACATTAATGATACAAAAATTATTTATTTAGTGAAAAATCAATTATATAGTATTTATTGAATTAGTAATACATATCAAAAGTCCAAACAATCTGCACAAAACTTATTATTAGTGTATATATAAACCCTAATCATCCACTGGCCGAATTGTTGACCATTTGGATCCTTATTAAGTCAATTATGACACTTATATTATTTTATTTGAAATGATGCAAAAGTGGTCACCTTCATAATTTAATAAATATAACAATTTAAATATTGTGATTTTAAGATGATAAATTCGAGTAAAAGCATTATTGTGAAATTTAATAGATTTATATTCATCATAGGATTTTAGTTTCAATTTTTATGCAACAAATAAGTATATTAAATAATTATAAAAAAATGTTGTAGTAATTATTTTATTAAGAGATAAACCAAATAAATGATTTTTAAAAATATTAAAATATGTATTATATGAACTATTTAATGTGATAAACTAATTTTCTAGATACATATGGCATTTTATGAATCTATTAATGATTTTAGTTTGAACATATCTTTTGTATATAATTTATTTAAATTCAAATAAATGAATAGTGTCAAAATTGACACTATTTTTATTTTGTAAAAATAACATATTATAAAATTGATTAAAAATCACAGAAATATTTAAAAATTATAAATTTAAATTTATATAGTATAAAATGTTGTAAAGTATTAAATTATGGACAATTCACAACAAATAAGTAATTTTTTTTGTTATAATTTAAAATTTAGAATGTTATTACCAAAAAAATTAAATTGATTAAATAAGGATAAATCAAGTTGATAATGTTTAAGATAAATTCCTAACATGTCTAAATTTGGTTGGTTGATGATATTACAACCCTATCACATATAATAATCGGATATGAGTAATTTTTGGAGGTTTTTAAGTGGGTTTAGATTTATTATAAATTAATATTTTTAAGAATTCCAAATGTGCCCCTCTCCTCCCTTATAAAAGGGCACATCCTCCCTCTCCTCATCACACAAATTCGAGCCTTCAAGATCGGCCTACCCCTGCCCATTTCACTTCCCCACTTCCCTATAAACATCCTAGAGGTCCTGGTCTTCTTCAAAGACCAATTTTAGTGCCATAAGAGGAGGTCTCAAAGAGGCGCTTCAAAGAAGAGGTAATGTCTGTTACCGATTCATTCAACTTTATTTCTTCTTCAACTTCTTCTTCATAGGTTCTTTCATTATGAAGTAATAACATCAGTATCACTCATGCAATGATATGTTATTATATGTACGAAACAACCCTATTTCTCCATCTATCCATCCTATGGAAAAAAGAAATCACTGTGCGTGCGTACGTAAGGAATACCGTCTCCACGCCGTGGTGTAATCTATTTTCCACCACCACCATACTTGGATGGGTATAATGGTGTAAATAATAACTATATATTATTATTATAAAGTGATATTGATTCTGTAATAGTATACATACACTCCAATAAAATTCCACGATCATGAGAACGATATCATCGCTCGTGCGTACGTACGGAATACCGTCTCCACGGCGCAATTAGATTCATTCTCAATGATTAACCATTCATAAATGATTATAAAGTATATATAATAAGTAATAATGAAATATATGACATAATAATGATACTATATTTATTTATATATATATATTTATGTCATCCAATTAATTCCATTCAATTCAATGAGGAAATGAAAACAACGTTCATGCGTACGTACGGCCTACCGTCTCCATGAACGGTGTATTTTTTCCATTTATCGATCTATTATATATATGTATATTCTGAATATATATTATATATAAATCATGTTTTACATTCTGGATGTAAGTAATCATGATCTAAGTAATCATTTGAATAATTACAAGTCAAAACACGGACGACAAATGAAACGATTTTACCCAAAACGCTCTTTAACATGGAATTTACAAAAGAACTGGTAATATAAAGTCATAAGTGAACCATATATGATATAATAACAATTAATATGATTCTATAATAAGTCAATAACGTTATTTAAATCATTATACAGGAGGTTCGGACACTTACGAAGAAAATCGGACCTAAGGTATGGGATAATTTTGCAAATCTCATTTTTATCCAAGATTTATTATTCGTAAGTATTTACTGGGGTTATTGCTATCATCCATGTACATGTTATATAAAAGTGTATTCATGTATGTTTAAAGTCCTTTTCACCCATTTTCACTTTTACCCCATGGTATGGAAGGAATCTTTATTTTATTTACCCTACAAGGTACTTTTTGAATTTTCTGACAAAAGTACAAGAAGAATGTTTTTTTAACGTATACGGCATGAAAGGATTTTGACCGTTTTATAAATCCTTATTTTCATGAAGCTTACTCCAAAATATTTAATGACTATTTTTAACAAAATCATTTTCTTTTAAAATTAAATGAAATTTTGTGAAATGAAAATGATTTTGAAGAAGAAAGGATATTTTCCTCAAGAGTTCATTTCACGTGTTTTATCAAAACCATTTTTCATCTAAGATGACATTATTTCATATGTGTATGTTTCAAGTAACATGTCTCTATGATTTATATGGTTTCACTTTTCTTATTATGAAATGATATCCATTTCTTTTATATGGATTATGTGATGATGAGATGATGTTTATGAAACCCATTTTATTTATTGGGTTTTTTTGAATGATGTATGTTTATTTTGTGGAACAGGTAATAATGATTTCATTATGAGATGGGTGGGACCTATATCTCCCTACAATGCATTGGGTAAAGATTTATATCTCATGAGATAGACATGGCTAGAACGGTAAGTTAATCTGGTTCAGTATTACAGGACTGGAACGAGGAGTGAACTCGATTCCGAAAGGGACTTTGTCCACTAAGATGGTCTTGGAAGCAATGCCTTGACTACTTTGGAAATCATTACATGGGATTAATGGATTCCACAATTACATGTTTTATTCCCATACTATTTTATCATGATTTATGTTCCATTGTGATCTATGCCTTTTGTACTTCCATGTTTTATGTCGTTGCTCAAGATTTTTAATGTTCATGTTTTATTAAGTTCAAATATATATGGTATGTTTTATTTTATCCATTCTTACCCTTACCCAGCATTTGATCTCACCCTTTTTATATTTTCTTTTCCCCCAGGATTAAAAGAAATATTTTAGGTAAGGAAACAAAAATGGGAACATCTTTATGGGAGATGTTGAAGATCTTTCACCACAATTAGAAGATTGTGTTCTATGTTTCCAAAGACACTAAACTATTACGGTCCTTGTGTGTATGTTTTTTTTATGTACTAAGTATTCTGAAAAAGTAAGGTAATGTCTATGTACGTCAAGCTTCGGGTCTCTACAGATGTGGTAGTCCACACGTTTGCACAGGAAGAGTTATCCTTTATTTATTTGTTTATGTGTATAATGGTAAATTATTTCCTATATTTACATAATTATAAATATCATATATACTCATTAGTTTCATACTAATAACAATCCATGTTATGTGGTGATCAAAAATGATGCTATGTAGAGAGGTTAGGTTGTATGTACAAATATGCTGTATTTTTTTATTAGATGGTAAATAAAGAGTTAGAATACTAATTTATCATTAAATAATATAATTTATACCATATATATCACAATAATTTTATTTGGACCCATTATTATAAACCACCATATGATATGCGGATGAAAAATGTGAGGCGGTACACTGCACATACATATGATAGATATTTTCAATTTTCATTAGTTGAATAAGTAGATGAAAAGGGTTATAATAACAACATAATGAAATTTTATTATATGGGAGATAAATATGTTATTACATTATAAATATTAGTATAGTTTTGAGGTAAGTAAAAAATAAATAAAAAAGATAACACTAGGTTAATAACAATACATAATCATCAGAAAACCTCCTTAGTTTTATTCCTAAATCATTAATTGGATGGTATTCTAATCGAAACATTACCTATAGGATGTGTATAAGGATTTTATTAATTTTTTTGGGTATTTATTGGCTAAGATAATAGGATCTTCATGTTTGTACAAGAGATTATAGGTAGTTCCTTTTAAAAGTGAGGGACATGACAAACCTGTAATTTTTCAAAATATTAGAATATATAAATGCCTTTCTGAAAAAATATTTCCAAATTAAAATATATTATATTTTTAGATGAAATAGGACCAAAATATGACTACACATTAATTTTTAGAAATTAATTATATTATTTTAACCCTTATGATTTTAGTTTTAACCCATTCTATCTCTTAGTGTGGTAACTATATTTTTTTAACAATGTTACTAGTCATAATGATTAAAAATTAAATATTGATAATAAATATTCAGCTTATTTTATAAAATTTAATTTCTATAAGTGGAAGAAAATAATTTTAAAACCAAAAAAGAAGATACAACAAAACACGTTTTCTAAACAATATATTTTTAAGTATAAAAATGGTTTTATAGAAAAATAATGTATAATATTGATTATAATAAAATTAAATATAATATTTTAAATAAATAATGAATTGTTTTTCTATAAAATTAACAAAAGGAATTTATGTTGTAAATACATGATTGAAAGAAAATAATGAAAACAGTTGTTATTTGAATAAAACAATTACTTTGTTTTCGGAAATTTTAGACATGTAATTATAAGTTAAAAATATATTTTTGAATGAAATATATTAACTAATAAATTTATATTTTTTCTATAAAAAAATTTCAAAAACATTCATGTTATTCTCACATCATTATAATGTTATAAAAATGAAAAATTGGCTAAATCGGTATTTTTCAGTATTCACCTAAATATAAACAATTTGTGACAAATGTTGACAATTCATATTTAACTAATTAGAACAAGATGAATTTAAAAATACAATTTATTTTTCTAATAAAAATATTATAATTTTGGTTGTAAGCACATTCTTCAATAAAGTTATGTGTATTATGTTATTTTTTGTTTTAGAGGAAGAACATACTATAATTGAATCTCTAGAGTTAAATTTTTCAATCATTAATGAAATTGAATCTACTTAATTCTAATTAGACTTTCAGAAAGATATTATAACATAGAATCAAAATCATGTATACATTTTATCATGATCTTTAATTTATAGGTTAGTCCAAGAAAGTTATTACCCATGCACCACTATAATTCTCATACTCTCAAATGAGTTAGTTGAGTGTACCTTTCAATGTAATAATAAATAGATTTATATTTTGTTTTTATAAGTTTTATAAATTCATTTAACAATGGATTTAAAATAAAGTAAAATTTAATTTCTTGAATCAACCTCATTCTATAAGAATTATTTCATCTTTGCTTTGAATTATAGTTATCATGAAGAATTTTTCATTCCAGAAGAACTAAAATAAAATTTTAAGGGATCACGAAATCCATTAAAGGTTAGTGTTCATTATTTTTTAAATAACTTTCTATCATTTGATTCCTCTCAATTCTATCCATTTAATAAAATAAAATATGTTTTGTATATGTAAATATAATATTTAATAATTTAAACCATCAAATAAAGTAGTAATATCTAAAATATCAATAATAAACCCCAAGGTTCAACATTATTCATTAAACCCTATAACTCCTCCATATATGCTTGAAAAAGGTTCAATATATCATAATCATTAATTAAGACAAATTTTCTATAATGAACCTTACATAAAAACACATACTAATCCAAAAAAATATATAACATGGCGAGTCTCTAACTTATATTAGAAATATCAATAGATATTCTATCCTTATAGATAATATTTCCAAGAAACAAAACATTCTAAAATTAAGATTTGCATAAAATAAATTTATAGAAATAAATTATTTCCTCTGAGACTCACATAAATGATTCAAAAATGATTATATATTATTCATCTCTTTTATGGTACACAAATATAATATAAATAAATTTCACAATGAATTTATTAAGTTATTCCTCGACTCTTGGAGAATTGGTTTAAATAGTGTCTCATCTCCATATAGTTTAAACACTAAATATTATTGATTAGTTTATTTACCTTCAATTAATGATCTATATGGTTCTTATCTAAACAATTCTATAAAAATAAAATTTCAATTAATCATTTATGATGTAGTTTATTTCCATAATGATCACATGTTTTATGTTATTTTCATCCCGTATTCTTCTTTTCCTTATTTATTTTCTATTAGTTATTAGTAACCATTTTATTCACTTGATTTACATTGAAAATATAAGACATAGAGAATTTTTTCTAAATTATAGTGGAACTTGATTCCATTAAAACATATGATGTAAATATTTTTAAAATTATTTCCTTTTCAATGATTGGATTAATACCATCAATTAAATAGTGAGTCTCACTTTTTGGATAACGTATGTAGTCTGTAGCATGACATTATAATCTTGTATGGTTAGTCTCATACTATAGAAAAATTTATTCTTACTTATAATTTAAATTTAAAAACTTATCCTCCATTTCATTGAAATTCACTCGAGAAAATTATTTCTCAATGAAATATAACATTACAAGTTCTTCATTACATAATTTTTATTTCAACATCTCCTTTTGTATTATAGATCCATGACCACCATTTATAAACATCTCTCTTTATAAAATATACTTTTAGAATAAAAATTTCAATTTCATTACTTCCCACGAATAAATATTTCATTTCTACAGACACAATACACTATTTAACTTCCAATATATTAGTAGTTTCATTTAAATATAGAGGATTATATCTCAAGATGGAATACAACATTGGTTTAGTGTTATATCAAACAACATGTAGCTCCATAAATGAAAGGTTATTCATCATAACCTAAGTCATTTATCCTAATATATCTATGATCTTCTTAACTCCAATATTCATTGGGTTTAATTTTTCCTAAGATATATCCCTACATTTACAATGGTTGGTAACATGATTTTCCTTCTTCTATGCACTATATCTAAATAATGGAACACACATAGATAGATCATCATCATAATGAATATTGATCCATAATGTAAAAATATCTTTAATGATAAATTTTCTCAAAAACCCTAATAATTATCATAATTACGTTGATATTTAAGTTCATATAAAATCTAGTTCCCATTGTTCCTACTAATATTAAACTGACAAAAAATATAACACCCTAACTTTAGAAACCAAGATTCATATCTTACTTGTTAAATTGATTCAAAATACCAACGATCACACCACATGAGATTTATCAATTTAATTGTCTTAGAAAACTAGATACATATATTTTAAAAATAAAAGTATTGGTCAGAGTGAGTAATTTAATGGGGGGGGGGGTTAATTGATTCCCCAAAAAATATAATTGTTAAATCATGTTTAATAAAAACCCACCAATTCAATATAATAGTTCCCTATTTAGAAGAATATCAGATCAATATAAGTTATGATCTTTTAAAATATTCCTATATGCTTCATTATAGCTCAATTAAAATAATATGAAAATTAATATAAGATTATAAATAAATTTACTACATCAAATAATTAAATTAAGACTTGTTTTTATTAACTATCAAAGTAGTTTTTTTATAGATTAAAACAAATTATGTTTAATGATTTTAAATTAAAAAAACATACAATTAAATTAATACCAGTGGATCAGTCTCAAGACAAGACATAATACCCTCCAAATGTAAATCATGAACAACTTTATAGATTATATAAAATTATCTTGATCCAAAACCTGAATCGGGTAATCACAATTGAAAACCAACTGTCGAAACTATGCATGGACCTCTTCCATAATGTCTTTGGGGAAAAATAAACATGGTCCATGAAAAAAACTCTTCCAGAACACATGGGTAAAAAATGTAAAGGGAGAGAATATATCATGTATCACCCAATTAAAATGCAAGAGTTTTTAACATTTATAAATAAGACAAAACAACACACTGATCAATGTTAAATGCAATAAACAAAAATAGAAAGTATAAATATATAAAAAATAAATACTTTCTTGGACTAATGTGCTAAGAAACTTTAGTCTCCTCATATTTATATTGGAGGGGATATAATGTAATCTTTAAGAAAAATATGGTAAAATGGAGCAACATAAGAACTCATCGATCTGACCGATTGTAGAAATTGAATATTTGATGTGCTCAGCTTTTCCACACTTAGTTTTAGGTCATAATATTTCATGGAAATATCATTAGTAAGTGACACGCTAGATCATGTGTTTGCAGTAAACCAGTTTGTATGCATTCAATCCTCTCTCATTCATCATGAATAAGAGTTACTCTATTATGAATAATCTTTTGGATCTACCGACATATCGTAATGTGATATTACATCATTTAATGTTTTCTACTATAGTTTCAAAATAATCATTTAAATAATACTTATTATTATATTCGATTATCTAGTGATTATAATTATTATATTAAAATATCACATAATAGTGATGATGATTCATTCTGGCGGTGACTCATTTTTGGTGGTGAGTTAAACCAATAGAAAGTTAGGATGGCGGTAGCTCATCTAAAGGTAGGTAAGGTCTACTAGTGACTCATGTTTAGTGGTGACTCACCTTAATGGTGACTCATCTCAATGGTGATTCGTCTCAATAGGGACACTTCTTAATGGTGACTCATCTCAATATTGACTCATCTCAATGGTGACTTGTTTTATGGTAGGTCATCTTCTATGGTGAATCCTTATTTATTGTATGAGAAGTCTAGTGGTGACTCTATATTGATGGTGACTCTTTTACAATCATGATACATTCCTGAAGGTGACTCATCTTCAATGTTGACTCAAGGTTGGAAGTTGGTATTTTCTAACATAGCCTAAATTTCCAAAACACCCTTAAATTATAAAATTATATCATAAACCAGTGGCACTATTAAACACATAATAAACATTAATTGTGAGCACTACAATATGGAGGGTCAAATAATCTCTCCCTTTTTTATGATCAGAAATCATTGATTTTTATACCCCATGTATAGAATAATCATTATCCCAAAATAGATCAATTTAACACTTTCAAAATTCCAATGTAAGGGTTTGAACATTTATTTGAAAATAAGAAGTTATTAGATATATTAAGTAACAAATAGTAATAATGATATGAAAAAATTATAATATGAGAGAATAACAGAAAACATAAATATCAGTAATTAAAAAATATGGTACTGAAGGTAGAAATTAATCACAGACGATATTAATGGTATACTATCAAAAAATAAAATTAATGATGGTATGAAAGGACTACATTACTGTAAAAAGAAACATCACTATAAAAAAATAGTAAATAATTTCCATCATTATTCTACACTTCTTATGATTATATAAAATAAATAGTACATGTAAAAAGAAAATGTGAATTGAAAGTCCATTAATGGAAAAAATTTATTGGATTACAACAAAAAATAGATACAAAAAATCAAAAATAATTCCTTATCAAAAATAAAGCCTAATTTCAATGATTATTTTCTTGTGTTGTTGGAACAAGTAAATGTATTCCCTTATCAGAAGTAGAGGAATGAGTCTGAGAACCTAAGGAAATGTTTTTGAGGATGTAGGGTTAGTAGGTTGAGGTAGAGGATCTTGGAAAATAATGGGCCAAAGTTGTTAGATAGAATTTATGGGAGTCAGACTGAATTGATGGAATCGAGCAGGTAATAGATAACGAGGATCTCGGGTAATAGATTCTATGAATAAATCTATATTGTTTGTTGGAGGAGTGATATGAGTAGTCAATGGAATAAAATTTTATGCTTTCATTACATCACCAAATATATACAAGAAGGACCTCATCATGTTTATGAAGTCCATGATAGTATTTCCATCATGCTCTGTGGTTGTCAAAAGTATTTTTTCTCCTCCATAAACAACATGGGAACGGGGGTCATCACTTTCACCTAATTAACCTACTCCATGAATTCATGAGTAATTTGAGTCATCTTGAGGATCTCAATGTGGAACTTTAAGTGTTAGTGGTGTCCATTCATAGTGTATATCCACGAAAGGTAATACTTGAATTTTTTTAATTGTCTCTATATCATCTATGACTTAATTGTGGCATTCTCTAACCATTTTATAAACATGAACAGTGTTATGCCTAATCATCCTCAAACTCTCTTTAGGGATATAGGGAACATAAACTGGAAAATGTTGAATCTATTTCATAACAACTAATTGGATCATATTAATATATAATGATGTAGTGGTAGAAGGACAACACAAGTGGATGACACTGAAGGTATGGACTCCAACCTATCAAGCAAGGAATTGATACTGGCAGAAAAAGAACATTGCATCTCATCCATCACTAATCTCAACGACTCTATCTCACTGGAAAGTAATCTATTCTTATCTCAAGTTCTTGAATATAATGCATCTTTTTATGATGAGTGTGTTGAATAACAAGATCTTAAATAATAATAGAATCTTTTTCACTAATGGTTTGTGACCAAATGTGGTTGATTCTTCACAACCCTAACATAATTAGAACAAATAAATTCCTGAAAAGACTCTATGTCTCATATAGTAACAACATCTACATGTAAAAGAGAAATAGTAGAAGCATGAAAAGGTTCATAAGATCTCTAAATGATAGTAGCCTATGATGGCTCAGATCAAAAAGTTATGTTTGAAATAAGTCTCAATCACTCCTTGGTAGCATCAATCTACTCCACCATTGATCCCTTAGAGTCCAAATATAATCAAAATGGAATAAAAACCCTCTCACGATCATATTAAATATATTCCAATCCATTTCTGGTGTAACTAGGGTACTTATCGTATTCCCCAATGACTATGAATTCCATCCTGCATTAAGACACAATTTCCAGCACAGCAGATGTATGCTCAATAGCTATATGCTCAACATATTCAGACTCAACATTTTGACTAAAATGGATTGGTTATTCCCGCCAAATAAAAAGATGATACCAAATCATTTATAGCATCTCTATCATATCAAACAAATCTCATTCTCTCCACGGATAGATAAGTGATAGGAATTTATGTATAAGAATTATGTGACTGAGTCATCTAAAAAACCTCAGTATTAATATGGCCATCAGTACTATCATGATATGAATCTCCATCCCTTCCATATCCATCACTATCTTCGTCATTTTTAAATCTCTATCTTCCTTATATCTTCCTTCTTCTATATTAAAATCTCCCTTGTTTCAACTATCTTCTTCTTCTTCAACATTTTATTCTTCATGATCTCATTCATCTCGATTATCATTCTCTACTTTATCCATTCAATTTTCATCTTCATTATCATTATTAAAAATAAATAAAACATCCTCAAATTATTTATAAGAAATTTAATTTTGTTCCTCTTCCGAAACATCGGTTTCTCATTATTTACTTACATCAATTAAAAGTGTCTCTCTTATAAGGAGATATCTATGGGGACCAACCAAAATGAATGTGGTTGCAGAAGAGATATTAAGTCGGTCAGGTTCACTACCCTCTTCAATTGAAAACACTTTCTCCACATCAACAAAAGCACTAGCATCTTCTAATTCATCTTTCTGCCTGATCAAAATACTCAACTAAATTATATAGCTCTAAGCTAGGATCCACAATATTCTCTAGTTTTGTTTGGTGATCTAAAATATTGAAATCCTCATAAATATTTTCAAAATCATCATCCCATTTCTTATTCCATGGGTTCTAATTAATTTTCATTCTCTTATAGATGACCTTGGTTAAGAAACATCCACAGATCTCCTTGGTTTCCACTTCTGCATTAACTAAATCCGTGGATGCCATCATGGCCAAAATGAACGTAGAATAAATTATAGATTTTGACCTAGAAGATGTACCTCTATAATATGAACAGTAAAATATATAAAAAAAATTATTTTATCACAACATTTAATGATATATAGAAGGTACATATTTTTTATCTAACTTTACTAAAATAACCATTTCTTAGAAACAACATATGCTGAATAAACCTGAATAAGAGATGACAGTCAATGTTAATATTAGTTATTGCTGGTCTTCACAATGTATGATCCCTACTAAGCTTAGCTATGGTAAGATCTTATTTAAATGATTCACTATAACTTTTATTTTATCCCTGATAAAAATTTGATACACCTTCATGAGGTACTTTTAGGCATATTTCCCATCGAATTGTAGAGAACACAACTTTCTTCCAATTTATCCTTCTTCAAACCTAGTCTATGTATTATCCAAATCTATTCTTGATATTCAGATAAATAATTTTTACTAACCAAGTCTAAAGAAACAACTAATTATGTGAGAACTAATATACCCTTACCTTGTCTTGAATTATTCTTATCACCAATGGTATTCCTGATATCAACCACTTAATAGTAACTTTATTTTAAAATATCAATGTACATTTCAAGGGTAGTGGGTTCTATGGACCTATAGTTAGATGGATAAATTCTATTATATGATTCTTCAAAGGATGTGACTCATTGGAGGATGAAACTTCTACTCGGTTCACACTAACCATTATGAACAAGGTGTAACGTTTGGATGAGTTCAAGGGAATTCCAATAGTATGGAGAAAAAGGATCCTGGAAATGTTCAAATGTATCATGTGAGGGAGAGAGTATCGAAATTAGATTATGTGACTATTATATATCATTTAGTCATTCAAAATTCTGAAATAAATAAATAAAATATAAATCCTACAGAAATTAAATATTTAACCCATAAATAAAAATTAGCAAAAAGGACTAAAATTCCAATGGTGGGTTGTGCTAATGGTGGGTTAACTCCAATGGTGGGTAAACTCCAATGGTGGTTAAACTCCAACAGTGTGTAAACTCTAATAGTTGGTAAACTCAAATGGTGGGTAATCTATAATGGTGGGTGAACTCTAATGGTGGGTCCCCATTACATTAATTTTATCCGAAATTAATCATTCCATATTCATGTTTGATATTATTAATTCTCTCATAAATCAATGGCTTAGTAAAAATACCATAAATTACATGTTTATCACCAATGTATTCAAGAGTTATATCATCCTTTTGAAAATGGTTTCACAAAATGTGATTTATTACATCAATGTGTTTTATTCTAGATTGAGACACAGGATTCCTAGAAATTTTTATAGCACTTGTTTTGTCACAATTTATAGGGACATGTTATAATTGATATCCATAGTCTACTAGAGTGTGTTTCATCCACAATATTTTTGCACAACAGCTTCATGAAAATTTTTATTCACCTTCACCAGTAGACAGTGCAACAGAATTCTATTTCTTACAACACCAAGATATTATAGACTATCCCAATAGAAGAGATCTTCAAAATATAACAACTCGATGTTAATGTACATAAAAGTTACTTAAATATTTTGTAATACATAAAACATTACACAAAAAGATTCCCAAATACCATATTATTCTAGTGCATTTGAAAACATAGAGACATAAACACGGGTACTTAAGTGAGTTACATTCTCTCCCACTGGGTTATTCCTGGAAATAACCCTTTCTTAGACACATGATACATAATACATTTCTACATATACTAGGGAAAGAAACCAAAAATTGGGTGAGAAATGTTTCTCAATTAGGGTAATCAATGAAGATATGTAAGAAGAAACACGATCATTGGTGTATGAGAATGTTATCATAACATTAAAAGTCACACCCTATATATCAAATAACATTAATTAAAATCATGGACTAAATTTTATGAGTTAATATGACTTGAATCATAACTGAATCAAGATATTAATACCTGAAATCATATTATAGGAATAAGAATTGGAATTTTGGAATACACATAAAAATGTAATATTCTTCCTTATAAGTCAAGAAATATAACTTGAACATATCAAGCACTTCATGGGGAATACACCTACTGGATGAGAGACACCGCCATTCCCAAAAAAATTATGTTCCTTGAATGGGAACACGTTTCCTCATCTTCCAATAGTGGAAAGGGATTCCACATTTTACCATAGTGGATTGGGTTTTCCCATCACTCCAAAGTGGATCAGTTTTCCCCATCATCTATCTTCATGTTTAATATAACTTCTAGGATAGACACGTCACCCACTATAGTCATAGTAATTTATTTATTAGGGATAGAGTTTCCCTATCATAATATAGTGGGTCAATCCCTTCAACTATATTTTCATCATTATCTCATGAGATATAAATCATTACCCAATGAGTTAGAGGGATATATGGGTCCCACCCATATCATAATAAAATCATTCATTCATGTTCCATAAGATAATAAATGTTTTATCAAGTCATTACCCATAAAAATATATAGATTTTATAAACATATAATCATAAACCATGAAATAAATGTGTATTATAAATGTTTAATAATATATTTACCCATTAAAGAGGCATGTTTTATATTAATCCCATCATAGTATAACCTGTGAAAAGAAGTGGGTTTCAAAATAATAATACCTATCGATTATGAACATGTTTCATAATCCTATAACTCGTGAAAAAGAAAGGGGTTTCATAAACATCATTCTATAAAAATAGAAACAATTCAGATAAACAAAATGAATGGAACATTGGTATCATTTTTTATAAATGCATGAGTAACACCAATGGATTGCATCATTGATAGAATATATTTTGGGAAAATCCTTTTAAAAAAATTTCATGATTAAAATTTCATTTCATTTTTAATAATAATTATTTTAAAACATATATCATGTTGGGAAAAATTTCATTTGAAACCCACATTTAAAACCCAGAAATATGGCTTGAAATAATTTTGAAAACGTTTCCCTTGAAAAAATATAAAATAAACATGAAAACATTTTGAAAGGCTTTATTTTTTAAGATACTATAAAAACATATAAAGAATGATTGAAATCATTATAAATAGCTTTTTCATTGAATAACTCTTTAAAAAAATCCATAATATTTCAAAAAAATACATTTGAAAAATAAAATTTTAATCATGGAATATAATATTCAAGGGAATGTTGGTAATCTTCGAAAAACATCATTTTGAAGGAACAAATTTTTTTTACTGAAGATATAGTTAAATTCATACTTTCATAAAAATACATTGTTGATAATATTATGTACCAAATAGTGTAATAATGCTATCATTACATGAATATAACCATAATAAATAATGTATAATGAAACTCATGATATTTTTTCAGATATTTATCATAATATTTCATTAATGGCAGCATAATCGTAAACAATCATGATAAATAGTGATATTTTTTCTATAAACTGTTACCAATTGGGTAATATTGAGTCATAAAAAATGGAAATAAAAAAATTACATGAAGCATAAAATATATTTTAAATAAATATATTCCTGATATAACATTTAAATATCATTATATATACCTCGTACAAAAATATAGGTGCATAACACGGCATGTGTCTCAGAGAATTAAAATTTAGACAAAATTACATTAGTTATTTGGTATCTTTTGAAACAAAAACTACATGAAATAAAGATCATAAATTGAATAATTAAATACTCATAAATATAAGTATAAAAATCACATAATAAATAAATTTTAATGATACATACATGACACAAAATAAATGAGTGGTGAATTGGGCATGAATCTCACGAAGACAAAAAGTGCGATGAAATTCTGTTACATTATATCTTGACTCTATTCGTACTCACACAAAACTCATTTAAAATAAAAGTAATTATATTTTACATATTTTATATAAAATATTATTATATCTAACACTATATATGGTTTTATTATGACTTTATAATATCTTTTTATTAAAAAATCCAAGTTACGGTTTTGCTTTGAGTAATATCAAATTTGTTTTTCACATGTGTCATGATTTGTCATGTTTTTTGTACTCATAATTATATCATGATTTCCAGAATTTTAAAAATGGTATTAATAACATGTGTTTTCATTATATATGTATTTATAATAATCTGTTGAATATTGAAATATGGATTGGAATTCACCATTCATGGAGATAGTAGGTTGTACACATGCACGAACATTGTATCCATTCTCTTTATAATATTGAAAAAATGAATGTAAATGACATATATGTATATAAACAATATCATTAATATTTTATATATATCATATTATTTCATTAAACACATCCTGAATTTATTCCATGTAGTTTGTGAATGAAATGCATCGCTTTGGGGCGGCGGTAGTCCACACTTCCCCAAACGAAATTAACATATTTACACAAAAGGGAATGAATGAATTTATCTGTTATATAATAAGTAAATAAGTGTAATAAATAATTTATATCATATGTGTCATATTTAAATAGATATTCCATCATAATTACCAACAATTATAGGTGGTAAAGGAAAAACAAACCACATCGATTCATGAGGAAGTAGTTCGCCGTACACGAGAATGGTACGTTAGTTACCCATTAGATAGAAGTGTGTATAATTGTAGATATAAAAATAATCATAAAAACATATAAATATATTAAGGATAATAATTTTATTATGTAAGAACCATCTAATAATAATTGAGGTAGTGGAGAAAAAATAAAGGGAGCTTGAGGAAGGATCGTACCTATTATTTGGGTAACTCCATTTGCTTCACACCGAAGTGCATACTTGGTTGGATTTATGCACAAAGAGATAAATCAATGATGAAGGTAAATATATTTTTTAATTTAATTTGACATATATTGTTTGAAATTATGTGGTTTTAGAGGTCTAAAGATGGGGTGAGGTGGATGGTTTTTATAGGAGAGGGATCAGACACCATTGACATTTTTGAATAATAGTTTGGTGGACCAACATTTTTACCTAAAAATACATAAAAAACCCAAACTCAATATTTGAAAAAAGTATGATATAAATATGTCCATAAATAATTTTTGACGAGTTTCTAGGACATTTGGGTCCTTAATTTTCTGTTTTATTCGCTTATTAAGCTTAATTTTGGGTTAATCGCATTGATTAATCTTAATCACATTCACTCATCTTTTTGGTCAAAAATTATGTTGATATTATTAAAATAATAATATTATATTGATTAAAAAAATTTATTCCCATTTTATAAATTCAACAAACAAAAGTGAAAATTTTTTGTTTAATGGTAATCTCGCTAATGAGGCAAGAAAATGGGTTTTTTAATTGAGTATGTTGAAAAGTTCATTAATATTATAAACCAAATTTAAAAATAAAATTGATTCCAGTTACATAAATTAGATTAATATATTTATAATTAATATATTTTTATTTTAAAACATGATTAAAACATAATTTAATGTTTTATATAAAGTATATTAAAAGCAGTTTGAATTAAAATATAGTATTTTTTCAGTATTCACCCAAAAATGATGTTTCTCAGAAAAATACCAAAACATTACCGTAATCTAGTTTTTATATTTTGAATTCAAAAATTGTTTTTATTTTATAAAATTAAATTTTTAAATTTTTTTAAAATTAATTTTATTATGGTTTAGAAATGAACATAAAAAAATTCTTCTGAGAAAATAATATTTCCCAACATATAATGACAATTCCCAAAATTATATGTTTTACTATCATTATTTTTTATTTATATAAAACCATTATAAATAATATTTAAAAGTTTTTATTACCATTCCTATTATTTTGGAAATGTTATAAGTATCTCATTTAATTACTTATAATTTTTCTTTTATTTTGTAGAAACATATTTATGCTTGTAATGTAAGACATGTCAGTGTTACGTGTAACACAAGCTTATCTTGGGGTATCGTATTATGAGATATTAACATCGTGAAGATTTATAAAATAACACCTTGGTGATTTCATATAACATATGAAATATTTATTGTTTTCTGAAATGTAAAATATAAAAAATACTAAATTAATTCGAAAAAGAATATGTCACAAAAACATGAAGTGTTAAATTCTACCGACTTTAAATAAATTTATCCCTCTAAATTAGTATTGGTTATCAGTGGTTTAAAATGTTTAGTCCATTTAATAGAAATAGACATCATAAAAATGAAGACTAAAACTGAATTTAAAAATGAAGAGTTGAAACCATAATGGTTATCCAATGTAACTAAAAGTTGGGTTTCCACGTAGGAGAACATATCTTGGAAAAGAAAGCAATGACATCGATGAAAAGGAGTAAATATTTGTAGGAATTGATTGAGGTCATAAATAAAAAATAGGTTAATTATAAATTAATATTTTAGTGCCTCAATTTCCTAAATCTGTGATGATATAAAACGTCACTGGTTCAAAAAAAATTAAGGTATAAGGAAAACATTTTTTCTGATCATTTTCTTAATGTTGAGTAATTATGTTTTTTTACCAATATTATAAGAAAATATAATGACTTTATATATTTCTATAACCACAATTTCATTATTTTTTTGTTTATCAATCAATTTCTAATTCATCTATTATATATAGAAATGGATATCTATAATGTAACTATCCTGCTTGAAGCACTAAAATACAATTTTAACGCATCATAAGGCCCATAAAAGAAGGAAAATTGTAACTATTTGTCTCTAGATATTATTCCAAATAAATATGGTTAACACATTGATCTGTAAACATAGAAGGTAATACTACTAGGTTATCATTCATATATATTCATCCAATTTATTACCTAAAAAATTACACAGTATCCAGGACATTGTGTATGCATGTGGTACGCAAGAAACCCTTATCATCCTTTGACCAAGGGTTTGATATCCGAGGACTTTCCGGACATGATATATTGTCACCCAACATATATATTGTACTATTATAAAACAACATTGATATAATTTTCAATATAAATATGATGGTTATCCTTGAAATATGTTTCATCACTAAATATTCAGTTAACTAATGTTTTCAATAAAACCTCAAGAAATAAATAAATCCTAATAAGTTTAACATAAAAAATTCTTAAATGTTTATCGTTATAACAAATCTGAATGATGAAAATCCAAAACATTATAAATAATATAACCTATAACCAGAATATACTTAATATTGATCCCCCATATATCATAAATTATCTCTTGGTGGTCACATTCTAAACATGTGAATTCCCTCTTCATTTATTCTCTAGAATCATGAAATAACTTTAATTACCATAACCGCTTTTATAAAACATGTATTCTTCCTTATTCTAAATATTTCTAGATATATTATTTAAATCCAAGATGTTTCAATCTTTATCCATGATAACATAGACTAATATTTCAAAAAATACTTTATTATTTCTAAGTCATTCAATACAATCCACTTTAATTATTCATATTGAACATATCATTATAAAAACATCACTATCTAAACATCAGGAATAAATTAAGGGTTACATTCCCTTAATAAAAATACCACCTTTCATGAAACTGCATTTCTTGTTTTTTGAATCCATTCAATATATTATTGGAAATACTTATCAATAACATCTATTAAAAAATCCTTATATATCTCACCATTCATAATTATAGAATCCAAATACAAAAATATTTAAATCCTTACACATAAATTATTGGCACGGAATAGGTCCTTCCTTAGTTTAGAATTATATCCTTTGTTTGGGGCATTTATTTGGTTAATTTACATGTTCTCCAGAGATAATACATTGAATTCCATGACAATTATTCATTCTGTGAACAGTTTTCTTCAAAAGAAAACATCTTCCCCTTTATTTCAGGTATTCCTTAATGTTTTTTTCTATTCTTCTTGACATTCATGAAGCTAAATCTTCCACCCTCTATGTTCCTTACCATATAAGAATTTATGAAAGTCTATCATCCTCTTATTCAATGTGTTAGTAATATCACTAAGGCTGTCATTAATAATCATTTATCATGATTTTTGATTTACATAATTACAATATATTTCTCTCTAGTGATAATCTCATTTGACTTCCCCTAAAAAAATTATCTATCACATTCAATGTTATCACTGTTCTTTATGGTTCACTACATTGACTAAAAAATGAAAACTAGTAAGAACCAATTATTATAGCGATGAACTGCATAATGAATTAAAAATATATAGGATATCTAAAAGAAAAAACCTTCCTTAATCAATGAAACATTAGGTTTATCCTATGTTACTCATAGATAACATACTTCACGATGGTTCTTGAAGTGTATGTGAATTCCCAATGCATATCCCTTATGAATTTAAAATCCCTATATTCAAAGGATACACTTGAGTCAGGACTAACACACCTTGTTGAAGTTGTTACACCTAGGAATATCTGTGTTAGAACCACTTCCACTTATAGTATTGAGAAAGAGATGTATTTATGGGATACCACGTGATATATTCTTTATCAAAATTACTAGATATTATCCTATAATTTTCTTCGTCCTTAATATTATATTTATTGATATCCTTAGACATGTCCCTTGAAATAATCCTAGGGATCCCACTGATGTTTTCTCATTCTAGATTACAATGGTTAACAAAACCTTCTCACTGATACAAACTATAACTTCCTCCACTTAATGTACATATAAATTACTTCATTTTCTCAGAATAAATAAAAAAAATACACAAATATATTCCCAAAGTCCATATTACTAAAGGGACATTAGAAAAATAGAAACATAAACATCGGTACATTAGTGAGATACACAATCTCCCACTTAGTTCATCATGACTAGAACCCTTCATAAACACATCATACATAATACATATCCTTATAGGAAACATATAAATGGGAGATCTCAGATTCTATGTAAGGGTAAATAAGGTAGATAAGTAACAATAAACATGTGAATAAGGGTATGAGAACACGATCACGACACTAAAAGATTGTTCCCATAATATCAAAGATCATAAAAATAAATCATGTTATAATTATTATAAGGTCATAAGACATTAATCATAAGGGAAATATGAGATCAATCCATTAAAGAACAACATAAAAATAAGACATGGAATTGTGGAAAACACACAAAAAATGTAACATTATTCCTATGTCAAGACATGTAATTATAACTTATCAGGTCACTTCATAGGGACTACACATACTAGGCGGGACACACCACCACCCCTAGTTGGATTATGTTCCCCATAATGGATCAGGATCCCCATAATTATATAGTGTATCAGTTATCCCCAAAAGATCTTATTGGATTGGGTTTCTCTATCTTCCCATAGTGGATTTTGTTTCACTGTCATCTAACGTTATGGTGACTATACCTACTGGGAAAGACACACCATCATCCCCAATCGCAAATCTTATTTATAAGGGATCAATTTTATCCATATTCCCATAGAGGATAAATCTCGTGGACATTATTCCCATATTTATCTAATGCGATATAAATCATTACCCAATGAATTTGATGGAGATATAGGTCCCACCAATCTCATAAAAATATCATTCATTAATGTGGCACAATATAATAAAACATTCTTCCTATCATGGAAGAAATAAATATATGTGTTTTAAAAACGTCCTATCCTAAACCATGAAATGAAATGGATGCCATAAACATGTAATAATTTCTCAATATTTGGTAAATGATATGTTTGATAATCATTTCACTATAGAATACAAATTGAAAATAATCGGGTTTCACAAGCATAAAACCTATGGAAGAGGAACATGTTTCATAAACATATAACTCCTAAAATATAAATGGATTTAATAAAAAATAATTCCATCTAAATATGAACCATTAAGATAAATTATATGATTGAATCCTTAATATCATTTCCCATAAAGAAAAGAGTTACACCAATGGATGCCATTTTAGATTGAAAATAATATAGGAAGATCCTTTTAGGAAAAAACATGAGGAAAATATCGTTTGATCTCTAAAAATGATTTGATAATATAAAGTATTTTTTAAAACTATTTTAATTACATTTCACTTATAAAAATTTTAAATAAGTCCTGAAAACATTTTTATGACCATTTCCCTTTGAAATTATAAAATCTCCTTGAAAACATTTTGAAATCCATTCTCCTTGAAGATACAATAAAAACATAGAAGGAAGGATATAAATAATTTTAAATTGATTTTTCATTTAAAAAACTATAAAAACTAATTTCTATATTAATAAGAAATAATTACTTATGATAATAGCATTTTACTATGTAAAATATTCTTCGAGTGAATAACGGTCATGAAGGAGGGTAAATCTGTACATACTGAATACTCCTTTGGCACCATAAAAATTTTAAGAAAATATCCTCGATTTGTAAACAAAAAAAGAATACAATTGAAAAAAAAATAAATGTAAAAAATCGGTTATAATTTCATTTAAATATCATTTGATAATTTTAGAATACATTTTGAAACCTTTTAGAAAACATGGTTTTGAAGGAACACAGATTTCTGGCCGAAGAGAGTGGTAAAGTTTGACATTCATAAAAATACATTCTTGAACATATTGTATAAAAATGAATGTAAAATGGTAATATTACTTTGATATAGCATGAACAACTATATTTTATGAAAATTTATGAGAGTTATTGAGAGTTATATCATAATATATCATCAATCAAGGCATAATCATAAACAATCATTATAAACGGTGGGAGTCTAACGATAAACTATTACCAATTTGGCAACCTTGAACCATAACACAATGAAAATAATAAAATTAAATGAGGATTAAAACATTATAATGATAATTAGGTTTATTATATAACATTTAAAGTAATTATATACACATCATGCAAAATATTAGAGCATAACATAACATGTATGCCAAAGAAGGAAAATTGAGACTAAATTACTTTATCGATTTAGTATCTTATTAATCATAAACCCAATAAAAGAAAGATAAAAATTGATATGTAAATACCCATAAAATTAATTAAATAGATCATAGAATATATCCATGTGATTTATACACACCACACAAATTAAATGAGTGGGGACTAATGCATGAATATTATGAAATTAAAAAGTAAGATGAAACCTTTGTACCCTATGTCTAGAATTTATTCATACTCATACAATCCTCATGTATGATAAATATATTTTTATTATAAATATTTTACAAAACCATATTCTTATATGTAATAACATATATGGTGTTTATTATGTATTTATATGACACGCTTATTAACAATTCCATGTTAAGGTTTCGCATCAGGTAATATCTACTTTGCTTTGCACATGTGTCATGATTTGTTGTATTTTTTGTCCTCATAATTATATAATGATTTATCGAATGTAAATCAGGATATAAAAATCATGTATATTAAATATATATGTATTTATAGAAAAAAATAGAATATATATAAATGAAATTGAAATAACTGTTCATGGAAACAATTGGTCGTACGTATGCATGAACATTGTTTCTTTTTTTATAATGTTGTAAGAAATAAATTAAATGAAATATATGAATATATATATAATAATTAATGTATTATTAATATTTCATATACAAAATTTAATTTAACTAAATTTATCATTAATATATCCCATGTAATGTGTGAAATAATCACATCGCTTTGAGAGGGAGGTAGTCCAAACTTCACCAAATGAAATTATAATATTTACACAAAATGGAAAGCGTGAACAGATACGTTATATAGATATTAAATAATTATTAATACATCATATATTTCATATATATCATATACTAATATAGTTCCCATCATAATTCCCAACCATGAGATGTGAAAAAGGAAAAACGAAGAACATTGTTTCGTGGGGAGGTAGTTTGTCGTATAGAAGAATGGTAAGTTCTTTACCCATTATATGGATGTGTGTGTATGTGTAGTTATAACACTTATCATAAAAAATTATCAATTTATTGAGGATAATATCATTATTATGTAGACATGTAATAAAAATAATTTAGGTAGTAGAGAAAAAATATAAATAGTGGCATCTTGAGGAAGGACACTGCATTTTCATTGGATAACTCCTTTTGATCTGAACTAATGGGACTCCTTGGTTGGATTTCATCCCAAATACAGGATTAAAGGTAGACGGAAGTGATTTTGGGAAGTTAATTGGGAAGATATTGTCCAAAAATAAGTGGTTTTAGAGGGTTTATGATGGGGAGAGGTGGTGGCCTTTTACAGAAGAGGGAGGGGACACACTGGGAATTTTTGAAAACAAGTTATGTGTAACCATGTTTTTACCTAACCAAAATCCTCAAAAACAAAAAAAACTCAATAATTTAAGTATAATGGCTATCATATGTTCATAAAATGGGGTTTTAAGAAGTTTCGTTGTCATTTGGGTCCTTACAGTGATTGTTTGTTTCGTTGTTAAGCTTCATTTTACATTAAACACTTTAATTAATGTTAATCACTTTCAATATTTTTTTTGTTCAAAAATTAAGATGAATATATTAGAATATAAATATTATTCTAATTACAATATTTTCTATTCGTATTTCAAATTAATTTTATAAAATCAGTGAAATTGTGTTTAGTGTTAATCTCACATATGGGGTGAGAATGTGGATTTTTTATGTGATAAATTCAAATGTTCATAGAGATTTTATATATAAATGCAACATAAAAATTTATTCCAATGAAATAAGTTAGATTAATATATGTATAATTATCTATTTTTAATTTCAAACCAACATAAAATATAATTTATATATACATATAAATTATATGAGAAAGCATTTTTAAATTAAAATTCAGTATTTTTGAAATATTTAAAAAAATGAATTTTTTCAATTAAACAAAAAATTCAACATAATATAATTTTAATATTATAAATTGAATACTTTTTTTATTTTATAAAATTAAATTTCAAAATTTGGCTTAAATTAACTTTATTATTAATAAAAAATGGTTATAAAAATCAGGTCTTTTGAATAAATATTATTTCTAAACATTTAAAGACTTCACCAAAAATTATATTCTTTATCATCATTATATTGAATTTTTTTAAAAAAATTATAAAGAATATTGAGAAATTATACATTACTATTATTATTTTTAAAAGTATGTTATAACTATACAATTTAATTAATAATATAAAAATGTTGTTTCATTGAAATTCAGTGTTTCGTATAACGCAAGCATAGTCTGTGGTGTGTGTTGCTCAAAATTATGTTAGGGAAACTTATGACAGGGTTCTTTAATATAACACTAGTTATATTTATTTATTCATGAATTGAAAATATCAAAAAAAGTAAATTTATTCAAAAATATATTTCATAAAAACTCATGGCTCTTACATGGGAGGTTCTTTTTCAATATAAAATGAAACCATCAAATTTAACATCTAAATAAATAAATAACGCAAATTAACTTCTTTTATGATATAATATTCCTAAATTTGTGCTATATTTGCATTATTTGAAAATCCTTTTATCAATATGAAAGAGTGAAACTTTTTGGTTTTCTTGAAAATGACTGCACATACATACACTAAAAATAATCTTAGGTAAGCTAGTAGTTATTTAGATAAAATGTCCAATCATACCTATGTAACTATTTAGATCAATAATTTCCAAAATTCGTTAAAACATGACATATAGGTGGTACACATAGGAGTGTCACCACTCTTAGTGCTATCCAATCCAAAATGTTTTAAAAGGCCTTTAGTAGATTTTCATTTATTTAAGATAATTCTTTCTTCATTAGGAAAATTTTTAAAATAAAGGATGATTTTTAATTCAACAATTAAACTCATTTCAAACTCATTTTCATAATTTTTGGAAAATCAGAACATAAATAATTTCTATAAGCTCAAAATATAATTTAATCTACATTATTTTGAATAATAAAAACATATTTCGATGATATTTTTATAAATAAGGTCATATCTACTATATCATTTAGAAAAAATATAGAAATTAGAAAAGATCTAATACTATTATATCATGATCCAGGAGCTAGTTTTATAACATAAAGGTCAATTGTCAATTTGAATATGTGATTTGGAAAATGAGGGTTTAGAAATCTATGTGTTTTTCGTCAAAAAATCCTGGATTATATAACCATTGAAGAATTCCATTTTAACATAAATTTTATAGAGTTTAAAATCTATTTTTGATGCATAGGAAAGTATTATTATAAAGGATTATAGTCTAGATATAGGGGTATGGGTTTCATCATAGTTAATACCCTCTTTTAGACTATACTCTTGTGAAACTAGTCTTTCCATACTCCTTTCAATTGTTCCATATTCATCAACATTATTTCTAAATACCCATTTTGTGCATACAGTTAAGGTGTATTTAGGTATATAAACAACTTCCAAACATTATTTCTTTAAAAATGGTTATGTTATTTCTAAATATTAATTACCAAAAATTAATCATTTATTACATCAGTGTTGTTTATAGGTTCAAGATGTGTCAATAATGCTTGATGTTGAACCTGGTATCTTAGAGAATCTCTAGTATGTGTACCATTATCTAAGTCCCCTATAAAATCATCTATTGGAAGGTATTTAGGAGTCCTAACATATATAAAAAATTAATTGATGGTGACCTCATGGTATTCTACATGTTCTGCTTCTAGTTCTATAAATTCCTTAGAACTGGATGATTTTTCAGCATGCTTCATACCAGTTTTGAATGTTTATCCATCAATATAATTATTTGATAAATCATCCTCATGGTTTTCAAAATAGTTTGTAGTCTCATTTGGATCTATCTCATCAAACATGACATAGACTTGCTCTTCCATATTCTGGGTTCTTTTATGGAACACTCTATAGGGTTTGCTAGAGGTAAAATAACCAAGGAAAGTTTGTTCATCTCTATTAGAGAAAAACATTTCAAGATTGTACTTTTTATTAGGAATATTAATTTTGCATCCAAAAACTCTAAATTCATTAGCCTTAGGTTACTATTATTTGATCATTCATAAGGGGTTTCCATTAATATAGTTCTAATTAAATCTCTATTAATTATTTAGGAGGTAGTATTCATAGCCACTACCCAAAATTCGGCAGTTAAATCATTTTCATTATGAATTCTCCTACAAAATACATGAAGGCCCCTATTTCCCATTTCTAAAAATAAATTCTACTGGGTGACCTAAGAGTAGATAAGTTATGGTTATATCTATTTTGTGATCAATATATTCAAATTATTTACTTTAATACTCAGAGCCACGGTCACTTATTAAGGTCTTATTCCTATGCTGACTTAGGTTTTCTACAAATTTCTCATATTTGGTAAAGTGAGAGAAGGATTAACATCTGTGAGATAAAAATAAAACACAAGAATACCTAGAAAATTCATCTAAAATTACATATATATATAGTGATTACCACTTCAAATAGAAACTCTATATAGTCAAAATTTTTCAATAGAACCAACTCAAGTGGTTGAGATGTTAAAACTTATTTCATCGTTTTGATATATATTTTTTGATGTTTCCATTTATGATAGGGGTTATAGACTTTATCATTTGGGAATTCCAATTTTGGTTGATCACCGACTAACCCTTTCCTATTAAGCTTTATAAGTGAATGAATATTATTGGGGACTAGTCCCATATTCCAATCAAATGATTTTTTATAAAATTCACTTAATGATGAAAATTTGTGTAAAATTAAACCATCAAGATTAACAACATACCCATTTTCTATTTTCAAACCATCAAACACCAAATAATTTTTATAATTAAACAAATATTGTATTTTTTTCAAATTCCACATGAGAACCTTTATCAAATAGCATTGAGTTTCCAAGTTGATTATATTTTCAACTTTCAATAAAAAGAACTTTTGAAACTAAAATTTACATAGAATTACATATTTCTCCCCAAAACATTATTTTTCCATTATCATTATCACAAAAGGTTACATGACCACCCTAAAAATTTATCAATTTCATGAATCTTGAGTAATCTATTATTATATTTCTATAATAGTCACATTCCAAATACCATATACTTTTAATGGAACTCTTCAAGTACAACTCCTATAAAACAATTTTATTCAAATAATTATTTTGGTACCCATATTTTTTGGGTCCATAAAGGTAAATAATTAGAGCTTTAAGAACCCATTTTTCCATTAATGGGTTCCTATAAATATATTATAAACACTTTAAAATAAAAAATTATTAGGTCCACAGTAATTATTACTTGTAGTAGAATTTATAGAATTCTGTTTTAGGAACAAAACTTCGCTTGATTACTCTCCTCTATCATGGATGATAAAATAGACCTGTAATATACATATGTGATATTTTTTTCACCTAGTTCTTTACCATTAATAAAATTCCATAATTATTTGTTTAATTTCTCATTATAAAACTTTAGTTCAGAATATGCTTTCAACAATTGGGAATTATTATTATTTTCTACATAAAAATTATATTTAAAATTAACATATAAATCATGTTGTTTCATTAGAATTTTGTATTTATCATTCATCTCATTGAAGGTATCTTCCAGTATATGGTAGTATTAAAAAAATTACTCATTTTTTATATTTTCTTCATTAGCTACATCATTAAAATGATTTGAATTATGTATATGAAATATAGTAGGTACCTCAGATATGTTTTTTATTATGCATGTATTTTCCATGTGAAGAATTTCATCATGATTTGATTTCGAGTCACTAGAGATGTAATTAGAGTGATTCCAAGAGGATTCAATTTCATTATATTTATTTTTCTCATCATCATTAATATTTATTTAATTTCAACATTGTATTATTATCATTTATAAATCCTTTACCTTGTTGTTCACAACAAGTAATTTCATTTGAATTATCATCTCTTTTCAATCATTCTTTCAATTCCCTCTATTTTCATACTTCCCTTTGAAAATTAGTTTCATAATGAATTTATTTTTATAATAGATTTTTTAAATACTTCTAAGTAGATGATCCATTTATTTTTCACTGTTGGCTAGTGATTCTGCCTCATTGGAGTTTTCAACTTCTACTTTTTACATTTCCCTCAGTTTTGATTCAATGGTCTTAAAGTCAACATATTTCCTCTTTGTTTTATATTTCTTTTAATGAGTAACATTAAACACTTCCTCATACATCCTTAGCTTTCCTATTAAATAATTAATAGGTTTACTTATAATATCACAAGGTTCTCATATTAAAATTGAATTTCTTCTCTATATATCTGGAATACATCCCAATAATTAGATGATTTTATTTTTTTATGAAATTAGATTTAAAAAGGAGCTCATGGTATCTTTAATGACCCGAAATTTTGAATAAATATTGTTTCCAAATTTTGTGTGTTATTTTATTTTATACTCAACAAAACTATTTCATTTGATAACATGAGTATAATTAAAATTAGACTATCAGGTTTTGACTATTATATGACCATTAGTCAGTATGAACTTTGGAAAATAAATGTTGCAATTATTTTCTCTAAATACAAGTGATCTTGGTTAATTAATATAGAAAGAAGATTTGATGGCCTCATCCAGTAGTCACGGACCAATCGAAGGAAATCTAACCGATCTTGGGAAGGGGGTAGCACCACTGGGCTTTGCTTTGGACAAAACCCAAGATGAACTTCATTATGTGAAGTTAGAACAAAATTTCCTTCGTGAGAAGTTCAAAATGATAAAAATTACTACTCATGCAATGTTGGCTGTGCCGCCCTCAGATTCTCTCACCTTAACACACCTTACACTTAGGTCCTATGCTGGGGTAATAAGGGGCTATATAGGGAGACCATAACAGCTTTGTGTAATCCTTTTACATAAATAAAATTGTGTTTTCTTCTTATGGTGAATTTTTTAAATTTTCAAATGTTCAGATAAATAGAGGATGTATATTATTTATGAATTTGGAAAAAAAGGATATTTTAAATTTTTTTTGTAAACCTTAAATAATTAATGATGTGTAATGATTTTCAAAAAATTGTCTTCTACAAATGTGTTCAGTAAGAAATTTAGAGTGTAATAAGATCAACCTGATTTTTGCTGAATAATAAATTATAAATAGTGATTTTATGCTTAGGATTAGTAATGTGACCAAATGGATTAGTAATATCACTTAAAATAAAGTATTAATATAATATAGGCACCTTGATTAAGTAATGTTATTCAATATAATAGTTAAATAACTGTTTCAGAAATCATTAGTCAAGTATTACGTTTTTTGGGTGAATAGTATTTTTTAATTAAAAATTAAATTAAAATTATTTTGAAAATTATTTTTTTAAAATGGACTTTATTTTTGAACTCAGAGCATTGATATTATGTTAAGGTAAATTTTGGGGATTTTTCTGAAAAAAATGAATTTTTTGTGAATAGTGTATTTATTTAAAATTTAAATTAAAAATATTTAGAAATTTATTTTTATAAAATGGAGTTCATTTTTAAAATCAGATCCTTGTTATTTGGTTAAGTTGAAATTTTGGGATTTTTTCTGAGCAAGTTGAATTTTCAGTGAATAGTGAAAATATAGTTTTTAAGTTACGGGTGTTTAATGACATCATTAAATGATGTATTAAGTATGTAATAAATATGGTCGACTTGTGAATAGTAAGATAAGGTATGCGGTATCCCATGTGGCCAATACAATGGGAAAATACCATTGTAAAGACCATGGTTTTTTCAATACCACCAATGAGGTGTCCCTTGGCAATTAATGCCTTGTCCCCTCATTTTCCTTATAAATACCGACCCTTTCCTCCTTTATTTTTCACTCGCAACTCTCCCCCAACAAATCTATGGTCTCATTACCTACCAATAATTCCTCCCAAGGTTCCCCCAAGACCTCAAGGTCAAAAAAAATTGAGTTTTAAGATTTACGTTTTCAGGTAAGGGATCCTTCCTCTCTCTTTCTTTCCAAGTACTCTCTTTTATGTCATATATTTTTTGCTCTATATTATTATGATGTAGAATGTTATTTTATATTCATCCTACTATAATTTTCATGTTCATATGACGAGAGACCCCCTCTTTCTCTCATCATTTAATTTTAAGAATTTTAAAGTGGCGTCCTTAGGCTGCCGAATTTTTAAGGTATTCTTTCACCCTTCTCATTTTCATGTTCTATTTTCTTATCAAGTCTTTCAATTTCCTTTTTATTATGTTGGGGTTTGATCTATATATATTTTATAATGATCATTTATTATCATATGATGAGATACCCTATTTTATCTTTTCAATCCATTTTTTTTTGAAGTTTAAGTGACACTGTTAGTCTACCGAATTTTCATAAGAGAAATCTTATTTTTGTCTTCCTTTCATGTTCTTCATTTCATATGGTATATATTTCAAATTTCATTACCATTTTCTTAAATCCATTATATTCTGTCTGAATACTATTTGATGGATCATTTATGAGTGGGTTACCCATGTCCCCTCTCATTTCAATGTTTTCTAAAACCCTACAATGTAGTCGTTATGCTGCCGAATTTCCGTCTCAAAATGTCTCTCTCTTTTTCTCAAATTTTTTTATTTTATTAAGTGAACACTCAATTCTCTTTATTATAAATGGATATTCACATATATACCCAAATGTTGTTTTTTAAATTTTGTGATCTACGTACATGATAACCTCTTTCCTTTTCCATGGGTTTAAAGTGACATAAAGATCATGTCTTTAATGCAGTTTTTAAAATGTGATAACTATAAAATGAAACCCATTTATTTTATTCTATATGGGTTGTTTATGAAATGATTGATGATGATATATGTGTATCACATGATAATAAATACAAATTTAAGTGTGTGCCCTGATAGTGCTCCAATGCATTGGTTAAAGACTTAATCTCAAGAGATGACCATTATTAACGACGCCTTAGTGAATAACCTTGAAAATTTTTAATGACACATTTTGGATGGACCTTAGTGAAAATGAAATTATTTTCTATGTTAAATATTGTAGACACATCTTCAAGTTATGAAACACGTTATTTTTATTATGATATGCCTCATGAACTCTTTCTCATGACTTATAGTTATTTTTCATGACTTTTGATGTATCTCAAGTTCTCATTTAAATGCTTCCCTTGTTTCCCTTACTGGGCATTCTTCTCACCCTTTCCTTTGATGTATGCTCCCAAGTTATGAGATGTTGTAATGAACTTATGATGAAAAAATGAAAAATCCTTTCAATTGTTTATGAATAATGGTTTTGTTGTTTTCATGTATTAGGTTCCTGGTTTCCATGACACTAAACCTTAAAGATCCTCAGTTTTGTATAATCTAATAAATGTTTATGTGATAAAAAGGCGGGATGCTATAGTTGGTATCAAAGGATGGTTTATTTATTTGTGGAAATTATGATATGAAAACATTATTAAGAACCATATAGAAATGTTTAAATACTGGAAATCTTCCTGTTATTTTGGTGAGTATTGTGTAAGGGGTTTCTATGAAAATACATCTCTGTCTGGATACGAGCAGGTAGAGGTGGCTCTGGCACAGATGTATATAGGGGTAAAACCCGAAATCAACGCTTTGAGCTAGACTCAAACGGGAACTAGTAAACGACAAGGGGCCTTGCTGCACTTTTGGTTACGACACTCCTAGGGGATATGATTTGGTAAATTAATAAGCTTAGTATGAACAATTTTTAAAGGAACAATGATAAAATAAAATAAATATTCACATAAGAATATATGATCATAGATAACCTTGATTGGAACCTAGGGGATCACAAGTTAGGGTATACTTTCCTTCTACAGGTTTATCCTTCTATGCTTAAATATTCCTTTTAATGATTATTGGATAAGTATTTAAGCCTGTCATTATACTTTCTTTTCTTAGTTAATGGAGGGAAATGGAAGAACATGTCCCAACAACCAATGTGGAATGAAATGTGACGATTTCCCTATTAATGTGATAGAGATGAAGAGAGATCAAGTTGAACATATCTTGATTATTCCACACCAGTTATCAAAAATCACAATTAATAATTGGTACCTAGTTGAATGCCCAAATTTATCAAGGAAGAAGAAGACAAGGTCTCAAGCATGTTCATCTGATAAACTTGATAAGGGAAAGAAGACCCAATTTATTTTTTGAAAAAAGTGTGGGAAGAAGCACCAAGGAGAATGTCACAAAGGAACTGGGAGATTTTTTATGTGTATTAAGATTGGGCATAATGTAGCCAATTGATTTAAAAAAGGTATAATGTGATGAATGGAGATAAGGTTCAATATAATGTACCTTATACTATTAAATGTGGAAAATTTAAAGAAGTTCGACATTATCCAAGGAAATGCTCTCTTGGAAGGGATGAGAAGAATAATGAGCATTAACAATATTCAAGCACAAGGGAACAATGCAATTCTTATGCTGAGATGGATCATGATGACTAAAGTACATGCAACTTTTTCGCAATAATTATCTGTGTCATGTTGTATTTTAGTTAATGCTCCATGAGCGTATCTTTAATGTTTTTTAAGAACATCGAGTCACTACCTAAGATAGTTTTATATCATTAAGGAAAACATCTATTGTTATGTACCACATGTTGATGTAGTGAAGATATTCTTCCTAAAATAAGGTGATTAGGGAATTAAAAGATGATTATTATTTTGGAAGACATTCACTATTTTGGGAACCCTATATGATCGAGGTAAATACATTACTACAGTATTTTCTTTGAGGAGTAAAGGTTGACTTATATTTTGAAGAATCGATAAATTTAATGCGAACTTATGGTAATTTACTTTACATATGGAAATGATTAACCTTTCTTGTGGAAAATGTGATTAGGTTAGCTACTTTTGTTATAAGATGAGAAGAGTGGTTGATGTTGTTTGGAGATGAATGATAAAGTCTATCTTGGAAGACTATGTTATGAGATATTTCTTATAATTGGGATTAAATATTAGTTTGGTTTATTTGAAGAATTTTAAGGACATTTATTTATGAAATAGTCTATGATGAACTTTGGGTAGTACCGTGGAATTTTGATGATTTAAAGAAGTTTCTCTTCCTATGGGATTCTTTTTTTTAAGAGTTGTTTTATATTACCCTTTCTTTTCTTGGGATAATGTTTAAAGATAGAAGAAATAGATAGTTAATGTTTTGTGGATTATGTGATTCTATGGAAGATGATTCTTGTGCTTTTGATGAGACCAAGTGTTTTTTAATGCTCATTGTTTGGAGAGAAGATTAGTTTTTGTAGAAACTTATTAGAGGATGAAACTCTACTTGAAGATAAATATATTTCCTTATGTTTTTATTCTATGTAGTAAATGAATTTCTAAAAATTATGAAAAGGAACATAAAACAAAAACGTTGTTGGTTTACATTTCATACTGGGTAATCAAAGAACATTTACACACATCATAAGTGTGTGATTTTCATGTGGTTAAATTTCTCATAATCATGTTTTCTATCACTCTCCCTTAGAACTTGCTCCTTTTTTTTCTCCTCCATATCCATGTTTTCCTACATTGAATCCTAATATGGGTTAACTCGGGTGACCTTTGTAATTCCCTTCCTTTCTTATAAAGTAATAGTTTTACTAACTCTTTTTACGATGTGGGACTTTCAATGAAATTTCCAAACCCAATTTTAAAAATTGTGAGGATGAAATTTTTTAAGGGGGGAAGAATGTAACGACCCGAAATTTTGAATAAATCTTGTTTCCAAATTTTGTGTGTTATTTTATTTTATACTCAACAAAACTATTTCATTTGATAACATGAGTATAATTAAAATGAGACTGTTGGGGTTTTCCTATTATATGATCGTTAGTCAGTATGACCTTTGGAAACTAAATGTTGCGATTATTGTCACTAAATACAAGTGATCTTGGTTAATTAATATAGAAAGAAGATTTGATGGCCTCATCCAGTAGTCTCGGGCCAATCGAAGCACATCTAACAGAACTTGGTAAGGAGGTAGCACTACTGGGATTTTCTATGGACCAAACCCAAGCCAAACTTCATCCTGTGAAGTTAGAATGAAATCTCCTTTTTAAGAAGTTCAAAATGATAGATATTACTACGCGTGCAATGTTGGTCGAGCCGCCCTCGGATTCACTCACCTTAGCACACCTTACACTGAGGTCATATGCTGGGGTTATAAGGGGCTACGTAGGGAGACCGTAAAAGCTTTGTGTAATCCTTTGAGATAAATAAAATTGTGTTTTCTTCTTATGGTGAATTTTGTAAATTTTCAAATGTTCGGATAAATTTAAGATGTATATTATTTATGAATTTGAAAAAAAAATGATATTTTAATATATTTTTGTAAACCTTAAATAATTAATGATGTGTAATGATTTTTAAAAAATGGTCTTCTACAAATGTGTTCAGTAAGAAATTTACAGTCTAATAAGATCAACTTGATTTTTGATGAATAGTAAATTATGAATAGTGATTTTATGCTTAGGATTAGTAATGTGACCAAATGGATTAGTAATATCACTTAAAGAAAGTATTAATATAATATAGGCACCTTGATTAAGAAATGTGATTCAATAAAATAGGTAAATAACTGTTTCAGAAATCATTAGTCAAGTATTAGGTTTTTCAGGTGAATAGTGTTTTTAATTAAAAATTAAATTTAAATTATTTAGAAAATTATTTTTATAAAATGAACTTTATTTTTGAACTCAGAGCATTGATATTATGTTAAGGTAATTTTTGGAGATTTTTCTGAAAAAAATGAATTTTTAGTGAATAGTGTATTTATTCGAAAATTAAATTAAAAATATTTAGAAAATTATTTTTATAAAATGGAGTTGATTTTTAAAATCAGAGCATCTATATTTGTTAAGGTGAAATTTTGGGATTTTTCTGAGAAAGTTGAATTTTCGGTGAATAGTGAAAATACAGTTTTTAAGTTACGGGTGTTTAATGACATCATTAAATGATGTATTAAGTATGTGAAAAATATAGTTGACTTGTGAATAGTAAGATAAGGTATGAGGTGTCCCATGTGTCCAGTACCATGGGCAAATACCATGGGCAAGCCCATGGTTTTGCCAATACCACCAATGAGGTGTCTCTTGGCCATTAATGCCTTGTCCCCTCATTTTCCCTATAAATACCCTCCATTTCCTCTTTTATTTTTCACTCCCAACTCTCCCCCAACAATTCTCTTGTAACATTACCTCCCATTAAGTCCTCCCTAGATTCCCCCAAGCCCTCAACGTCCCAAACATTGAGTTTTAAGAGTTACGTTTTCTGGTAAGGGATCCTACCTCTCTTTCTTTCCAAGTACTCTTTTTTATGTCATATCTTTTATGCTACATTATTATTATGTTGGAGGATGTTATTTTATATTCATCCTAATGTACTTTTAATTTTCATATGATGAGATACCCATTCTTTCTCCCATCATTTCATTTTAAGAATTTTAATGTGGCGCCGTTAGGCTACCAAATTTTTAAAGTATTCTTTCGCCCTTCCCATTTTCATGTTTTATTTTCTTATCAAGTCTTTCAAGTTGCTTTTTATTATTTTGGGTTATTATATCTATATAATTCATATTGATATTTTATGATCATATGATTAGATACCCTATTTGATTTCTTCAATTCTTTTTTTTAAGTTTAAGTGATGTCGTTAGGCTGCCGAATTTTCATAAGAGAAATCTTATTTTTGTCTTCCTTTCATGATCTTCATTTCATTTGGCATATCTTTCAAATTTCATTAACACGTTCTTAAATCCATTATATTCTTTCCATATACTATTTTATGGATCATTTATTAGTGGTTTACCCATTTCCCCTCTCTTTTCAATGTTTTCTAAAACCCTACAACGTAGCCGTTATGCTGCCGAATTTCCGTCTCAAAATGTCTCTCTCTTTTTCTCAAATTGTTTTATTTTATTAAGTGAATAATCAATGCTATTTCTTATAAAGTGGTATTCACATATATACCCAAATGTTTTATTTTATATTCAGGGATTTATGTACATGAGACCCGCTTTCCTTTTTCATGGGTTTAAAGTGACATAAAGATCATGTCTTTAATGCAGTTTTTAAAATGTGATGACTATGAAATGAAACCCATTTCTTTTATGCTATATGGGTTGTTTATGGAATGATTTATGATGATATATGTGGCTCACATGATAATAAATACAAATTTAAGGGTGCGCCCTAATAGAACTCCAATGCATTGGGTAAAGACTTAATCTCTAGAGATGACCATTTTTAACGACACCTTGGTGAATAACCTTGGTAATTTTTAATGACACATTGGGGATGGACCTTGGAGAAATGGAAATGATTGTATATGTTAAATTTTTTAGCCACATCTTCAAGTTATGAAACACGTTATTTTTATTATGATATGCCTCATGAACTCTTTCTCATGCCTTATAGTTATTTTTCATGACTTTTGATGTATCTCAAGTTCTCATGTAAAATGTTTCCCTTGTTTCCCTTACTGGGAATTCCACTCACCCTTTCCTTTGATGTATGCTCCCAGGTTATGAGATGTTTTAATGAACTTAGGATGAACAAATTAAGAAGCCTTTCAATTGATTATGAATAATGTTTTCGTTGTTTTCATGTATTAAGTTCCTGGTTTCCAAGAAACTAAACCTTAAAGATCCTCGGTTTTGTAAAATGTAATGAATGTTTATGTGATAAAAAGGCGGGATGCTATAGTATCCATTATATCATTAGAAAAAATATACGTATCAGAAATTATATCATCTAGTTCCATTTTTAATGTATCATATTTAATTTTATAATTATTCAATATCATTTAAATAACCCAAGTAGTTCCTTCTTTAGAAATAGTTAATGTGTCCCATATTTCATAAATTTTGTTAAAACAATCATCCTATTAAGCTCTTCATAACATAAATCATATTAATGGTTATTCATAGATTTACAATTATTGTTATTGGAAATTTTAGAAGCATCATCCCATGTAGCTCTAATAGTTACATGTTATTCATATTTATCTTATTTATTAGTCCATATTTCAAATCCCATGGTTTCAATGTGAATTTTCATCACTATTTTACATTGAACATAATAATATTCATTGAAAAAAGGAGGGTTATTGGTATAAAAGACTTATTTTATATTATCCATTCAAATAACTAAATTAAAAAAAAAATTAAAAATTTAAGATCTTTAAAACATAACTATAATAACATTTGAAAATATTTTGAAAACCTTTCATACCAAATTTTGGTTGGAGTGAGTAAATCAATATGGGGGGTTTTAAATGAGTACACAATAAAACATCCTATTAAAAAAAGTTTAAATAAAATTCCCAACTCAAAGTAAAAGTTCTATGTTAATCAATACAACAAATTTATATATGTACAGATCATTTAAACGATTCCTCAATGCTTTATTAGTGATCACTTAAATTAATATGAAAATTTTTATAACTTTTGAAATTAATTTACATAATAAAATACTTATATAAACACGTGTAAAGATTAACTATAAATGTAGTGGTATTTTTTATATTTTAAAAAACCTTTGTTTAATGCTTTGAAATGAAACATAACAAAACAAAAAGTAAAATTAAAATAAGAGGTTCAGTCTCAAGCTGAGACCTAGTCCCCTCCATGTGTAAATCACCCACAACATAGAATATTATATAAAATAATATTTATCCGCAATTAGGATTTGGTGAAAACAATAGAAAACTGGTTATCTAGACCAAACAGGGACCTCTTCCATATTAACCATGGGGGAAAATTAAACAAATGGTACCTAGTAACCTCTTCCACAACACGTTTTTCAACAAATGTAAAGAGAGATAAGAATATAACTTGTATCATCTAGTTAAATAACATGAATAGTGTTTTTTGATAAATAAGAAGAAACAACATGATACTAAAAATTAAACGAAACAATAAAAAAGAGAATGAATAAATATTTATATTAGGTAGTTTTTCTCATTTGGATGTGATTTGAAGCTTGTGTCTTCTAATATGTGTCTTGGAGGGGATCTCAAACCATATTTTAAACCAAAATTCCGAAAAAATCATTATAATCCTTATTTTTAGTGACTTGTTGAAGATAAATATATTTTTGATGTGCTCTACTCTTCTATAGTAAGTTGTAGGTAAGAATGAATTATATAATGTACATTAGTATATGAGAAACTTGATACTTTGTTTCCACTCATCCAACATGCATTTATTTATTCCTCCCTCAATCGGCATGCAATATAATTTCTATTACAAGAATAATATTTTAAATCTACTATGGAATTGTACAAATATTTGACATCATTTAATGTTTCTTAAAATGGTTTAAGAATACTCATTAAAATAATCCTTAGCATTAAATTCAATTATATAGTCATTAGAGGAATTTAATTCAAATATCCCAAAATAGTAAATGTGATTAATTAATGGATGAGGTTTCATAGGGGTGTAAGAAAGAATCAATCTATGGCCTAAGGATCCAGTAAAAGTACACATTAGTATGCTCAAATGATGATGTATCAGGATGGTCTAAAATCTTATAGATCAGGTTGCATAACTACGGTATGTTGTGTTTATGTAGTGGATCAAACTCCAATAGATGGAAATGAGGGAACATCTATTATATTATTATTGTTTTTTATAACCTATAAATTATTTAATACTTTTTTCGATACCAATGCTTCTCATTCCATCACTTTTTCACAAGTTATTGTTTACAGTACTAACCAGTCAAGTTATTTCCTGTGTTTACTACTTTCGATACACCATTGGGAATGAAGGTGGGTCATCTTCAGCATTGGCCATAGTTTCCTATAGTTATTTATTATTATGGAAATCTATGGTACTTTTTGATTCTATAGATGAAAACCTTTGATGATATTTTTCACATATACCTGTTGACTACTGACTGAGCTTATATTGATTTCTATCAGGGATGAGTTTCATTTACATCACTAAAGGGACCATGGTATGTGATGTCCAAAGAATGTGAACAGGGATCTAGAATAGTTTTTACAAACTTGATCCATGTTGTGATGATTACAACAGATATTGTTGTCATGGATATTTCAATATAATAATTTTAATCTTCCTCTTCTTTCCCTCCTATCGTAGATCTCTATCATGGCATCATTTTAGTTTAATTCATAATAATTACCCATGACAGATGAGTTTACATTTAGATATATCTAATTTAGGATGTGTGTCTTGTTTCTATACCACATTATCATATGATGATATCTAATATGAGGGAGATATAGATAATTCTATAATAAATGGAGTAGAAGTGATTTATTAGAACAATTACTTCATTGTGGGGTACACAAGTCATTCTATATAACAAGGTAGATGGTTGTCTTTGAATCTACATTGATTATTGAAATTTGTACCAGGTGTTGTTGAATAATATATATCAGTTATCCATGAATGAATATATTTTTGAACAATTATGGGGATCCCAGTGGTTCTCTATGGTTAATCATTAGTCAATCTATCACTAATTATGGGTTAGAGAGATGGATATCCCAAAGATAGTGTTTCAAAGTATGTATGGTCTATATTAGTACTTGATGATTATATTTTGATAGAAAAATGTGTTAATAGTGTTCATAGATCTTATGTGAAAGATATTCTAGGCATACCTTTACTCATTCACTGTAGTGATTGTTGAAAAAACCCTCATCTACTCAGTAACCTATAACAGTATGCTAGACATCATGAGAAATTCTTGAGTACACTCTAACAATATCGCCTTTATGATATGTTTCTGAAGAGTAATTTTTGGATCAAAGAGCTAAATGTTTTGGGGAATATAGTGTCTGAGTTAGGTATATATATGAGTACCCATAGAAACTGGACACAATGATGTCCATGAAATATCCCTAGAACATGTTCAAGATCACTATATTTTTTTTGTTAAACTAGATATTACAGATTTTTGGTCAATGACTAATCCTAGTTTCAATACCCATGATTACATTGATAAATAAGGGAGTGATGTTCTAGTGTTTGGACCAGTGTAATTTATTGTTTCTTGAGCTAAAGAGGAGGTTTTATATGAAAACAATATTGATCCATCATAACAACGGGATTGGTTATACACTATACTGTGAATCAATATGAATTTTTGTGGAGTTGTATTAATTTAGAGGGACCATGTAGTGTGGTGTGCCTGGGATAATTACTTGTATTCTTCCTAGACCCCCAGCAAGTTAGTGGGGTATGTTGTATCCATAAAAAACATATTATAACACCATTGAATGGAGAGTGGATTCCACCAGTGAGAAGATGGTTATTTTCCATCCACTCGAATGTTAATCCCTTTATCAACTCATCTTCCTTAAAAACCCAAACCCAAACACCATATTTTTCACCACCCATACAGAGAAGGAAATGTGTTAAATTAGAATTTAAAAATGTAAAAAAATAATTCATTGAAACATTGTGTACATATAATAATTCTCCATCTCAAAAAAATTATTTCCCTTATGAAGTACCATCAAAGGTTTTAAAAAAATATTTAGTCCACTGAATCCAAACATCATCCCCCCACTCCCAGGGTTCCTTCTGGATCCATCCATAATGCAATTTAATCGTGAAAAGTGGTATTGTCTTACCGAAAATGACATTATCACTTTGATATAAAATATTCAATGGGAGCTAAATGTACGATGTTGTAGGATTCATCTCAATATCCTCACAGTCAATGACATGAAAAAGATTATAGATTTACCAATAGATATGTTACACATGAAAAACATTACCTATAGATTTGTGGTGGCACAGAAGTTTTAGATGGTATTCCTCTATCCCAACCCTCATGAGGATCTAAAAGGGTCCATTATAGTGTATCACTATCATTCTTTACATAAATAAATTCTAATGGGATAATCGAAAATTCACTATTAAGAAAACTCAATCTGCTATAGAAAACACCAAAGGAATACTCCTATGATTATAATACAAATTCTACTATCTCTTAATCTATTTTAATTTAGCTACACTCCTTGAAATGTCACATGTACCAAAGTGGGCCCCACAACCACTTCCTCACCAGCCTCATTCCAATAGATAGGTGAACTACCTAGGCTCCTTCATAGAGCCTCATAATGACCTATCTAAATAGATTCATATTAATTTTTCATTTATGTAAACTCTAGAAAGGCTAGGTAATCATTCAAAGGTCCATTGAAGTCTAGTTTACAAGCTCCAATAATTTCATTTATTATATGAATCATCTACTCAAATTTTTCATCTGTCAAGGGATAATACATTATACTCAATCTAAGATGATTCGATATAAAATTTTGCAAGCACAACCAAAACCATGATGTAAAATGTTCATTTATATCAGATAAAATAGACAATTTAACTTTATGACATCATTCTATCTCATTGGAAATCACCTTTCCCATCTCTTCTACTAAGTGAGTGTCACTTATTTGTAAGAAGTGAGAAAATTTCATCAACTGATCATCCATCCCCAAGATAAAATCATGGATCCTTAGGTAACTAAGAAACCCCATAAAAATACATATTGACATCCCCCACTTATATATGGCACTAGATGTGGCAGTATAAAACCACTAGGAAACTGATGCTTGACATTTAGGGTATCAAGATATAAAAATATAAATGTTCCTCTTTATCTCTTTCCACAAGAACTATCACCTAATTCCATGATACGTCTTTATTATTCATGCTAAGTGGGTCACCTAGAGTGTTGGAAGCCTTTTATTAGCTCATCCCAAACATTCTAGGATCACATAATCATTATTCATTGACCAATTTAGTATCGTATCATCTACTTCTAGTCATTCTCGCATCACAACACACTCTTGGTCATATTATAGACCATCCTTCCCTTAATCTACATGAGAAAAATTGACCCCCAATGGGTAATAATTCATTGATCATTGGACCTTGAAAACATACATCCTTCACATGGCCAATAATCTCATCAAGCTCCAATGATCATCATAAGGATAATCATCATGTTCTAGAACTAATTGCATCTTACGGTTACAAAAATATGCAATGATGATACGTTTACCTAGTGAATAATCCATCTTAATGTTAAATGATTGTAGATACTCAACCTAGTGCATCTTACTTAGATTCTGGTCCCACTGTGTGAAGATATAGCAATGAATCATGTTTTTTGTGGAGATAATAAACCTATCTCTAAAGATATAGTGTATCCATCATTTTAGATTATGTACCATAGCTGCAAGATCCAATTCATGGGTAGGATAATTCTTCTCAGGGGGTCAGAGCCGATGTGACCCTCAAGCTACTATTTTCTCCCTCTACATCAATTCAACTTCCAAATCAATGATTAATGTGTCATAGTATACAATATAACTATTCCCATGCCAGGGATAAATATTATATAAATTGTAAACCTCCCCTTTGGATCAAGAAACACATATTTACACAGGTCTGATAACTAGAACATCACTCCCTTCTTTATCAACATAATCCTGGATAATGATAAATATGATAATTCATAGAAAAATGTCCCTAGTATATAATTAAACCAAAAAAATGTCTTGATCTAGATCACATTAAGGGGATATATCATGGACATCACTACCTCCAATTTTTATAGGTCATCAAATATACAGGATTCAGACACCGTATTCCCCAATAATATTACATACCAAATCCAAAATTCTCACATCCAAAAATTATCATAAATTCAATGTTCTTAAATTTTACAAATAACATTCTCATGATTCCTAACATGTTTCCCTTGGGTAAATGAGTATATGATGATGTTTTCAATAAACACTACAACCAATGATTCAAGCTATGGATGAAAGATCTTTTAAATAAGATCCATGAACACAATCAACACATTTTTTAATCCAAATAGAATCACCAAGTGATTTTATACACCAAAACTACTCTGATACACTTTCTTTGGGATATCTCATTCTCTAACCCATAACCGGTGATAGACGGGATGAATATCAATCTTGGATAACACCGGGATCCCTATAACTAGTCAAAATTATCATTGATCCTAGTTAAATGAATTTTATTCTCTAACATCACCTGGTTCAAATTTCATTAATCAATGAAGAGTCATAAAATACCATACACCTTCTTATAAAAAATATAGGTGCACGCCACAATTAAGTAATCATCCCAATAAATCTTTTCTACTCTATTTCATTGAGCTTTACCTTGGACTCCTTCAGCTTAGGTAGTATCATATGATAGGGTGGTATTGAAATGTACCACCCATGATGCATTAGATCAATATCAAAGTAAAATACTCTATCATGAATAAGTAATACAAAGTCATTTAGATCGATTTCTTAATAGTGATGTATGACTGGGAGAAAAAAAGGGGGATTCCATTTTTTATATTGAAAGATCCAAATCCACAAAATGTGTTGTAATCATCCTAAGATTGATCATGTTTGGACCAACTCTACAGGCTCCAAGATCCCATTCTCATGTGATCATGTACAACTCTCCATTCAGTGATGTAAATGAAGCTCATTTGCAATAGCAATCAATGTAATCTCAGAAACTAGTCTACTAGTCTATGTTGAAAATCACATCAAGGGTTGTCATCTCTAGAGTCAAGAAGTCCCACATATGTCCATAACTATAAAATAAAATCGGACCCTAGGGAAAGTCATGAAGATGATCCACTTTCATTCCCTATGGTATATCATGGGAAATAACATTCGTATACAAATTGATAAGAATGTAAATTCTAAAAGTGACATGTGCATAAATGAAGGAATTGGAAACACCAATATCAAATAAATATATAATAAATTAGAGGTAATCAAAACAATAACTCATATACTAGAGGGTCCCTCACCATCATCTTCTAGTGTATAACCAGCTACATAAACCCAACTTTCTTGAGATCTGCACCCCTATCCCTGAGACATAAGACCATCTAGAGACATCATCATCATCTGATCCTACTACTAAGTGACTCATCCTGATCCCAGGGTCATAGATCGAGTATTTTCTACAGCCATGTGAAACCTCATCCTTTAATCCATAGAGAAAAAATTCATAAGTGTCCCTATCATTCCATTATATCAACATGATATAATAGGTTTCAAATAGAACATATAATAATTTCTGATCATTTTTCAGTTGAATAACTATAAAACTCCTCCAAAGAGGGATGAGGAATCCTTAATATAATGTTTTCACATACTACCAACCTACTACACATCCTCAATATACATATTACATTTTAACAAAGTGAAACATGTCACAATAGTAGGAGGATCACCTACCTAAGTACTGAGAGGTGGAAGAAAACTAGTTTCTCAATCCTCATCTAGAACATTATTGATAATTAATTCCATGGATAGAAACTCTGTGAATTTTTCTAGATCGAGGCAATGAAACATCCATCTGATGTTATTCTAAAGTCTGATATTATACTTCCTAGCCTTATGTTACTCACTTATGAACAAGAGTTGAGAAAGAAAATAAATTCAGTGAAATGAGTGGTGTATGTGGATACCAAAATGGATCCCTATTGTTTCTCCATTAACTCCAATTCTCAGTCCAACATCAGAGTATCAAGATAGAACTCACTAAAAAATGGGTACCTAAAAGTATCTCAGGTGAGACCCTCACACTTTCTAATATAACCCATCATGTTTCACCACACAAGGGAGGTCATTGTAGTATAAATGATTTAAACATCACCTTATGGTCTTCAAGTGTCTCAATATGGTTGAATAAATATTTCATGACATTGAAAAATCTGTCCATAGCATGTGGTCCTCTAGTTCCCTTAATGGATGATGGATACTCGATACTGTATTCATTTCCATAGTTGAAAGTGATGTTTATTTTCCCTCCAACTAGGAAGGGGAAAGGAGAAAGAGCCCCAAATGAGGCGGTCCCACTACCAGTGTTTCTAGAGATTGAGTTGGTTCCTCTTCTCTAGTGGGAGAGTCTCATCCCATGTTAGTTACAAGTACCATCAATATTCTATGAGGCATCACCTTCTATACCATGAAGTGAAACATTCAGAGAAATAAACTAGAGTTGTTAGGATAAATCCTTAACATTCTAAAGGGTCAAACAAGGTTCTCCTAAGAGTCTACTCATAACCCAAGATATATTCCTCCTATCTCTAAACAAGTTACACCGTCACTAAACATTAGTCTCTACAATATATTTATAAAAAACATTGATGAATTATTAGGATCAACTAATTAATCCTAACAAAGAGATATTATAATAGAATGGTAAAAAGATATATCACACAATAAAAACACACATGACTTTCCAAAACAGATAGCACAGTCAATCAATTAAGTTAAATAACAAATATGTAGCAAAAAAATATTTATTTATATGACATTAGATCCTACAAGTCTATAAATGTTTCAAGATCTCACCCAAAATTTCCAAAAACTGTAAAAGTAATCTTGTAAATGGTAAATCATAGGTCTGTTAGAAATTAGTTGGAAACACAAATGGAAACTCCTCTACAAGAGTCCCACATAGTTATCTTCCTTATACCATATCATAGGTTAATCCTAAAATAAATTAATAACATTGTTATCTGATACCATTTTATAACACCTCAGACTAAACTATCGGGTCGAAACCAGTGCTCAAAATGACCTCATACATGCCTCCCCTATATAGAAGAGTATGTTGAATACTATGAATAATTTAGGTCTATGTTTTTTAAAACAATACCCTTAGTATCTTTCACTTTCACAAGTAATAATAAAAAAAGTAAAATAATAATTAGATTAAACATGTGGAAACTATTAATATGTCGTATCAATCACACAAATAAGTAAACATAGCTCCCATTGTGTTCTTGAAACCCCCAGAATAAGTGAAAATATGAAGAAAGAACTATATTTTATATATAGTATGTCATAGTTCAACTCCCAGATCTATTATCCTTGGATCAACCATCTATCTCTAGCCCTTATACATTACCTGAATCCCTATATATGAATTCATCATGTGCATCCAAAATGTTCATTCATTGTGTGAATAAAAAACATGGTAGGAAACCACAAATGAATCCTTAACAAGTTTGAACATATATAGTAGGTGTGTTAAATGATAATAATACATGATAAAATATTCATATCAAACATACAATCACTTACCAAGTGATCGATCACTAACCAAGCCACCAAAATCCACTAGATGTACCTTCTTTAATTCTACATGAAAAATATGATCAATGGTCATTGGAAAAGATTAAGAACTATCCAAAAGGATGGTGACATGTATCATTGTTTCTATAATGCATCAAGATGATCATTCTACTAGATATCCTCTAGGAAAAAAGTTTCATATAGTTTATTTGGTTTTATTGATCCATCCACATGTACAAGTTCATCATCATTATCATTGCACATTGTCCATGCTGACCTATTGTGAGTAAATATTTCAAAACTACCCACATACAATGGATAACAAGTACCATCCTCCAAAAAAAATATAACAAAAAAAGTTTATCATGATAAGACAAGATAATAATGATATCATAAGATATATAGTATAATCATATAACAACAAGTTAATAGAAATCAATCATGGTAATAAGATACTCTAGTGATTCTCGTGGAAATACGGATCATATATCTGTGTCACAGTAATGTAAATACACATAATAAATCACCATCAACCACAATCATCATGTCATTCCAACACATGAATCATTCCACTGTAAAAAGTGTAAGTGAGATCCCAAAATGGTATGGAACTTCCTACCTCAAAGGGTTTTGATGAATAATTCTAGTGTTTTTCAGGGAAACAAAGACCAAACATGTTTTACACCCACCCTAAACAGATCACACAACAAAGATGTACAATGTGGGTTTCATATCATCAAGTGATAATTTTATAATAGTGACTCAAGTGAATTAAAAATCAAGAATTTCATTCTAGAATCACATACCTTCGTGATTTCATCAATGAATTCAATTTTTAATAATTTCAAACAAAGGATATCTAGATCAGTAGATCTATTTTTAATCAATGTATATATCATGAATTCATTATAAATTATAGAATAGGGTATCATTTCTATTCATCGATCATCGATCCAACATCAATCCATCAAAGGGAACTACATTCAATAATATAAAGATGAATATATTATCATTATATATAGACTTTGGAAAAAATGTCACCATTATTAAGAATTCTATCTCAATTCAAGAGTTTCACAATTGATGAATCTAATTATCCACCAAACTACCAATGAATCATATATGGATTGAGAATTAATAATTAATCTTTCATAGAGAAGACGTATACGATGATGTTTCAAGAAAACATACCCATTGAATGTTCTCTCTCAAAGGTATATCTTAGTCTGAGAAAGAAACGTCACCAACACACTAGATATATCATTGATCTATAAATAAAGGATCGATTCATCATCATATATTCATATAAAACAAAGATCTAACATACATTTATGCTCAACTCAATATTAATAATAATTATTTAGCATAAATCTATAAAAAACACCATTCAAGGCTACTTCAGATTGATAAAATAATGGAGAACCAATAGAGATATAGGTAAGAGATCCAATACCATGGAGAAAGTTATGAAATTGTTGATAGGTTAGGGGGTAATATTTGGTTATTATATAATGTATAATATCATTTAGAATTAATACTTTTGGGTTTCATTTAGTGTAACATATGACTGGGTGCGATAGCTACCTAGTGGGCCCCCTAGTGAGATGGTGGCACCACGAGCAAGCATGTTGTATCTACTATAACCAGCATACTTCTTTGAAGCCCATGAGCTGGCCGATGGATTCCAATGTCTGGTTGGTGGATGTTTTCCACCCACCCCAAGTTAGATCCCCATATAAACACATCTACTTTAAAAACCCAAACCCGTATTCATTTGAAACCACCCTCTTAACCACCCATATACAGAATAACAAATATGGAGGTTATAATTTAATAAATATAACACCTCATTCATTGAAACAAAGTGTATATGTTATAAATATATAACTTTTTTATTTATTCATCATGTGAATTTTTACCCTTGTGTTTTTATCTCATGCCTTGTCACTAGTTGTAAGCTTAGAGAGACTGAGAATATTGATCAGGTATGTCATAGGTCTTCTCAAGTTCCATGATCTGGGGAATCTTGGGTTGGTTCTTGAAATATAACATATAATTTATTATTGATGTATTTAAATAGAAATTACCTCGATGTGTAATAATTTCATTACTGTTGAATATTTTGACTAATGTTTTTCATGCTGCATTTGTGTTTAAAGATTCAAGTGTAAAATCTATCTAGCAGTATCCACATGTGTTTTAGAAACCTTTAAACACAATCATAGAATCACTAGGTGTTAGTGTGAATAATTCTCTTCACTTGAATCATTCATTACTGATTGTAATAATAATTTGGTTGATACTTGAATGATTATTTTAGATCTATCCAATAATTGAGAGGGATTATGATGATTGAGCTCTTATATTATGAGAGGATTCTATAATACGTTCACTCTAGGTTTTAATATAACTCTGAAAAGAGTATTTTTTCAGAACAAAACCTTAACCCTGAAATTATATAATCTAGTGTGTATACCATGGTAAAATAAAATAACTATAAAACAATCCTTCTTTGTTATCTTAATCATTGGTGAATTGTCCATCAAATAAAAAAATTATTATTATTATTTTCAAGATATGTGAAAAAATAATCGATAATTTTAATTCCATTTCTTAAATAAATTAATTAATAATTATTTAAATGATATTAAATATTTAATTCCAACCAAACTCATAACTCATTCTATCAATTCTCCACCTAATTTATTAAAACATGAATACTGATTATTTATTTAATTAAATAAAATCATTTAATTATTTGTTCAATATATAAATATGAAAAAAATTGAATTATTATTATTTCTCAAGAATTGATAATAATTTTATTCTAATATTAAATTCAAATATAATTTAACTATGGTTCTTGATACACTTAGTCTGTGTCCCTCTATACCTCTTTCCCAATGGCATTAGGTGGGTCATATCTGAAGTCCAAGATTAATGTCTAGCAACACATTAAAAAGCCCGTATAGAATGAAGTTAATGAAAAAATGGGGAAAACATCATAAAAATGCTAATTATTTAATATAATATATTTTCCATAATATCTCATCAAGTAGGTCAAACACATGTCTCATCAACCCATATGATTAATATATGAATATTTGACTTTCCAGAAAAGATGTCATTAATAAAAATGTTATGTAAATGTTCTGAATTATGATTTCCATTCAAATTTAAGTGATTGAGATATTTACATCTAATAAATTATAATGAAACAAATACTTTCTTAAATTATTCAATAATTTCATAGTAGTTGTGATGAACCCAATGTATCTTACCTCACTTTGAGGACATATCATCATGTTTTTATAATATATAAAAGAATGTGATTCAAGATATGAATTAAGAACAATCTAAAACGTAGGGACCAATATATAGGTAACACCCCAACACTATTGAAAATGATTTTTTGCTTACTTATAACATTGTTACAAGTTAAAAGGGATCACACTACCCAAGATCAGTCAATTTAGTATACTTGGAAAACAAGATACATACATGATTTCCATATTACATTGGAAGTATAAACACATAAAATAGGAAACATTATTATATCCTCGAAATCATTCATAATATCATTATTCACATCCCAGTAAAGGAAAACAAATAATGGGTCATATCATAAGATCAATAAGGGTTACACAGAACAGAAACTATCACAATTAAATAAGTCCTAATTAATATAGAAGTGTGGAAAAATCAAAACACATTTCAAAAAGTCGATAATTTGAGTTAAATGAACTTCCATGGATAATATTAAAATATAAATCATACGTACAATAGAAACCGAATTATTAATAATGTAAATTCATAATTAAAAAGGTGGGTTTATTCACAAGCACACATGCTACAAAGAAGGCTCAGGGACTAGACCCTGCAACCTGCGCCCCATACCCAAACCCCCCAGCCACCCCAGATGCCTTTGAGGGGCTAATGTAAATTAATAATTATATACATTCAATATTAATTAATATTAACTAAGAAATAATTAATATTACCATAATATCCTCTCAACGAATATGATTTTCATTCCTTCAAGGACATTCAATAAATACATTATTATTGTATGGCATGTCAGACCCCAAATACCCAAAATATTATGATATATTCTTACAACATTATATTATACATCATGAAAACATGTTTTGTCTCATGAGATCAATAAATTCATCAAGGGAATATCAAAAATCATACCCCACTTATATTTTTTACAATATATTAATTCCTCTTATTTTCAATGATAAATAGTATTCATTATCAAAATTATTTATAAGTCAATAGTTATCCATACCAAATCATGTTTATATATTATTTCACAATTTAGTGTAATAAAAATATTAACAAACATCTTTCAATAAATATCATATATATAAATTATGTATGTTTAACAAATATTTTATTTTTAATGATCACTAAAATTTATTATCAAATTATTTTTCTGTCAATAATTATCTATTATTAATCAAGATTATAGAATATTTCCACATTCAGTGGAATATATTTATTTATAATATTACATCAATAGATAGAATATAAAAAAATGATATACATTTGAAAAATCGTCCAAATTATTGTAATAATTCTAAATTAAAAGTATATACATTAAAGAGAAGAATAATTTACAATGATTAATAGTGAGTGATATAGAACATGTTCATAATAATGTTTATGATCTAAAAATAACATATAATCCATTATAAGTAAATCAAGTCCATAAATTCATCATAAATTAAGGGTTAATATTATAAAAAATCATTTAAAAAATATCCAAGAAATTAAAAAAAAATCCTTTAACATTGTGTAAGAACAAAGTTATAAATCACATTTCAAAATTATTTTCATTCCTTCAATAAAATAACACCATTTCATTTTGATATCATTTAAAATAAAAATTATCTAAATATTCAGAATTAATGTTTTTTGAAAATAACCACGAAACATTTTAAATAAATATTTTGAGAAAATAGTAGTCATGATTGTGGGATTTTTTGTGTGTGCGGTTTATGATAAAGTAATGATTTTGGGGACAACTTCGGTAAAAAATACCCCATTTGGAAAATGATAAGAACATTCATTTTATGAATTTTTATATAAGATAAAAATTGGGTAAAAAAGAATTTAATAAATATTTTGTTATTAAAAAATAATTATTGAAAATAATTTAACGAAACGTTTGACATGGACGGAAATATATTATATTAAAAAACCTCAAAACAATATTTTTAAGAGGAAGTCTGTAACATCTGACTTATTTGTTGATTCTTGATCCAAAACACATAATAAATGAAATATAATATTTTAAACCCCAATATAAGAAAATTAATATAAAATAATTCATGTTTAAAATATTAGGATCATATAATTTTTCAGTAGTAAATACGATTATAAACAACCATGAAATAAAATGATATTATAATAAAAATATGTTATATCTTTGGTAACTTTTGACTCATAAATAATTGGATAAAATAACAAGAATTATAAAATTAAATATCATTATTTAACAATTATTCATTATTTAAATTTAAAATGGTAGTTTATGCACCTCATAAAATAAGATTGGTTCATAACCTAACATATATCCCAAAGGAGACTATTCGAGACAATAAACCCATAATTCAATTTCAACGTTCATCAACAGTGCATTTAAACTCAGGTATATTATATTTAAATTTATTATATATCTATAATGTAACCATATACATACTTATAGTTTCATATATGATCCACTTATAACTTTAAAAACACTCATTTATTAATAATTCTTTATTAAAATTTCCTTTTATGAGTGTTAACTGTTTAATTTTTCCTGTAAGCTTCGGTTTAGTAATTTAAATACTTGCGTCTTAGACATGGTTCCATCATAAAAAAATTGAATCATGGTATTATTATAATATATATTAATTATATATATATATATAATCATTCTGGATATGAGGACATGAAAAATGAACCATATATCATCATGGATGCCGTATTCCAGACATACACATGAGAAACGTTGTCATTTGTTTTTGGGTTTAAGGGTATGAAGGTAAATGATATATTATATTTAAATAATTATAAATATAATACATATTAATTAGTCACATATTAATATCCATCCAGGTTAATTGGTGGTGAAAAATGAATTACACTGTTATGTGGAGATGGTAGGTCGTATGTACACACAAGAGATATTATTATTTTTTATTGAATGAAAATGAATGATTTAGAATAATTAATTACCACTAAATAACTAAATATATATCATATAGATCAAATTAATTAATTTGTAACTATTATTATTACCAACCATGAGATATGGTAGTGAAACATGAAATACATCATCTTCAGGATGCGGTACTCCGAACATACACATGAAATAAGTTTTTATATTACATTAAATGCATAAGTAGATAAAAAAAGTTATAACATAAAGATAATAAAATTTTAATATATGGGAGATAAATATTTTATTAATTCACAATGTTTAGGAGAGTTTTTATGGCGGTAAAAGAATAAATAAAAATGAAAACACTTGGTTAAGAATGATACATATTCCTCAGAAAACCTTCTTAGGTTTATAACTAAACCCTCTTTAGGATGGTATTATGATCAAAACATACCTCTAGGATTCATATTAGATTTTTTTTAATGGATATTGGTATGGATTTTCTAACATAATAGTCCCTTTAAGTGGGTAGAATAGCGGATAGGTGTCATCCTTTTATAAGTGAGGTGGAGGAAAGACTTGGATTTTTTCAAAAGATTAAAATATATTAATGTTTTACTCAATAAAAATGCATCCTAAATGACACGTATTAAAATATTTTATGACGTAGTGTCTAAATAATACTATTTCATATTTCTTATATTTTTTTTGTCATTTTATCACTTATAATTTTATTTTTAACCCATTTTACCTCTTACCATGGTAATTGACTTTTTTTAACAAAAAAATTATTAAGCATGACTAAAAAATAGAGTGGAATAATTAAAAAATTGGGATATGTATTTTAAAAATATTGGTTCCTTTTTACCATTTTTTTATAAGTGTAATATATTAATTTAAAAAAAACTAGCAAAATGTGGTGGAAAATGATTTAAAAAAATCATTTTTAAGTATAAAAATAGTTTCTCTGAAACAATAAAGTATAGTATTGATTATAAAATAATTAGATATACAATTTAATGAAGAATATAATAAATTTTCCTTAAAATCAAACCAAATCCAAAAATTGTACTATATATAAATGATTAAAGAAAATAATGAAAAATAGTTTTTATTTGAAAAAAAACATTACTTAGTTTTCCACAATTTTTAAAATGTATTTATAAGTTAAAAATATATTTTTATTAGAGTTATATTAATTAATAAATATTTTCTTTCTATACAAAATATTTCATAAAAATATATTTCATCATTGCATTATTATAGTTTCTTAAAAGTGAAAATTTGGAAAAATTATTATTTTCACTATTAACCTTAAAATAAACTCTCTCTAGAAATTATAAAAAATTACTTTTAACCTAATTATTACATGATGAATTAAAAAATAAAATGATTTTTTTCAAATAAATTTTTTGAATTTATGATTTAATCATATTCTTGAATAATGTTATGTGCATTATGTTATAGATTGTTTAAGAAGAAAATCATATTATAATTAATTCTCTATAGTTTCATTCTTTTCTTATTAAGGAAATTTAAACCTCATGATTTTAATTATTCTTTTAAAAATTTAATATGACCTAGTAATAGAATCAGGTATATATTTTATCATGATATTTAATATCCAGGATATGTCTAGAAAACTCGTTATGTATGTTGCTCTATAAGTCTCATACTCGTAAATGTGTTTCTGAAACATACATTAGTAGTTCAATGTTACTTCCCACATTATAATCAATAGATTTGTCTTTTATTTTCAGGAGTTTTATAAATTCTTTTACCATTGGATAAGAAATATTATAAATTAACATGCATTATTTCCTATCATTCTTTAATAATTATTGCATCCTTTGATGTGAGTCCTTGTGATCATTTTGTGAATTTCATTCCCAAATCACTACAACAAAATTTTAAGGGATCATGAGATCTATTAAATGTTAGTTCTCATTAATGTATGAATGGTTTTATTACTTTTTATTCCTCTCATTTCTAGACATTTACTAAAATCAAATATGGTTACCATATGTAAAAATATATTCAATAATGTTAATTGTTAAATGAAGTAGTAATCGGGGAAATCTCAATAATAACACCAATGGATGAACGTTAATCATCAAACCATAAAACTTTTCAGAATATGTTTTACTAAGTTTGAAAACATCATAAAAATATATTAAAAAAATTTACTATAATGACCCTTAATTCCAAACACATATATGGACTAACGATTATATATAATTGTGAGGGACTCACTTATATTAGAAACATCACTAGATATTCTATCCTTAAAGATAATATTTCTATGAAAATTAACATTCTAAATTCAAGATTCACACATAATAAATTTATCAACATAAATTTGTTCCTCTATGAATCAAATGATTTATTAACAAACTATTCTATGGTATTCATATATTTTAATGTATAGCAATATAATATCAATAAACTTCACAATGAAATTATAAATTCAATACCTGAAATGGAGAATTTCTTCAAATATTTTCTCATCTCCTTTCAGTTGAAACATTAAATATTAGTTATTTATTTCATTTAATTTAATTAATGTTATATATGGACCATATCTCTATAATTAAAACAATATTTCATTCCTTTTAATCATTTACTTTGATGTTTATTTCTAAAATTATCTCATTGATGAGGTTATGTTTTTTCCTTATTCTTCTTTTCCTCATTTCTTTTTGTGATATGATTCATCCTTTTCACCTCTTGATTTCCTTTGAAAATATAAAAAGTCATTACAATCTTGTAATGTTAGTATCATAATCTATAATACTTTATTCTAAATTCTTATTTACATTTTGGAAATTTCCCTCAATTTCCGAACATTGCTCTCAAATAAAGTATTTCTCAAAAAATATCACCTTAAAATTTATTCATTACATTCATTTGATTTAATGTCTTATTTATTATTCTAAATCAAGGACAACAATTTATCAGCATCTTACTTTAATTAATATACTTATAGAATAAAATTTTCCATTCTATTACATCTCATGAATATAAATATCTTTTGTTGGACTCACCTATTTTGATAATCACAAAACATTTTTAATTTATATAAAGCATCTTGTTTCTCCTACCGGATAATCGTTTATGTAAAAATCATGATTATCTCAAAGTAATACCTATGTATTGTTAATCTCACTTCTCTCATTTTAAGCATAGAGTTCAGAATTTATGTAAATACAAGGTCACTGATACAAGTTCACTGATACAAGGTCATCGATACAGGGTCACTGATACAAGGTCACTGATACAAGGTCACCAATACATGGTCACTGATACAAAGTTCATTGATGCAAGCTACTGTTGAAGGTTAACACTGTAGGTTACCGATGAAAGGTTACAGTTGGAGGTAGCTAATGTGCATGTGTTGTTGAATCCTACTAATGTGAAGGCTACCATTACCAGTCTATCATAATCTTCTAATCCATACTTTTTCAAATTCTTATAATTATTTTAATGGTTATATTTGCTGTCATTAATGCTTTTGACTTAATTAATGATTCTTGTAGACATATCAGGAGACTATATCATAACAGTACGAGGTACGAGAATGATTTCCCATGATGTACTTACTCTTATTGTCCGACCTCAAATATGAAAGAGAGGACCATAGAAGAAATATATATTGAGTCATAGAGAAAAACAAGAAATGCATGTCGAGATGTTAAATACATGCGGAATAAAGTACTTAAGAACACGGAAGAACCATTCAAGAAACTTCAATAAAAACCCTAAGAACTTCAAGAAGATCATTTCAGGAAAACAACTTGAGTCTTCTTTATGTGTCTCATAAACTTCAAATCAACTCAGGAAGCACAACACTCAATTCATGAAAGCCAGTACTTGGACTTGTGATACTCTATTTTGGAGACAACTTCCAGAGATAGACTAAAACATCAAATTCTTCACTCCAATGAGCCCAAAGTTGACCTGATAACACATAGATCTTTCTAAACTCAATCTTATAGTCTTAGCTCTATTGTGTTCATTCTTTCTACATTTCTATGAAGTGTGTGTTTTTGTTGGTTTCAGACATTGTCTCATGTGTTTAAACTAGAGGATATTGTATATCCTCACAACCATCTTTATCTAAATTTGTTTCCCCTGTATAACAGTGGAAGAGGTCCTTGTGTGGCCTGTTTGATTGTACCCACGAAGAACTATGGAAGAGGGCGTGAACCCTGGACAGTTTCTGAAAACTATTGTAAAGCCTGATACATGACGTGTATCGTGTTTATTGCTAATATAAACTGCTTGGTGGTAGGTGATCACCAAGTGGATAGGATAAAGTCTTGGCTTGAGACTGAATGTCTTGTATTACTTCACTATGAAATATATTTTATTATACTCTGTTTTATCTATTTTCCACTACTTATATTTTCTAAAACATAAAACTGTTTTACATTCACTTTGATAGTTAGTTCTGGTCAGTGTGTGTTTTTTTTAATTCAGTAAACTTGTTTCAAAATTGAATACGTTTTTTTACACTGATTCAAATGAGGATTAATCACCCATTAAGAAACTTATTTACCAACTAAACATTTACATATCTACTACCATAATTAACTGGGCCATTTTAATATTGTGGGATCCTTTCAAAATTAGGTTTTTAATAGAAATTTTATGTAGGAACTCAATTCACCCTCTCTTGAGATTCCACTTCAACCATCATTTGGTATCAGAGGTTCTTTATTTTCAATTTTTTAATTTTTTTTCAACTGTGATTCTAGTTGTATCTTAAAGATCATAAAATTTTTGACATATCTAAATTTTTAGTTCATTAAATTCTAATTAACAATAGATTATTGAGTTGAGGGTGTTGCTACTAATTGGACACCTTTCTTTAATGGAAATAACAATGCTCAGTTGAAATTAAAAATGAAAATGTATCTAGGGAGTATGGGACCTGAAATCTGGGACACAATTAATGAAAAACATGTATTACCTATAACTGCTAGGGACACATGGTCTCAATTAACTAAAGACACATATAACAATAACTGAAAATCAATGAATTATTTGTACTATTTTATTGGTGATGAGGAATTAAATAGAATATTTTCTTGTAAAAATGCATATAAAATTTTGGATACTGTAGCTGTTTCTCATGAGGGAACAACCAATATTAAATAAATGAGATTAAATACATATACTATTATATATGATAATTTTAAAATGAAGCATGATGATATTATATCTAAAATCTAACTCAGGTTCAATGAAATAGTGAATACCATGAGTCTTCTTAGTAAACCAATGGACAACAAGGACCAGATTATGATATTACTTAGATGATTACCTGAAAAATGGAGCGGTACTACTTTTTCCATTCAAGAATCTTGTGACATAGGAATTATATCAGTAAAGGAACTAATTGGAATGCTTATGATGTATGATGAATAACTTAAGGTGAATCATGAAGTAGATGAAAAACCAAGGAATAAATATGTAGCATTCAAGACTGCTACCTCAAAGAACAAAGAAAAAGAAAAAGATTAAGATCTTGTAGAGACTTCCACAAGTGAAGACTCAGACTCTGATAGTGATGATGAGATGGCTCATATTGCAAGGAGATTCAAGAAGTTCTACCAAAAGAAAAAGTTATTTAGAAAATAAAACTACAAAGGGAGGTATGATAACAAAGGACTAGGGAAAAAGGACAGAAAATGTACTGATAATACAACTGATGTAGTCTGTTATGAGTGTAAACAAAAAGGACATGTGATGAATTATATCCCCAAGAATAAGATTAAGAAGAAGTATAATGACAAGGGAAATGGTTAAAAAAGGATTTGAATTACACCTGGAGTTCCTCATATGATATCTCAAGTGGATCTGACTCTTCTGATGCTGATAAGTTCAAATGTGAAAATCTATGTTTCATGACAGAAACATCTGAGGTAACACCCAATTCTTTTGTACATAATACTATTCTGAGAATGAAAGTGAATCAAAAAATGATGAAAATATAACTAAGGATGGACTATTTGAATACTGTGGAATTCTCGAGGATACCTTTAATGAACTCAAGGATAAATATAAACTATTGAAAAGACAAAATGCTTTAAATGATAATTACAAATATAATCTAGATGTTGTGAAAGAAAAATGTTCTCAGATGTTAAAAGAAAATACTGAACTCAAATTATCAAATGAGAATTTAAAAAGAGTTCTTGAGAAGTTTACTGTAGGTAGAGATACCTTGACTCAGTTACTAGAAAAATCGATTGCTCCAAAATACACAACTAGTCAAGGATATCAAATAAGAAAGAGAAGGATTATTAAAACTAATTTTTTTCCAAAACTTGGACAGTTCATAGCTAGTTCATGTTCTGGAAAATCTTTTGAAATACAATTCTCTAATGGACCAAACAAAGTGTTCATGTATCAAAATATATCTGTTGATTATAGAAAACATATGAGACAAGTATTGGTTCTAAATGTTTTAGTTGCTAACCTCTATGGACCCAAGAATATCTGGGAACAAATGTTACCACACACTTAATCTGTTTTGCAGGAAAATTAGCTAAATAGATCCAATAAAACTTGGTCGTACTTGGATAGTGGATGTTCAGGACATATATCCGGAGAATATTCATGTTTCAAAATCCTAATTAATGATTAGGTGGATATGTCACATTCAATGATAATTTTAATGGGAAGATCATCATATTAGGCCAAATTGGTAACCCTAATATTATATTAATTTCAAAAGCAATTTTTGTTGATGGGTTAAAATACAATCTTCTATGTATTTCTTAGTTGTGTGATGATGGATTCAATGTTAATTTTGAAAATGATGAATGTAATGTTTTTAATTCAATAATTGATTTAATATTTTCTTCTCATATAAATCAGAATGTATATGATTTTGATATAGAATCATTAGTTAAGCAACATGTTTCTTGTTTAAATGCATTTCATATGGAATCCTGGTTGTGGAACAGAAGATTAGGACATTGTAATGTGCACTCACATAGGAAACTAACTAGGAAACAATTAGTTAGAGACTAACCTAAATTGGAATTCCCACTTGACAAAGTTTTCCATCCCTATTAAAAGAGAAAACAACACAAATTTTTATTCAAACCAAAGAAATATGTTTCTACTTCTCAACCACTTGATATGGTTCATACGGACTTGTTTTGACCATCTAGAGTTTCATGTTTAAATGGGGAGCACTATGTTTATGTTCTTGTAGATGATTTTTCTGGGTGCACTTGGGTATAATTTCTGGCTCACAAAAGTGAAACTTGTTCTTATTTTATAAAATACTACATGTATATAGAAAATCATAGTGGACATAGAATTAAGACATTGAGAAGTGATCATGGTTGTGAGTTTGAGAATCAAGACATTGAATCTTTTGGCTCTCAAAATGGATATACTCACAATTTCTCGGCTCCTAGAACACCTTAATAGAATTGAGTTGTGGAAAGAAGAAATAGAACCATTCAATAGATTCCTAGGACAGTGCTCAATGAATATTATTTGCCTGTTTATTATTCGGTTGATGCTATTAACACATCTTCTTACATTATCAGTAGAGTCTTAATTAGACATGTTCTTATGAAGACGCCATACGAACTTTGGAATATTGGGAAGACTAAAGTTAATTACATTAGAGTTTCGGGTTGTAAATTCATTACCCTTAACACTAGAGATAATATTCTCTAATTTTCTTCGAAAAGTGATGAAGGAATTTTCCTAGGTTACACAATCTCTAGTAAAGCCTGTAAAATATTTAATAAGAGAACCAAATGTGTGGAAGAACCTGTTCATGTAAAATTTGGTGAGACTGATCCACATGAACCCAAAACCACTCTAGAACATCTTGAGGTTGATATGTCCATTCTGTACCTAAATGAAAAAGGCAGAGAACCCTCAGTGAAAACAACCAGTTCTGGAAACATTTCAGAATATTTGATTTGTGAATATGAAACTATAGATAATAATGAGGTGTCTAGTTCAACTCTTTCTATAGGTATAAAACTCTCAAAAATCATCCTTTAGATGTTGATGTAGGTTATCTATATAGAGGGACACAAACTTGAGATTCTCTGAGAAACCAGGCTGAACATCAACCTTTTTGTCCACAACATGAACCAAAAAATTTCAATGATGAAATTAGTGATAAATTTTGGTTGATAGTTATGCATGAAGAATTGAATCAGTTTTAAAGAAACAATGTTTGGGAATTAGTGGACATACCTAAAGACACCTTGACCATTGCCACTAAATGGGTGTTTATAAATGAAGTTAATGAATCTAGATATATAGTTAGAAACAAAGCAAGGTTAGTTGTACTTTGGTATAGTCAATAGGAAGGAATAGACTATGTGGAACCCTTTTCATATGTCGCTGGGTTAGAGGCCATTTGAATAATACTTTCTTAAGAAGCTCATTTGAATTTTAAACATTATTAAATTGGTGTTAGATGTAATTTTATAAATGGCTGTATAGTCGAGGATATGATTGTTGAACTACTCCCTGGATTTAAAAATCACCATTTTTTAAATCATGTTTCTAAACATTCTAAAGCCTTATATGGTATAAAACAAGCTCCAAGAGTTTGATATGATAATATCAGTCTATTCTTATTTAAAAAGATTTTACAAAAGGGATAGATGATCCTACTCGTTTAATTAATATAATTTCCAAACATGTTTTTGATAACACAAATTTATGTAGATGATATAATTTTCGGATCCTCTAATAACTCTCTCTATACTGATTTTTCAAAAATGATGCAAGATGAATTTGAAATGAGTCTAACGGGGGATCTAAATTTTTTTCTTGGATTTCAAATAGTTCAAAATAAAAATTTTAATATTAAATCAAAGAAAATATACAAAGGATCTTTTGTAATGTTTTGGTTTGGATAGTAGTAAAGGTAGTGATACACCTATGAGTACCACTTGCAAGTTGGATGCTGATAAAACTGGTAAACCAATGGATCAAACCATATACCGAGGTGTGATTGGGAATTTTCTATACCTTCCTACTAGAAAGATGGATATTATGTTTAGTGTATGCCTGTGTGCTCATTTCAAATTCATTCCTAAAGTATCTCATTTAACTTTTGTTAATAGATTTTTAAATATCTCAAGTATACTACAAAATTCGGAATGTTTTATCCATGAGGATAATCATTTGATCTAATGAGTTATTCAGATGCGGATTTTTTTGGTTGCAAGTTAGACAGAAAGAGAACCTCTAGAACATGTCACATTTTAGGAAAGTTACTAGTTTCATGGTGCAAAAAAAATAGAATTCTGTTGCATTATCGATGGTCGAAGCTGAATATATAGCTGTTGGTAGTTGTTGTGCTCAAATCATTTGGATGAAACACACTTTACTAAACCATGGATAACAATTCAATAATTTCTATATAAAATGTTATAATAAAAGTGCTATTAAAATCTCCAAAAATCCAATATCTCATGTAAGGACAAAGCATATTGATGTGAGACATCACTTCTTGAAAGATCATTATCATATAGGTGATATCACTCTTGAATTAATTGGTAATGAACACCAATTGGCTGATATATTCACAAAGCCTTTGAATTTTGAGAGGTAAAATAAAGCCAAACATGAGATAGGTATGATAAATTGTTGAGTATAGGATGTCACCGTTAGACCTTTCTGATAGGACCTCATCGTTAGACCTTACCGATAGGACCTCATCGCTAGACCTTATCGATAGGACCTCACCGTTAGACCTTACCGATAGGACCTCACAGTTAAACCATACTGATAGGACCACAATTTTTGACATTACCGATAAGACCTCACCATTAGACCTTATTGATTCCTCCTTACAAATTGATGACTTGAGTCTAGGACTTTGTTTTTTTTTGTCCTTAGCTGGAATCTAACACGTTTTCTTCATATTACTGATTTATTTTATTTGTTTCATTTTTTGATCCCTAAATGATAAAAATAATACACAGATCATATTTAGATCCACATAAAACACTCTCCCAAACCTTTTTCACCCGAATATCAGATCCTAAACCTCTACTAACACCTCGAACCACTCCAGATCGACAGTGAGAGTGAAGAGGCAGTCAGTTTCTGTTGAAGGAGACATGCGAGATCCTAAGAGACCTAGAGCCAAGTCTAGTAGTGGAAGAATGATAGTGGAAATGGTGTGTAACCTGTATTTAATGAATATTTAAATAGTGGTTTAGAAGGAGTTAAGTTCAAAGTGGTTGTTGTCGATCCGGTCATTAGTACTAAAGGAACATGATGCTCAGGGCAGGATTGAGTGTTTTTCAAACAATAATGACCCCTATTTCCTGGAGTAAGTGAAGTAATTTTATGATTATCTCATGTTTGAGCAGTTTGTGGATGAGCACCAGATTACTTCCAGAGTAAATGGAGTTAGTGTGAGTTTCTCCTCTACTGAGTGGGATAACTGTTTAAGGGTTACACATGAAGGGATTTTTGATTATTACACAAAATTGGTGCCTCCCACTAGTGAGTTCTTCAACTACGAAGAAGATTTAGATCAATTAATAGGGAATGGAATTCCTAGGAACATCTTTTCTACTGAAATGGTAGAAGAAGATGAGCTTTTTTCAAATTTATCCAGCATTTTTTTAGTCCTAGGAAACAATTATTTGCAATATTCATGTTTCAGGATGTTTTTTCTTGTATCTATTGAAGCATTAAATGAAGATCAACATATGTAGGCTGTTGATGATTCAAATAGAAGATATGACCAAGCCCAGTTCCAAATAAAATGCCATATTTCATGCTATGTTGATATCTATTACGTTGAAAGTGAAAGGAGTTGTTGGAGCTATGGAGGAAACTGTTTTTTCTTCAATATAACCATTACATCACCAAAGTTATTTTCAAGCTAATGAAGATCAACAAGAATCCAGGGATGAGGAGATGGGTGAATGATGAGGTTATGGTATATGAAGAGAATCATCCTGTTTCTCATCCTACTCGGCCTAAAAATAAGAGAGATCCTGGTCTGAAGCCTGGTGATGTGGAGCCTGCTTATTCAGATGAAGAAGAAGAAACTGTTGTTGTGCATGAAAAAGAGGATTCTCTTATATATGAAAGGAGTGATCCTAAAATTCCCTCAAATACTCATTCTAATATTGTATCCTTTGATGAGCCTAGAACTCCAATGATATTTCCTAGAAGGGATACTATCCTAAGGGACAATGACAAGGAAACCAGTGAAGAAGAAGGGGCTGAAAATGTATTATGAGACATCATAGATACCTCATATGAGGATGAGGACTCTCAGTCAAGTAATGCTGACATTGAAACTACTGCTGCTGAAAGTGAAGAGGAATGTATTAGTCTTAGTCCTTTAATAAGACATATAGAAAGGGTATAAAGTGGAGATGAAGAAGATGCTGATTCAGTTGAAGCTAGACTTGTTTTGGAAGTCGTTGAAAATTTTGTAGAGGTAGTGACAGTGGACCTTCCTGTTAATGAAGATGATCTAGGAGGTCTGATGGATATACATGTGGATGATCAGGAGAATTTTCCAAATGATGGGGATGAAACTTTGCAACATGATGAGTTGTTGATTCTATTGAGATAAAGTACTGGATAAAAGCTCTTGTCTTTGTGGAGTTAGGCTTAGATTATAGAGATTCTAAAGATGAACAGCCTATCAGAAGTCCTTGAATTACTATTGTCTTAGAAACTACTATTGTGCAGCCAGTGGTTCTATTACCTCGAGAATATGTAAAGAAGGATTAATTTGATTATTTAAAATCAGAACTTAAGAGGCATATTGATTATAAATACACTGAGATAGCAATACCAATAGCTCACAATCAAGGACTCATTACATATGCAATGGAAAGGAGAGTCTCTACCTCTCACTACACTGTGTTACATGAGGTCAAAGAATGTTAGAATCTGGTGAAAACATTGGTAGTTTCTAGGGAATCAGTGAAGTAGTCTATTTCCAGCATAGATGCATACATGTATTTGAGGGATTAGGTGGAAAGAGTCCTTAGATATGTTAATAGTGTGGTTCAGAAAATGGTTACAATGTTTGAGGATTTTAATAAATCTATGGAAACACATGAGGAAGGACAAGATGATGATGTAATAAAGGATGATCAGTGGGATAACCAAATCATTCAAAGAGACTGTGGCTTTCTCCATGACACCTCTGGGTGTATCTGTATCTTTTTCAACCACCCCTCCAGTTGACATTGAATCATTCAGGGCCATTGTTATAGGACAAGTGGAAACGTTATCTAGTGCTTGTACCTCATAATCTCGGGTCATTTCCATTACTAGGGAAATTCATAACCTTGGGGGAAGTTATTTAAGGGAAGTTTCTCAAGATCAAAAGTTCTTCAAGGATCATGTTGACTTCTATTACAAATGGGTATACACTAAGCATCAGATGGATTGTCACTTTTTGCTGCTTTTGGAAAATTTGAGAATCCCTCAGGTCACTCAGGCATTTAAGGATAAGTGAGCAAGATTAGAGAGATAACTCCTGCACTTGAGAGATTTATGGAAAACAAAAATGATTTCCTCTAAGCTATGGAAAGAGGGGGAGCATAATTATGGAATTCATGAATCATCTGTTACCCTTTCTCCAAGTGGACTACACATCCATAATTGTTCCTCCTAATTTTCCTGCTTCTTCAGCTACCTCAGGTTCCACCAATACTGCTCCTTTGATGACTCATACCCAGGCCATCAGATCTTTGACCCCAATGATTACTCTGTGATCTTATCACTATAGGTCTACCGATGTCTCAGTGGATGCTCCTTCTACACTGATAACTGTCATCCGTTGACCTATCCTTTCACCTTCAGCACCTGACTCCTCAGTTTCCAAATACAAAGCTCCAATGGACATCTCTGATGTTGATTGAGTGTGAACTATATTTGCTGATAAGAATCAGTGTATTACTTTTTGAATATTTCACTCTAGTTTTATTAATATGAACCATATCTCCTATCTCTTTTTGTTAATCTCAAAGTGGGAGAAGTGGTATATCATCAATTTATATGTTATTACTTCCATTTAATTTAATTTTAATGATTTATTAATATGTTTTTGCTAACATCACTAATGGAATTAGCAGATGAGTTTAACCTTGATTCAAAACAACATAAAAATTAACAATTTAATGACATAATTTGAGATTATCAAAGGGGGAAGATTGTTGGAATCACCTATTTTGATCATCACAATTCATGTTTCATTTATATAAATCATCATGTTTCTCCTACCGGATAATTTTTTATGTGAAAGTCATGTTTATCTCGACGTAATACCTTTGTAATGTTAATCTCACTGCTCACATTTTAAGCTTACAGTTCAAAATTTATCTAAATACAAGGTCACCGTTATAAGGTCACCGATACAAGGTCCCAAATACAAGGTCACCAATACAATTTCACTGATACAAGGTCACTGATACAAGGTCAATACAAGGTCATTGATACAAGGTCACCGATATAAAGGTCACTGATGCAAGCTACTGTTAAAGGTTGTCGATGATGTTTACTGATATAAGGTTACAGTTGGAGGTTGCCTATGTGCACATACTGTTGAAGCCTAGAGATGTGAAGGCTACAGTTACCAGTCTAACATACTCTTCTACTCCATACATTGTCAAATTCTTATGATTATTCTAATGGTCATATTTTCTAACTTTAATGATTCTGACATAATTAATGCTTATTATAGACATATGAGGAGACTATATCTTGATAGTAAGAGGTATGAGAAATATTCCAAGTGATGTACTAACTCATATTATCGGACCTCAAATATGAAAGTGAAGACCGAGGAAGAAAGATATATAGAGGCATAGAAGAAAATGAGAAATGCAAGTCCAAAAGATAAATACATGAGGAAGAAATTACTGATGAACAAGGAAGATACATACGAGCACCTTCACTGTAAACCCATAGAACTTCAAGAAGATCATTTTGGGAAAAAAACATGAGGCTTCATTATGTGCCTCAAAAACTTATAATCAACTCAAGCAGTAGAACACTCAATTCTTGAATGCTAGTACCTGGAGTTGTGACACTCTGTTTTGGAGACAACTTCTAGAGATAGACTCTAACATCAAATTCTTTACTCCAAGGAGTCAAAAGTTAAACTTCTAACACATAGATCTTTCTAAACTCAATCTTATAGTCTTAGATCTATTGTGTAATTTCTTTTTACATTTCTGAGAAGTGTCTGTGTCTGTCTGTTTCACACACTGTCTCATGTGCTTAAACTGGAGGATACTGAATATCCTCACATCAAAATTCATCTACATTTGTTTCCCACATATAAATATGGACGAGTTACCTATGTGTCCTAGTTGTTTATACCCATGAATGACTATAGAAAAGGGTGTGAACCCTGTATAGTTTGGAAAAATTGTTATAATTCCCGATACAGGCTGCGTATCAAGTTTATTGCTAATATAAATTGTTTGGTGGCAGGTGATCACAAAGTGGAGAGGATTAAGTCTCGGAATAAGACTAAACATCTTATTTTACGCCCATGTGCAATGTATTTTGATATAATATATTTTACCTATTTTTTGTTGCTTATATTTTTTAAAACATTAAACTTTTTTTCTTTCACTTTGATAGTTTTTTTGGTTAGTTTGTGTATTTTTTTAATTTAATAAACTTGTTTCAAATGTTGAATAAATGTGTTTCACTGATTCAACTGAGGATTAATCACCCATTAAGAAACATGTTAACCAACAAAACATTTAAATCTATACTGCCTTAATTAACTGAGCCTTTTTAAAATTGGGGGATCCATTTAAAAAAAGGTTTTTAATAGAAATTTTATGTATGAACTCAATTCACCCCCCCCCCCTTATTTAGATTCCACTCTGACGAACATTTTTCTACATAATTAATCAATTTTTCATCAGCCAATCATATAGTAGTTATATTAAAATATAGATGTTTATATTAATTGAACAATAAAACATGGACTCATCATTTTTTGGAATAATATGTTGCTCCGTACATGTAAGTTTATTCATCAAAACCTATGTCTTATAACCTAATATATCCATGATCTTATCAACTCCAACATTTGATGTATTCAATTTATCCTAAGGGAGATCCCTACATTGACTATGGGTGTTGACATGATTTCCCTTCCTTCCCCTACATTTCATATCTAAATAATGGAACATACTTAGTTTTTTTATAATCATAATTAATATTGATTCATACTTTAAAAAATATATATTGCTAAAAAATTTCAAATACTCTTTGGGATTACCATAATTTGCATGTCAGTTATGTTCTTTTAAAATCATGTTTCCATGGTTCCTACTAAGCATACACTTATACCAACTATAACACATTAACTCCAGTAACCAAGATTCATTGCTTACTTTTTTACATTGATTCAAAATACTAATGATCACACCTCCCAAGACTAATCAGTTTAACAATTTTGGAAAAAAATACACATATATGATTCCAATATTACATTAGAAAGGTTTGAATGGTAGGTCGAAGTGATTACCTCAACATTGGGGGGAGGAATTGAGTCATCAATAATAAATTACTTTAAACCAAATTTAAATAAAATCCATCCATTGAAAATAAATGTTCCTGGTGAATCAAAATAGTAAATCAGTATATGTTCTACACTATTAAAATAATCATAAAATATTTATTAGTACATAGTTAATATAATAAAAATAATTTATATGTTTTGAAATAAATATACTTAATCAAATTCATATATAAACAGTAGTTAAGATTAACAATCAAAGTGGTGTTTCATACAGTTTAAAAAAATAGTTTAATGCATTGAAATGAAACAAAAAAACCCATAGAGAAATTAAAAACTAATGTTCATTTTCAATATAAGACCTAATCCACCCACATTTCAATCACCCAGGTCCAAGTAGATTATATAAAATAATCATTATTCACAACACCTTGTACTAAGCTTGGATATAAAACTAAGGTGCATTTTAAGAATAATGTTTCTAATCTACTAACACCTTGTACTAAGCTCAGATATAATTTAATGTTTCCAGATATATTTTTAGAACACTCATTAAAATAGTCCTCTACTATAAATTCTACAATATATTATTTAGAATTATTTAATTCAAATATCCTAGAATAGTGATGTTGATTCATTCTAGTAGTGACTCGTATCTAGAGGTGATTCATACCAATGGTGATTTGGGCAAGTGGTAGGTCATTTGAAGGCAGGTTATGTGTGGTGGTGACTCATGTTCTTAAGTGACTCCCCTCAATGGTGACTCATCTCAAAGATGACTCATATCAATGTTTATTCATCACCATGGTGACTCGTCTCAAGGGTGACTCATCTTTATAGTGACTCATATGATGTTAGGTCGTCTTCATCCATGTATCATTTCTACTGGTTGTTTTTTTTTGTGGTGAACCAATCATAGCAATGACTCTTTTCCAGTGGAGAGACTTTTCTAGCAGTAAATCATCTTAAACGGAAATTCAAATTAAATGGTGAATTATGTATAGCAGTGGGTCTCTTTAGTACATGGCCTAAATTTACCAAAATACCTTAAATTATAAAATGTTATCATAAGATAATTGAAGCATTAAACAAAAAAAAAATTGATTTTTTAGCATTAAAACTAGGAGGGGCCAACAATCGCCCCATTTATATGATAAAAAATAATGTTATTTCTTATGCCATGTATAGATTATTATTTTTATGGAATTGATTTTTTTAACAATTTAAAAATATATATTATAGGGTTTTGAACATAGATCTGAAAAAAAAGTATCAGAGGTATTATAAAACTAATAATACCCAATGTATTTCAAAATTATAGTATGAAATAATAACACAAAAAGTAAATACCCATAATTTATAAAGATTATATTGGAGGTATAAATTAAATAAATAAGCCATCAATGGTACGGTGTCAAAAAAACCACATAAATTCTGGTATCAAAGGATAACATTACTTTAAAAGGTTACATCGCTAAAAAAATTAAATAAATTCCCTAGTCATTCTACCCATGTTGGGATTATCAAAAAGTGAAAAAATAAAAACTTTAATGCAAATAGAAAAAATAAAAAAGATTGTGAAATTCTATTAAGAAAAAAAGCTACTATATTAAAGAAAAAAATATATACAAAAAAGTCAAAAAAATAGTCCAAATCAAAAAACAAATCTTAATTTCAACTCTTCTCAGCCTGGGTGGTAGGAACAAGCGGTGATTTTCCATTTTCAATAGTAGAGGGAAATTTTTTAGAAGAAGATAATATTGAGGTTGAGGTTATAGGGATAGTAGGTAGAAAACTAAGCTATTAGATAATAATGGGACTGAGATGTTGATAAATTCTCTATGTTTCAAACTAATATTTTTGAATTGTGTAAGTAAATGTTCATGGGATTCTCCGGTAATAGTTAATCTAAACATATTTGCAGTATTGGCTATAGGATTTAGATAAGTAGGAATTGGAATAAAATCCAGATCTACTAATAAAAAAAAGACACACAAAATAAGGGTTGTCACCTTCATCTAATTAACCTTCTCCTTGTTGGCCTGTGTAACAAGAGGCATCCTGATATTCTCAGTAAGGATGTAAAAGTTTGATTTGAGATCATGCATAGTGTAGATCCTTGTAAAGTAAAAAATTGATTTCCATTGTAATAGTCTCTCTACAATCTATGTATTCATTGATTCACTCCCAAACCATTTTATATACATGGTCACTATTATGCATAATCTACCTCAAACTCTCCTTAGGGATATCATGAAATCACATGAAACAACATAAATCTCATCCCTAATCACCGATAAGATCATCTCAACATCCATGGAATGAGTGATAGGAGGTGCACTCGAAGTGGAAGGCATAAAGGGAAATGAATCAAACCTCTCAAGGAGGGCATCTCATTTTCGAATAAATTTCTTGAATAAAATTATCTAAACATGTTATAGCTTTTTCTCACAAATATTTTTGATCATTAGAGGTTGATATTCATATCCCAATCATAATCATTAGAACGTGTTTCCCCAAAATACTCCATGTATACTCTGGTAACTATATATATAAGTATAGGAGAAATAGAAACACCAGGAAATGGTGTAGAATATCTCTCAATGGTAGTAGCCTATACAGTTTCAGGTCTACCGAGAATATCTAAAAAAATCTATATTGCTTCCAAACAACATGATTCTAATCCAACATTGAACTTGTAGGATCAATCTCTACTCAAAATGGAATAACATTCCTCCAAACATCAGATCCAGTATATTCCAATACAATTATGACATAACTTGGGTACTTCTCCCATTCCTCAAAGAATGTGATATCCACTCTAAATGAATTCACAAAAGCGGACTCAAAAGATGTACCTCAATAGTTATTTTCTCATCAACTCTTGGATCAATATAGTGATATAAAAGAATTGGGTACTCCACCCCCATAACAAATTCTTCGAACTCGTATCTAGTATCCCTATTATCTCAATCTAAGTTTGGTCTCTCCTCATTCCTAGACTCTATAGACAAGACTAAAAAAGAAAAAAGTTCCTAGGGCATCTAAACATCCTAAGAACCAATATAGACATCTGTAGCATCATGATAAGAATCACAATCGCTTCAATCTCCATCACTATTTTCCTCATTATTTTCATATATATCATTCTTATATTTACCTTATTATTTATTAACATGTCCTTCTTTACCACTATATTCTTATTCTTCAACATTTTCTTCTTTATCTTTTTCTTCATCCTCATTATCATCATCCTATTTATCACTTCCATTTTCATCTACATTTACATCATCATAAAGAGATGATACATGCTCAAAAGATCTAGAAGAACTTTTATTTTGTTCCTATTTAGAAAAATAAGTTTCTCATCCATCACATACATCACTCAAAAGTCTCTCTCTAATAGGGTGAGATCCGGGAGGGCCATCTACACTAAAAGTTATTTCTTGAGGAATCTTTGGAAGGTCATGTTTGATAAACTCCTCAATTTAAAACTCTTGATCCTCATAATCCAATGTTGTATCCTCCTCTAATTATTTCTATTACTTATTAGAATACTCTAACACATTTCTATCTCTAATAGTGGATCCACAAGATTATTCGTGCTTATTGGGTGATCATTATGTTTTAAATCCTTATAAATAATGTCAAAATAATCGACCCATTTCTTCTTCTAGGGGTTATAATTAATTTTCATTCTCTAAAAAATTTACATTGGTTGTTAAAAAACCACTATAGTTCACCTTGGTTTCTTCATCCCCATCAATGAATCTTTTGGCCTCCAGCATGGCCGAAATAAACATAGGTTAAATTATAGAATTTTAGATGGAATATTTCTGACAGATCACAATCATTTTAACCATAAAATATCTACAAAAATTGATTTTATCTCCCATTTTTAGGATATATATCTTGTACACATATAGGTATATCATTGTACTAATATCACCTTTTCAATGGAACAACATATTCTAAATAAAAATGAATAGTAGACTTCACTCACCATCGAGCTCAATTGCAGTTGGTATTCTCAATTTCTTATCTCAAGTATTCCCAGCTAAGTTAACATCAAATATAAAATAATTATTATCACTTGAAATGGATCCCTGATAACCATTTGAGAAACTTTTATGAGGTAGTTTCAAACATCTTTCCCATCAACTTGAAGTGAATGAAACTTTCCACCCATTAATCCGTATTCAAACCCAATATTTGTTTTATCCAAATATAAGCTCCATATTATGATAAAATTTGTGCACTAACATAGGTTAATACAACCTATCATTATTAGAGAACCAATCTTCCCATCCATGGCCTTCAATTACTCTTATCGCCAAAGATCTCCCCAATAATAACCACCCTACATTTACTTCCTTTTCATGTATGATTGTATACTTCATGAAATGTAGGATTCAAAAGATTATAGTCTGTAGGCTACATTATCCTATGTTCTTATTCGAAATATGTGACATGTTGGGAGATATAACTTCTTATCACTTCACTATAACAATTTTAAACAATGTGTAATGTTCGGATGAGGTTGAGGGAAGTCCAATAGTAATGAGAAATAGGGTCACGGTGAATTTGAAAGGTTCGACATTAGGGGTAGAGCATAAAAATTTTACTAATTTTCTAATTTTAATTATTTAGGGATTAAAAAATCAGAAAAATGAAATAACATTTCAATCATAAAGACATTAAATATTTAACATGTATAAAAATTAACAATGATGTCTTCAATTTCCATAGTTGATTATTCCAATGGTGGGTTGTTCCATGGGTTGGTTAACTCCAATAGTGTGTAAACTCCAATGGTGGGTAAACTCTAATGGTGGGTAAACTCCCATGGTGTGACCCCAAAAAAATATTTTGACCAAATTAATCATGATTAATTCATGTTTTATGTAGTTAATTATATTATAATTCCATAGATTAATACAAATATCAACAAGTTGATGTTCATTAACAATATATTCAAGAGTTATATCACACTTTTGAAAATGATATCTAAAAAAGTGTTGAATTACATCAATGTGTTATGTTATAAAGTGAGAGACAAGATTCATAGAAATTTTTATAGAACATGTATTATTACAATTTATAGGTACATGTCCGAATATATATCCTGAGTCTTGTAGAGTGAGTCTCTTCCACAAAATTTGATCACACCAGCTATGTATTCAGCTTCATTGGTAGAAAGTGAATCCAAATTTGTATTCTCAGAACTCCAAGATAGTAGAGACTTTTATGAATGATGAAATGTTCAAAAAAATCAATCTAAATTACAACCACCAAAATCAACATCTGAATAACTGTTTAAATCAAATGCTTTTCCTCTAGGATAGAACAATACTAAATTTGTTGTATATTTGTGTTATTTGAAAATCCTTTTAATAATAATTATGTGTTGATATTTTGGGTTTTTCTTAAACATGTGCACACATTAATACACTAATAGTTATGTCAGGTACACTTCCAGTTATGTAGAGAAGACTTCCAATCATAACTGACTAACTAGTTTGATACCCTGATTTACAAACTTCATCATGATCTATCTAACCTGTGGTGGTCATAGAAGTCTCAAAAATCATAGTGTTATCCAAAAATAATGTTTTAGAATTTATTTAGTATATTTACATTTATTTAAAAAATATCCATCTTTATTTTGAAAATAAAAATACCAAGATAGAATTTAAATTTTCTATTTAAACTCACTTCAAAGTCATTTTTTATCATTTTTTAAAAATATTTAAATTGTTTTTCCTAATATCTAAATATAATATCTTCTAAATATATTTGAAATTTTAGAAAATATTTTTAATATGTTTTTAGAAATAGGGTTGCATATACTATTCCTCTTGAAAATACATTAGAAATAATAAATGAGATGAGACTATCATACCAAGCTCTATGAGCTTGATGGAAACCATATATATCCTTTATTAGTTTAAGGATATATTTTGGAAAATGAGGGTTTAGAAATCTAGAGGTTTTTGAACAAAACCGTACTCAATTATATAACCATTAAATAATTCCATTTTTTATCCATTTGATATATTAGGATATATGTGTGTGTGTGTGCTTAATAGAAAATAAATATTTTGATGGTTTAGGGTCTCGATATAGGTAAGTTAGTTTCCTACTAATCTATGTACTATTTTTTACTGTACCCTTGTACAAATATGGTTTAATTATTATATACTATTGTTATAAATTAAACAAACTTGTTTATAAATACCCATTTTGTGCCTATATTCAATGTGTAATTAGTTCTATCAACAAGTTACCAAACATTATTTCTTTAAAATTGGTTGAGTTCTTCTTGCATAATCATTACCAAAAATTCATCAATTTTTTTGTCTATTATGTTCTTATGTTCTTGATGTGACAAGAATCCTTGATGTTAAACATGTTTTCTTAGATAATATCAAGTATGTGTACATCTATCTAAGTGTATGTACTGAAATTTTTTGGATTTATAACTTGGTATTGTTTAGAATTACACTTTTCCCTAATTTGGGATCTCTTCATATATCATGTAATTATGATGTGTTGGTGTGGAAATTTAAGAATTTAGGAAGTAGGATGGTAATTTTACAGTTGGTTTATGGATTTTTCAAACCATGCACCCCATCCCTTCAAACCAATCAAACCCCAACAGATGGGCCTCACACTGATAGTGCACAATTTTTCAAACCTTTCACCTGCTTAAGAGAAATTTTTAACCCTTTTAGGGGAAACTATGAACCCCCCAGAAGAGGTTCATGGTTAACGCACATAATTAGGGGTAAATGCGTGCCCCATCCTAGAAAACTATTCATGGGTTTTTAATGACCTTGAAATTTATATTTTAAATTCTTGAATCCCTATGTTGTCTAAAAATCGACCCCAAATCATATATAAAATATTCATATAATTTTTTAGGATCCCTGATGAATTATAATCCCTCCCGAACACCATTCTTCACGATTTGAAGCTTGGATCGAAGATCCACACCTCTCTTGGTATGTGAATCTAATCCTGATTGGTTTCAAATCTTCTTCTCATTCATCTCCCATCTTCAAAGGGATGTTTAACTCTTTTGTGATTGATATAGGTATAGGTTTTATTAGATCTAATCCTTTTAAATCTTAGATCTTTTAGTTGAATCAAGATCACATTCTTCTTCATGATTAGGGTTATTCTGCTCAATTGAGGATATCCATTGGTGAGAGGTCATCACTCTTTCATGTTAAGTGGTCTATAATTTAAATCCTAAAGTCTTAATTTAAATTATATGAATGTAATTGTGTAATTTATGTTGGTTGATTAGAAATTTTCTTTCGAAAATAGAACATAAAAATTTGGTAGATCAATTAATTTAGGGATGTGGATTATTGCATAATTAATTGTTGAATTAATTATTCTCTATTAAGACTGTTTAATTAGATTGATTAATTGATGAATAAATTATGTGGATTTTTGTGATTGTGGATTTGATTAATTGAATGATGAATTAATTAATGTGACTAATGTGATTATATAATCGTTGAATTAAATAATGTGATTTATAGGATTATTAAATAGATGACTTAACTAATAGAATTACTATGATTAATTAATTTTTGAATTAATTAATGGAACTAATTATATTAATTAATTGGTGAATTAATTAATTTTATTAAAGTGATATTTAATTTATGAATTAAATAATGGGGTTGATGGAATTATTTAATTGATGAATTATTTAACAGGAGTATTATGATTATATAATTGATTAATTAAATAATGGGGTTGATGGTAATAATTAATTGATTAAGTAATTAATGGATGTAATGTGATTATTTAAATGTTAAATTATATAATGGGATTGATGGGATTAGTTAATTTATGAATTAATTAATGGTATTAATGTGATTATTTAATTGTTGAATTAAGTAATGGGATTGATGGGATTAGTTAGTTGATAAATTAATTAATTTAAATAATGTGATTATTTAATTTTTGAATTTAATAATAGGATTGATGGGATTAATTAATTCATTAAATGATTAATTATTTAATTGGAGTAATGTGATAATTTAATTATTTAATTAAATAATGGGATTGGTGGTATTAATTAATTGTTGTATTAATTAATGGGGGTGATGTCATTTTTTAATTATTGGATTAAAAATGCGATTTATGGGATAAATTAATTGATGAATTAATTAATGGAAGTAATATGATCATTTAATATTTGAATGAAATAATGGGATTGATGGGATTAATTAATTGAATCGTTAATTAATTAGGAAAATTGTATTATTTAATTGTTGAATAAAAAATAGGATGGATGGCATTAATTAATTGATGAATTAATTAAATTGAGTAATGTTATTTTTTAATTGATTAATTAATGAATGGGATAGATGGGATTAATTATTTGACAAATTAATTAATGAGAGTAATGTGATTATTTAATTATTGAGATAAATAATGAGATTGATGGGATTATTTATTTAATGAATTAATTAATGGGAGTAATGTGATTTTTTTTATTGAATTATATAGTGGGATTGATAAGATTAATTAATTGAGGAATTACGTAATGGATGTAATGTGATTACAAAATATTTGAATTATATAATGGGATTCATGGGATTAATTAATTGATGAGTTAATTAATGAAAGTAATTTCATTAGTTAATTAATGGATAACATAATGGGTTTGATGGAATTAATTATTTTTTGAATTAATTGAAGGGGTTAAATGTGATTAATTAGCTGTGGAATTAATTAATAGATTTTATTTGAATAATCAATTGGTGAATTAGTTGAAGAGTTTGAAGGGGGCTAAATAAGTTGTGGAATTAATTAGTTAAGTTGATGTCAATAATTTATTGGTGAATTAACTTAGGGGGACTCAATTTGATTAATTAATTGTGTAATTAATAAATGGAATTGATGTGAGTAATTAGTTGGTGATTTAATTTAAGGGATTGAATGTGATTAATTAACTGTGTAATTAATTAATGAGTTGATGTGAATAATTATTTTGTGTATTAATTGAAGGGATTGAATTTGATAAATTAAATTATTGAATTAATTAGCACAATTGATGAGAACAATTAATTGATGAATTAATATTAGGGAACTAAATGTGATTAATTAACTGTGGAATTAATTGATGAAATTTACTATAAAAATAAATTGGATAATTAATGGATTTTATTTAACGTAATGAATTAATTATGGAATTAATTAATGGATTTATTGTGAAATTGAAATTCAGAAAATTAATTTTAGAGTTAATTTTTGTGATAATCTTATTATGGAGTTGGGATAATTAATTATTGGGATAATTATTGCTATATTTATATTGTGCATTGAATAATTAAATAATAATTTAATTATATGAATATTTTTGAGTGAGAAATAGAATTTGTTAATTAGAGGATTAATTAATGGAAATTTTGAAATTGATCGATATGATTAATTAATTTTTGAATTAATTCACTGAAATTATACAACCTTTTAATAGAATATATTACCATGATTAATTAACTGTTTAATTAATTAATAGAGTAGAGATATTTAATTTATTGTTGAATTAATTAATGGAATAATGTGATTGTGAAATTATTAAATATGATTAATATGATGTTGAATTAATAAATGATATATATGGGAAACATGTGATATGTTTGATACATGTGATATATGAGATTGATTGAGATATGGGTATTGGGTCATGGACGGATTCTCTTTATACCCACAGGGTCCAATTCATGATGTTCTAGGACCCATGGAATACCTGAAAATTATATGGGATATGGACTAACTCTCCAAATATCCTTGATGTGTGGGATAGGGATAAATGCCCAAAATAATATTGATGTGTAAGACAATGAATGTTGTTCCAAATACTAACGGGGCTCTAGACATTCCAATCGATACCAAAATTAGTGGAATTTCACTATTGTTCCAATTAGTTGTATTTTGAATTGAAATGAAATGCATAATAAAATCTCATTTTTTAAATGAATTGTGAATTTAAAATGAGAAATGGTTCAGACTCCTACCCTGGTCGAAGCTTGAATTGAGATTCAGGTGTCCTCAAGAACCCAGAGGGTTTATGCTATTAAATAAAAGTTGGTTTAAAAAATTTAAATTTATTAAATTTTTCTTATTATTTATTCTTTGTACAAACTTCATACACATTGATTGATGAGATTTATTTTAGAGGCCTTCGGTTGTAGTCAACTAAGTAGTACGGATACCCTACTCGAGCTATCGATTGTTTACCTAAATGATTTACTTTTTTGTAGCCAAGGTTAAGGGAAAAGTCCATGTGTTTGATGGTTGATTTGGTATAGATCATGGATGAGGGAAGTGGATGTTGTTCAGAAACGACATGGGAGTTTTCATTGAATTTACTTTTGGATTTTTATTTTAACGCTTGTCACGATCTTCAGTATAAAATATTTATTATTCATTTTTTACATTGTATTTCAGACTTTGGATATCATGAGATATTGGTATTGTTTTTGGTTATGTCAAATCATTAGGTTTTGTTTATTATTTATGCCAATGTATTAATCAAATAAAAATAAGAAATAGTAACCTCATGGTCAAAATTATACCCTCGCTGCTAGACAATAGCCTCTGGTATACAGAGAGGAACAATTGAGGTCATGTGACCAGTCAGCTCAATGTGCAAGTGAGTGGCATTGGGGTCAGGATGTTTTACTAAGTCTCCAACTAAAACATCAAATATATGGTATTTAAGAGTCCTAATATATACTCAAAAAAATGATCAATCGCCATATGGTCATATATAAGTTCTTATTTATGTTCTTGATATTCCTCATAACTGGATGATTTCTTAGCATGGTATACAACAATATCATAATGATATCTATTTATATTCCAAATTGATAAATTGACCATAGGGTTTTATAAAGGGGTTTTCATCTCAAGTGGATATGTCTCATAAATCATGAAATGGATAGACACTTCCATAGTCTTGGTTTTTTTAGTAAACCATTGAAAAGATATTCTAGAGGTATAACAACCAATGAAAATTCCTTTATCTCTCTTGGATGAAATCTTTTTAAAGTTACCTTCGATTATAAAAATAACGAATTACAATCAAACAGCTCTGGATTAATTGACCAAAATCATTATATTATTCCTTATTATATGAGAGGTTTCATTTAAGATAGGTGTTATTAAAGAATTATGAATTATATAACCACAATACTCCAAACTTATGCCCAAAATTATATAGGTATATTATATTTATTAAGAATTATCTAGTTAATTTCATAAAAGGTCAAATTTTTCCTTTCATCAAATCCATTTTGTTGGAGAGACTAGCAGTAGAGAAGTTATGATTACATCTATTTTTTTAGAATCATAATTAAAATTTTCGATTTTCAAACTCACTTTTATAGTCACTTCTTAATCTCTTAATACAATGTCCACAGAGGTTTTATATATATTTTTAAAACATGGTAAAGTGAGAGTAGGATTTACTTTTTTTTCTAAAAAATTCCACAAGGATACATTGAAAATTCGTCTATAAGAACACTGAGAAAGTGTTTTCCATTTAAACTAGAAACTCTAGGAGGTCAAAACAAGTCCATGTGAACTAAATCAAGAGGTTGAGAAGTTGAGACTTCTTTATTTAGTTTGAAATACATTTTGTGTTGCTTACCTTTTTGATAGGGGTTATATAATTTATCATTTAGGAAATCTAGTTTAGGTATATCCCTGAATATCCTTTTCCTAATATTTTGTTTAACTGAATGGATATTTCAATGACCTATTCTTCTATTCAGAAGTCAAAATTCCATTTGAATGGCACTTAAAACGGAATCATTTGGTGAAATTAAACCATATTTTTTGATTTCTTTCGTATAACATGATTGAAATCTATTTTAAATAAAAACAATTATTAGGTCACTTGAATGATAACTATGAATAGAATTTCTAAAATTTGATTTCAGAACAAAAGAGATCTAGACTACTCCTCTATTTATTTGTTCATAACATGGAATAGTAATATACTTAGGTGATATTTTTACCTATTATTGGAGTGGGAGTTTCTCTATAAATAGTAAAACTCTCTTATTTTTTCTTGAACTACTCATTATAAAACGTTAATTCAGTATTTAATTTTAAAATTTGATATTTTTTTTATTATTTTTCTCTAGAAAATAATATTAGATATTATAAAATAAAGAATGTTGTTTATTTATATATTATATTTATTATTCAACTCATTTAAGGTATATTCAGTCGTATTATAATGTTAAAATATTTCAATGTTTTTTATATCTTCATCATTTGGTTCATATCAAGAATGATTTGAATTATCCGAGCTTAGTACAATGTTTTTTATATCATCATCATTTGGTTCATATATTATTCAACTTATTTAAGGTATATATTTATATCATGGAATAAGTACATAATTTTTATCTAAAATGATAAAATAAGTGTTGTTAAGTTTTTGAAGCGTTAATGATTATTTACCATTATTTTAATTTAAATAATTATTTAAACTGATATTTCTTTTCAAAAAATAGATCCATAAATTTAAAATTTTTTCCTTTATAATTATAATATAATTTTATGGGACCTCAATTAAATTTTCAATGTTTCATATAATTTCTTATAATATTAAAATTGGTATTTTTTAATACATGATGATTTTAATTAGAAAATTAAATTACCAATATTTAGATAATTATTTTCAAAAATTGGATTTCATTTCATATGTCTACACTTTTAATAATGTTTAGGTTTTATTTTTGTGATTTTTTTAAAATACTTAAATATTTAGTGAATAAAGAAATACGATAATTTACAGTATTTAAAAAACATAAGATTTATTTAGTCATTGATGATGTATGGATGAGGTAATCGTCCATTACTTTGAAGTAACATACATTGATTACTATAATTGGTAACAATAATCAACACTATAGATAGTATTGATCCAAAAAAACAACCAAATGGCTTAGATAATCAAAGACGCCACAATCATCCCCTTTTAAATAACACCCCAAACAACCTATTCTCCTCACACATTATAATATTTGGATCATGATAATATTCTTCCAAATTCCTCTCCAAACACTCCTTATCATTCCTTGGACTTTTTTGGATCACCAATAGACCAATTCCAAGTTCCTTAAGGAGGTTCTCAAGGATACGATATTCAAGAGGTAAAACCTTCCTTATATATCTTTTAATTTCTTTTTTTTCTTATCCTCCCATCACATCCACTATCCAAACCATAATGATAACTCCAAAATTATATATATACTATAATTTTATTATTAAAATGTAATATCCATCATCCAGACTCTTTTCATTTCCATTTATCCTAAAAAAGAATCATCCTTGATATGTCGATTCACCGCCTTCATGGATGAAATTTTTTTTGTTTTGCATATCCACCTTTATAGATGGTCATAAAATCATTATCATGGTTAAAAAAGATTATAAAATGTATATAAGAAATTTTTTTGTTATGGAACTAATATATACATAATATTAAATAATGAAACACAACTAGTTTGTAATGATTGAAAACCCACTAATATAATCTTGACATTTATGATTAACATTTTAACAAATAAATCATCCTCATGTAAAAAATTAAATGATATATGGAACACTTTAAATTTTTTAAGTGAATTAATACCATATAATATCACTTATATGGATTTTTTCTAATTTGAAAAGAACTTCCAAAATTATACACAAGCCAACTGACCATGAAACCATGAAACGAATGATCAAAGAAATACAATTAGGAATTATAACATATTAAAATAGTGATAAATGGTCATATTAAAATTATAATAAATCACATTGTGTATAATTTGTTTTGAAATAACTAAATAGTCAATCTAATTTAATTATCATGTATATAAAAAGAAAGTATATAACACCTTCCGTCAAAAAGTAAGGGCTATCTTTAAACATTTATTTTTACCTTCAAGTTATTCTTTCTCTCTCTATACCCAAATTTATTCCTTCATTTTTCTTATATTATTCTGAAAAATTATGATTATATGTTCTAAAATTATTTATCTATGAAATTTCATCTTTATATTATGTGTAAACATTTATTTTAAAAACGTCCCCTTCTCTATTCCTCTCGAAATGATAGACGGTTTAATAGGAACATCCTCATTTCCTAACCATTCCCAAGTACACTACATAACATATTTAAGCCCCCATTAATTTCATAAAATCACTCATTTCTTCATGAAAAACAATCATATTTAATTTTTAGTTTTTTTTATAAATAATCATACTTTTTAAATCTTTGAATTCAGGTTAATATTTTCCCTTAAACCGCACAAAAAGTAGCTCATTTCTAATGTCTCTTAAACACTTTTTAAAAAAATACACTTCATTTAGAAATAAGTTATCTTTATTTATGCCTATTTTCCATGATTAATTTCCATATATTATTTAAATTGATTTTTCTTGTACACTATTATTATACGCCCTTTGGTTGGGCCTTATGACATGATTATGATACTTATTTATTTTCATTGGTACCCCTTATGTATATTATTTATTCATTATTATTTATGTGACACACTTGTTCATAAGCATGTTATGATGGGTGATCCTAGATAGCACCCTATTGAATTGTGTAATTTTTTGTCTTATGATACTTCATGTATGGGATTAGAGAGTAAACTTAATAAATTATGGGACTTTTTCCATCATTTTATATAATCTTGGATGTTTTACTTAACTCATGTTTCTGTCATGTTTTATGTTTCTTAAACGATCTTATATTTACAAGAATACATGATTCCATATTTTACAAGTTATGATTTTATATTTTTATTCATGTTCCATGTCTTTTTTTTTCATCATGTTAAGCCTTCTAACTCGTGCTCTATGAAATTCTCATATTTTTATTTAATTACTAGGATTTTCGCTCATCTATTGTGTCTACATATTTCTCAGGTTATCCTATGAAGACATTGGATCTCAAATGAATTTATGATATCATTATTGATGATTAATCTAATTTTTTTTATTCTAAATCTATGTTATTAGTTTTATGTACAGAATCTTATAGATAAAATAGACTATAAGATCCTTGGTTTGTATTTGATGTACAATTATTCTTAAAATAATTTAATAATATGTTTAAAAGTCTATGATCACTATATTTTTCCTTTTACTTAATCCATGTAGTATTAATTCGTGATGTCAAAATTATTTCATGAATTTTTATCTATTCCATTAAATATACTAAAATTAATAATACCCAAACCTCTTCTTTACACATTTGTACTCACCTAGATATAAACATAACTTATTAACTAGGTATTGGAATTTATGAGGGCCACATTATCTACCATTGGACTAAAAATGATTAAATGTTCAGTTTTTGAATCATTTAGGTACTCAATGAGTTTATATTAAACTTGTTCTTTATTCTCCTTGCGATATTTATGGAATGTTTTGTTATTTTTTATTTGGGACACATGTGTTTAAAAAATATGGATGGTGTTACATGATAAAACTCTAATTCATAAGTTAAATAATCAATCTCAAATGACTAAAATTTTTATGATACCTTGGGGAATAACCTTAGTAGTTCTTTCTTATGACACTTTCGTGATAAACCTTTGTGATATTATTATTAATGCATAATTTTTATGTTGTATCCACATTTCCATGATATTTATCAATTATTTAAGATTGTTATCCCAATAATATTATTATCTCATGATATCTTCCATGTGTTTTATATGATGTTATTTAATTTTACATTTAAATTTTTCCTTAAGAGATGAGGTTTATGCTCAGCCTTTTCCATTAATTCAATTCCCTAGTAAATTACTTGCGTTGAGGTCACCTAGTAAAGAATAACAAATGATTCTTTAAATATAATTAAATATTTTGTATGTTTATGTTTCCCTTATGACATTCATGTATTTTGTACCTAGTTCATATGAAAATATACTAAAAATAATGCTAAAAAGTTATCAATTTCATAATTTTTATGTGATTATGTTAAAATTCATTTATTAAAAAGGTGGGTCACCATAAAAAACAACATTTTTTAGTGTTAACTATTACATTTTTTCATGTAAGTCTCAGTTCGGTAGTTTCAGTACTTGTATCTTTATAATGGTTCAATAATCTCAAATTTTTAAAATTAATATAAATATTATATATATATATATATATTATATAAAAATTTATAATCATTCATGAATGGAAGTCATGAAAAATGAATCACACTGCTTCATGGATGTGGTAGTCAACAGTTACACGTAAGCAACATTATCATTTTTTAAAAGGTGAATGTGTAACAATTTATGTGATATATTATATTTATAGAATCATATTAATGTCATAAATATCATATATTTTCATTATATACATCCTTTTAACTATAAAAGTGGACTATGGATGAAATGATAATTAAACCACTATCTCGATATAGTAGTCCATACTTACAGACAAAAAATGTTTTTATTTTTCATTGGATAGTAAAAGAATGAATTACTTAATATATTTACCAATAAATAATTAAATTACTATCCTATATATTATATTATTTAACTTATTTATATTATTATTACCAACAATAAGAGGTCGTGATGAATAATGAAATACATTGTCTCGGCAAGGTAGAAGTTCATGTGTATAAATGAAAAATGTTTTCATTTTTTATTAGAAGGATAAGTATATGAAAATTGGATATTAAATAAACATAATTACATTTAATTATATGTGATAGATTGATTTTATTATATTAAAATGGTCTGTATAAGTATCTAAAATAATAAATAAGAAGAAAAGACTTGGCTAAGAACTATACATCTTTTTTCAAAAATATTTATAGGTTTATACATAAATCATTATTAGGAAGGTATTATAATAAAATAAGAACCTATAGAAAGTGGGGGGGTATTTTGTCTATGTAATTTAAATGGTATTTAACAAGCTATTTATATCTTCAATTATAGAGAATATTTGATAGGATGTGTACTTTCATAAGTGAGGGAGAGGAAACACTTGAATTTATTCAAATGATTAAAATATATTAATATATTACATGGGAAAAAATGGTTCCAAAATGAATCATATTATACAAGGATATGATATATGGATGAACTATTACAATAAAAAAGTATTTAGATAAGTATTTATGTTATTTAAACCCTTATCATTTTAGTTTTAAACCCTTTTACCTATTTTTACACTTTCTATGGTAACTGATTTTTATACCAAATAATGTATTCATACTGACAAAAAATAAAAGTAGTTTTATTATAAAATTTCAAAATCATTATTAAAATTATATCAATTTTTTTTGATAAATTTATTTTCAATAATTGGAAAAAATATTAAATTAAAATCAAACCTAAAAAATGAGGAAAAAATGTTTTTCCAGAAAAATTCCTTAAAATAAAAAAATGGTTTTACTAAAAAATAAGGTATAATGTTTATTAAATTGTAATTAGTTTTATTATGTTAAATAAAATTATTCCTATTTTTTTAACCCAAAAAAAAAATTGAATGTTATATTGTAAATACTTGATTAACATGAAAATTTAAGACTAGTTTTTTTTATAAAAAGAAATACATTGATTTCCAAAAGCAAAGAAAATATTTCAAACATTAAAAAATTTATTTTAATTGTATTATTTATTTTATATAAATTTATTATATAGTTAATATTTGAAAAAAAATCTGTCTTTCCTTACATCATTATGTTTTTTTAATTTAAAACATTGTATAATAAATATTTTTCAATATACATCTAGAAATCAACTATTTCAAAAAACTATCAAAAATTAAACCCAAGATTATTTTGGAATGAATAATTAGAAAATTAAATTTATTTTATAATAAAAAATTTGGGGTTTTTGGTTTTAGTAAAATTCTTAAATGAAATATTTTAATTATGTTGTAGTTTCTTCATTAAAAAAATTCTTACTATAATTAAATATTTTTTGTAATAATTGACATCCATGGATAAATATTTCCAGCAAAAAAACATGTGAAATTTTTAAGGGAGATTATATGATCAAAATATCGTATTATAGATATATTCATGAGTTAAATTCATGAGATTAAGTTTTGAGGTCTTATGACCCTCTTAACCTTAATGGGATGTATCGTCTTTATTGAGTCAGAAAATGTCCTATAGCAATGCAACATATATTTAAGAATATCATGATAGAAATTCAATGTTTTCATCATATCTAGTAAATTATATGAAATTCAAATTAAATGGATACTCTAAGGACATATTCACTTTAAATTACCATAAAATAATATGAATCATATGATAAAATATATATTAATTTTCAAAACTAGGAATATATGGGAAATAAAAAGTAAAAAAAAATTATTAAATATAACCAAATCCAACACAATAGAGGATCATACAAGTATATAATCTCTTTTCATTGTTCATTATTCCTTTTACGGTATCATAGATGGTTTGTACCTTTTTTAACATTCATTATAGGCATGGTGTATTAGAGGAATGTGCATGGGAATGCATATTGAAGATATTCTTACTATCCCAGGATGATGTGATCCATTTTTCAATGAATTTATGTTCTATTTTATTTTCGATTTAAATGATTCTATGTGGCTATTTTTTAGTTTTTTCTTATGGTTTTATTTTAGGCATTGATCATTGTGCCATTTTGTTGGAGAGGTATTTCCTTGGGTTGGTTGGTTGGTAAAGTTAGTTTTTCTTATATTGGTTTGGTTTTGATTCACAAGGAAAATAATTGTTTGAGATGTGTCTAATTTAATTTGTTTGACCTTTGTAGTCAATTACATTGTGGATTTTGAGTGACAGAGGTTTTTAAGGGGATATTGGAGGAAGATATGTGTTGTTGGAGAGAGAATTTCATATGGGACATGTTGGTCAGAGTGTGAACATGGGATTCATGGAATGAAAGGTCAGATGAATTACAAGAGTGGATCTATAAATGATGTGTCATGATGAAATAAGGTGTCACATCCTTAGTGTATGGCTTGCGAGAGTTGGTGTTAATATTATGAAATTGGTCATTGTATGATGAGGTGTTCTTTGGTACAATTAGTTTTAAATGAAATATCATAAAATTTATTATTGTAATAATTGTATGGGGATTCATAATAACTTATTCAAGGAATTTAAATACCTTACATTATTTGTCACATCATGGAAGAGGTGGGTGTGGTGCAATAGAGATTCATAGATGGATTATTTTTGAAGAAGATCCATATAATCTATAGGGATTCACATTATGAGGTTTCTGTTTCTATTTTTATAATCATTTCATGTAGATACAGTTCACAGTGTGATGGTATATTGGGATGTTTATGATATTTTATATGGATGATCTTTACATAACCATCATGGATGTCCCGACATGGAGCATGGAGGTTGATTTTGGAAGTTCTATCTTGGGTGATGACGAATTGTAAAGCATTGGCCACATAGAAACCCTTGTATGAATATAAAAAATTAATATGTTTTAATTTATTATTAAATTATTGATATATGGGGAGATTTTAGGGAATATTGTGAGTGTTTTAGTGGTATGAACCATCATGGAATGACTATAGTCTATTGATCCATGAATGGATGGTTTTCTAGATTAGTTTTCAATTTGTAAGTCCCTCTAAATTATCTGAAATAACATTAAATTATATCAAACATTAGGATATCATAACTGATTACTTATATGTCTTTGAACTACCCTTAGATGGATCTATCCCTTGGATTCATAATATCAATTGGTTGTGATCTGAGGTAAGATTTCCAATTATCTTCCTCTTAGTTTTTCTCCCTAATCATCATTTTAGAGGCTATTCCAATATTTTTGGGGGGTTTTCTATATTTGAGTCTTGGTTTGATGGATAATTTTGTGTGATAGAGTATCGATGGTTTCCCTACATGATTCCTTGTGGCGATTATCACTTCCTCACTTTTTTCCTTGTACAAAAGTTGTGAAGCATCTATTAAGGTAAGGGATTCTAGAACTCTATATATTTTATATATAAGTTAGATGTTTCATACTTTTTCCAACTTCAAGTGGATGAAAAATATATACTTAACAAAGATAATCAACAATAAATATTGATAATTTTTTGGAATGATATATTCTCATTTGATTGAATATTTTTTATGATATTACATATATAATTTTTTTTATAGTTGTTGGTTTTTTATTTATATTCATGGGGATTTTTTTTGTATATGATTCATGTGATATTACTATGATATTATTTCCATATTCATCTTTCATAAAAGAAAAAATACTTAAATATAATATAGAATTAGTTTTTTGAAATATAGATCCATTGTTTTAACACCCATATAAGAGATGACCAATTACAATTAAATTTTGACCTAAAATAAAATTTATTGTTATATATTATCTGAGATCTTCTACTAGTTGTTGGGATTTTTGGGAATTTTTGGGAAGTTTTGGGGGTTTGTATGTAGTGTTTATCATGATTGGTTTTAAACATTGGTATGTGTTGTAAGCAGGATTGTGGTGTGTTAAAATAGGTATAAATGATTTTGAAAATAAGGTTATGGGGTTTTTTGGTGGTACTGGCATGATATTTCTTGGGTTGATGATTTGATGGTTTGTGTGAGGTGGTAATGGAATTATAGTAAAATGTTAGTTATCGAATGTGTTTGGAAATATAATATATGGTATTGGGTTCAGTCTATAATTTAATAAAATTCAGTTTCAAATGAAATTTTGATGCTGAAAATGAATGGGTAAAGATCAGATATAAACATGGGTAATTGATATAAATTGGTTCTCAATAAATATTAAATTTAATGGAATAATAAATTTAAATTTACATTAAAATGGTAAATATTGTGATAGTGTAATTATATAACTGAATTGGATATTTTGAATGGTTATTGTGGTCATTTTTTATAGGAAGTGGGGCAGTTTGGTTGTTTGAATGTGGTAGCAATGATTGGAATGTGGAAGTGGTTGTGTGATGTTTATAATTGGTGTGATATTTTTCTTCTTTTAGATCCATTTAGGAATTTTTATGTGTTATTATAATATATAATATATTTCCTTCTGATTTATAGAAACATCTAAATATAGTTATATATTCTTACTAACATGTTAATTTTTTGTGTTTTGAGTGCTTTCCCCAAACATCCTGGTTAGTGAGGGAACTGATGGTTGAAAATTCCCTCTTTATCACTCACTATTTTAGATGTGGAAATGATGTGTGAACTTCATTTTTTTTCAATTTTGGTGATTTTAGTGAGATTATTATGTAGTACATTGTGTGGGTTGTGCCTCTTAGGGGGACAACATGAGGTTGATGTCATTTATGTTGATTATACCTTACTGTAATGGATGTGGTTATGTGGTTGTGGATTTGGATGGATTCCAATAAGTAAGTTGGACCGTGGGTGGTTTACGGTATTTAGGGTTGTGGTCTGAACCACATCATAAGTAACATGATCATTTTTACTAATTCCAATGAGTTAGTTAGACCCTATATAGGTTGGGGTGGGTAAGGCAATAGTATGAACCACATTAGATGTCACATGATATATATATATATATATATATATTGTGTGGACATGGTTTGTTTATAAGGAAGGGATGGAAGTACCATGATGTTTGTAGTTGGGAATGAGATCAATCAACCAACGGGGAAGTGGTGATGGGTACCTTATTTTTATACTCTTGTATATTATGTTATTAATCCTGGAAGAAATATTTTTTGAGTGAGCCTTTGTGAGGTTGGGTGGTAGTGGACTTGGTAGGTTATTTTTTGTTCTATTATTTATTGATTGATACATTAATATACTTTTTCAACTTTGTGGACATGATTTCTTGAGGATTATTCTACTGAGTATACATGTAACGTCACACACACACACACACACATATATATATATATATATTTATTTATATACTATGCTTTTAGGAGGGATTTGGATATCTTGTTGGACAATGCTAGATTGGTGTAAGGATTGTTATTGGATTCACTGCCTAGGGATTTATTTTTGTATTTTTAATATTGGCAATCTTGTATTAATATGGTATTTCATGGATTATGATTATTGTGGGATTTTAGTTTTTTTATTTGATGTTTTTGGCTGGTGGTATTTTTATAATCCCAGAACTCATGTGGGTAAGGGTGGGTATTCATGAGATTTATACAACAAGTCGTAGTCGTCGCCCTATGGTCTATTAGTGGAAGGCTTTGAGGGTCACTCTGATCGTCAATACAGTCCTATGAAGGGTTCCCAATGGGGGTGGGTCAATATATATCATTTCATAATAATAATACAGTGGATTTAGATATATATAAAAACCACAAACAATTAAAAAAGAAAATAAAAAAGTATCAAAAAATTGAAGTGTAAGATCTAAAACGTTTAATGAGAAAAAAATTATTTTATTTCATCATTAATTAAAATTAAAAATTAATGATAAATATTATCAATAAGATTATTACAGGTTAAATCTGAAAATTAAAATAAGTAAAAACATTACTAAATGTTTGATATTTAATAATTCACTGTTTTCAAGAAATATAACACCCACAAATTTCCTTGTAATAAAATAGAAAATTATAAGAAATAATATAGGAATATTGTAATGAAATATAGAGTTACATATTAAGAAACTAATTAAATGAAAATTTAAGTAACAATGCATTATATGTATTATGTGAAATGGAAATATGGCCATTCAAAATGCGTAATGAATTCTTTGAAAATATGACTATTTAGAAACCTGACCATTAGAGTTGATTAATTGACCATTTAAATAGTAATATAATTATTAAAATAGTAAGATGAATGTAAGGAAAATTTAAATCATGAAAAAATAGGTATATATATGTATTATAATATAATAAAATTCATTTTCAAATCATTTAACTCAATAAAAATATAAACTTGCATTTCAAATAAGGATTATTTCAACTTCCTTAGTAAAAACCCAAATTTTTTTAACATAGATAATGAAATTATAAAATTAAATTTCAATAAAAATATATATCAGTTTTGGAATCATTCTATCAAAATTATTAAATAGTGATTTTTTGATATTTCAATAAGGGATAATTATTTTTTTATTAATAGAAAAAATACAGTTTCTTGTATATTGTATATTTCATAAGATCATTTTTATGAAAAATGATTTATTAATATATAAAAAGTTTTTGAAGAATTAAAATTTATTTAATGAGTTAAATTATATATTTGAAAATTAGAAATTAAAATTTGAAACCCATACATAATTTTTGAAGGCTAAATTATAATTTATTTTAATAAGAAATTATTTTTAAGCCTTTAATTTGAATAATTTATTTTAATAAAATCATTTGGCTTTTAAATTTTTAACATGTCTAATATATATTTATATATATATTTATATTACGTCATAACCGTCTCCCCCCAGCGATACCCCTCCTTGACCGGTAAAGAGAGAAGTGAGATAATGATCACCTAATTGCAGCCTCCAATATGGCATGTGTTTGCGACAAGCATTGAAGGAATATCATACACACAAATGAAATTTATTACCCTCTTAATGAAAATGAGTAATGGGAGATAGGAAAAGTACACCAATTAGCTTATACTAATAAATATAAAAGAAAAACCCCCATTATATGCATGTAATGTCATAAAAAACTAGTACATCAAAAATGGGAACTATAAGTATAAAAAGATAGACATGGTAGGGACTACGAATCCCAAACAGCTCCCAAACAACCATGATATAGTAATATCCATCCCAATCTCCAACATACTCCTGCTAACTAGAAAAGTAGTTTATATATATGTAGGGTGATCGTAATAGGTCTACTCAGTAGGATCCTTCCTAAATCCTCTCATGAAATATATAAATAAATGAGGATAAATCCAAATGAAAACCAACCGATGCAAACTATTCACCTAAATATGTATATTTTGTTACGAACCTAACCATGACTATCTACCACCATGTAATGCATACATGAGATCAAATAATATAACAACAAAAAAGGTAACCTAGTACCATTTCTCTTTTAGTTTTCCAATCTTCCCTAATGTCATATGTCTGTAGCCATATCTCTCCAAAAAACCAACCCAAAAACACCTAGGATAAGGTATCATATTATTCATCTCATGTATTCCATCATCTCATCATTCTATGTTGCGTCTTTATATAATAACTGAGTTTTTATTAGGATCCACCATAGATCATATAGAATTTACCATATATATGGTATTGTTCCTCAATCCATCACATCCCATACACCGAGTAATGTACCTCAATCAATCACACCAAAAACACACAACACCTATAATAATCCTTAAGATACTATATCTTGAGATATATGTGTGTGAACTATCAAAAATGTATTATATCCCTACACACACATATATGGGGAGAGATAACCATCGTCTGTACCAATATTTTATACTACCAGGAGAAGAGAACATGGATATATGGAGTAGTCAGCCATGTATTCTTTGAGAACTTAGATTTTTGGGAAAACACCATCCCAAATTCCAATAGGTATCAATATCCCTAACTACATGGGTGGAATAGTGGATGAACTCAAAAAATATACTAGATTTAATATAGATCATAGAAACACAATAAGAATTATCCTAGTTTTAATATCAATTGTTGAAATAATCTCTCAATCACCGAGATACCACTACTAAGAACTGGGTATCCTATTTCCACCAATCAATCATGGAGTTTTATTAAATTGCTTATTTCTTTTTTAGAAATTAACCAAACATTAATTAATTCATCATCCATTAGTTAACATTACTCCATGTTACATTTCATCAACCACCGGAGTGAATTCCATGCCCTCTAGACATAATCCAATCAAGTCAATGGTTTCTCAAGATTATCATATATTCATTCCAACAAACACCAAATCTTTGGGTAAAAATATGGTTAAATATTATTACCATTCCATTATTCTAGGTATGGTAGGAATCATATTATTCTAACACAATGTTATGTATAACCAAACATAACCAGTTACCTCACGCAGTGGGGAAAAGGATGTAGATAAACAAGACATCTAGCTATATGGATCATTCAATAAAAATTAACAAGAAATAAAAGAGATTTCATCCCAATAATATTTAAATATATCTTAAACCCATTCCATTAATCCCAGTTCCATCATAGATGCCAACACGCATATCACCACGAATCTCTCTGTCACACGTGTTAACTACTTCCACAAACCTGAGCCTCCCCACCCATATCCCATCATCCTTCATACATCCCAATATCACATCACATAACATGTAAATGATCACTTATAAAGAAACACAAAAAGAAGAAACAACAAGAATTTTTGAAAGGGAAACTAGTCCCTAAAAGCAATCCATTTAGGATTCACATAAAAGTAAGCTCTCTCGTACCAAAACTCATGAATTAAATCATCATAACACAAAAAAATAACTCATCCCCAACCATTTTTCTTTATCAAACAACTAGTTTTATTCTATATTTAATTAATAGATTCGGTTATCATAGGTTACAATAATGAGTTACCAAGGGAATCATTAATTAAAAGGTATCAAATTATTTAACAAAGATTCCAATCATAGATTCCATTTTTTTCAAACATTAGAGATAAACATCCCATTAACATTACATAAATTATTATCAATAAAAATCAATCAATCATCATATTTTTTACGAAATCCCATTATCACATGGAAGAAAAAATTAATTAAACATTCATCATGAATATATATTCTGGTTTCGGATCAAGCTGTGAAATATTCACACATCACATGACCTATAAATATTTATAAAAACATAAATATGTTTAGATAATGTATAACGATCTCTCACCATTAGGGAAATAAGGGAAAACATTCAAACATTAAATAAAACATACATTTCAGCACACACACCCTCAATCCTGGATGAATACACATTATCCTATCATAAGAAATAGTCCATGACTTCCATAAGACATGTCATTAATGGAGAAGCGGTTCATCGATGACTTGAATTGCAGCATCCATAAAAAAGGGTTTGTGCCTTAGAAAATTATAATACTGCATTGAACAAAGAATCCAAATTTGAATTCATGGATGATATATCCTATCGAAGTTTAATCTCATGATTAAAACAAAAAATCGCTTTTTTATATCCTTATAATGATTAAATAGGTGTTTCATAAGATTCATCAGTCCCCATAAAACATGAGAAAACTTCCAAAGTCAAAATAAAAGCCAGTAGGCCCAGCAAAAAATATTAAATGGTCCACAAATAGAGAATTGAATGTCCCAATATAATTGAAACCAAACAATATAGATATGAAATTTTCAACAAAAGATCCCATCATGATCAAAAGTTAGGAGAGTGAACAAAAAAAACATTAACCCACACCTCAGTGGATCAAAAAAGATCCCATTGAAAAACAATATGGGAATTCACTACCCCAATTAGCCTGTGTTGAAACCCATAAAAATAACATCAACAAAATATTCAAATTGTTGATTCATTTCTATGGTATTTCCTTAGAGTTAAAGTTGGAGTATCGATTGTATTCATCCGCCATTTTGGTAAGAATTATATTTTTAATTTAGATATTGGTATCTGTAGGAAGTTCAAAATTATTGTATTATTTCTTAAAAAATTTCTCCCTTCTCTAATATTCATGTTAACAAAGAATCCTATATTTCTTCCTCAATTTTTTATTCATACCTCAATAAAGGTCCATAATCAGTAGTGTTCAAAAATAGAGCATCACTACCAAAATATGAACAAGGAAGATCAATAGTAATTATATGCGGAGGAATATCTTCTATTTGTGTCATAGAGAGATTTAAGGGTCTAGTGATGATTGTTCCTTTAATATTTTATGTGTCTATATAATTTATTATCTTCATATGATTTAGATGGATGCATCCATTTGAATTAATTAATGGGATTTTATATTTTCTAGATCTCAACTTTAAATAAAAATCCTCAATATGAATGGATTTCTCCTGAATTTCACATAGCGATTCAAAATAATCAGAGTGTCATCTCTTAATTTCAAAATAGGTGTTATCAATAATGGGGGATTTTGGAATTTTTAAACACCATCAACAAATCTTGAGGACTCTTTGTGTCTCTGAGATGGATAACCACTTTCTTCAACTACAAGAACCTATTTTGATATTCCACAGTCATATCAACAAGGACATTCAATTCTTCACAAGACATAATTTTAGAAGGGCTAGTATGACCCCCCACACCCCACCCCCTAGTTTCATTTACATCTTGTTACAGTCTTCAAGGTCCATATACTACTTCACTTTTCAATCTGTACCATTTTATGATTAGGCATGTGTAATATATTTCAATAAATACTGGCTATATTCCCATTTTTAAGATAACCACTTCAATTTGTAGGAAACTTTTCATAAATTGCATCTTGAAAGAATAGAGCTTTTACATTTTAAATCTAGATCTCCAAGGTGGATTTTTTTAGAGGAATTGATCATAGTATAAACCCTAGAGAATGAGGGAATTAAGAGTTTAAATGTATAATAACCTGGTTTCAATGGATGTCCAATAGGGCTAGAAATTGGAAACATGTCTTTATACATAAATAAATTTATCTGTAAGCCTTAGAATTCAAGAATAATAGGAAAAATGGGAGATTTAGTGTTAGGATTGAAATCAGGGGTTCCATTTTAGAACATTCATCAAACGACCACAAAAAATATATAATCTTCTCAACTATAGTCGATAATTATAATTTTCATATGAAATCCTGAAAAAAAATGTTGGATGAGTTAAGAAATATAATATAAAATCCTTCTGATGAAACAACATCAGGTTTTTTCCTTAAAAATGTCAAACATGGTGTAATATTGATAAATTCTTTAAAAGGAACAATCTGTAAGCCTGAAGAGAGATTACTTACCACATTTATTGAGAATGTGATCCTTGAGAGTCCTCTATGACGAAAGATCTTCGGATCTACATAAAACACATCATTCGCAATGTTTCCCATGCCAGACGGCATAGGGTTTTTTTTTGTAACCACGTCTATGAAGGATCAAGAATCACCATTAAGGTTTCCTTTTCTATATACGAGGATAGGGGAATCCAACATCTACAAAACAACTATCATTTATATGAACTAATTTGATTTTCATAAAATTATAAGAATCTAAAGATTTATTAAACATGCCTCTCCAATTCATTATTAAACAAAAAATTACTAGATTTACATTATTTAAGATTTTTATCAGCATAAAATGTTGACATAATCATAAAAATAATATAAATACAAAATGATTGATTTAACACTGTCGAGTAAATCAAGAGACAAATGGTTACCATTGTGGAAAAATAAATCAGAACAATAAATATGGATGATTATTCAATTAATATCGTTTACCCATTATTATGTTTAATGAAAATCCCACAAAAAATCTATATCATGGTCAATTTACTATTACACATAATTATAAGGGGAACAAATCAGTCCATTACATCAAGGATTAAATAATGTTTTCTGAGAACATAACAATAATTGGATCTTTAACCACTTATCTCGTGAGGAATCTATAATCTCCAATGTATTTTGGTCCACGAACATGCCAAAATAATAATAAAATAATCTTAATTAAAATGATAGAGATCAAACGCCACAAAATGAAAAGAAAGAAATGTGGAAATAAGATCGAACGAAGAAGAAACCATAATAAAAGAGGACGAACTCACCGTAGACCACTAAAGATGGATCTCTAGATGCTGGGGTTTAACATAATCAAGAGGGGATTCAAAGGCCCTCAGAAAACTCTCATAAATGTATAGGTTTTGAGATAGAAATATTGAGAAAAATTTGGTCCCAAGGGAATTCATGTATTTATTGAAATTATATAAAACCCAACAATGTGGCACATCCCCCTTAACCAAGCCGCAAAACTAGCATAAATGGAAAGACTACGGTGTAGTTGAGATGACCATTGAGAATCCTTCTTAGTCAAACCCACATTTGTGATCAATGGTACAAATTCTATAAAATGGAGAAAGGGATTATTTAATATCCAAAACTATCATTCCATAGAACCCAAAAATCCATGAATTCGGTTATACCAAAACCTACCTTCTCACTATAAGGGTAGTGTATTTTACCAAATAACCCAAAATCACCACTCAAACCCCATATTTTTTATCATAGATCTCCACACTAGAAAATTTAAACACCCTATTACACAGCCTACCTCCATGGTGAATCTTTGAAAAAAATGGAAGTGGCACCACAATCCTTCCTCCCATGGCCCTATATTTTATTTGTTCTATACATAATACAATGGAACACCTTACAGTTTAAACCAAGGCTCAATGATGTAGAATCCCCTTCAACTAAAATATCAAGGAATAACATATTTTATCCACTCTAATCATTCTTGGGAAACATCCAATACCAAATATGCACAATGGAAATGGCTTCAAGGATCTAGTCCCTTATAATATATTCATCTCAAACTATTCTCATCTTTAAGAATATAAAACTGATCTATAGAGAAATAAGGATAATGGTTTTATAAACAATCACCTAATAAGATATCTCTCATGAATCCATCCAACAAAGTAGCTTAAATACCTCTCTTAAAATAACCAATCACAAAACCACAAAACACTAATAACCTGCTCCAAAATACTCTCTTAGTGATGATACATATAAATTTAGAGTAACGTCACAAAAAACATCAATGAAAAGGAAACCATATCATAAACAAGATAAAGGTCAACCCCAAATAACTATAATCCCTAGTAGAGAAGAGTTGAACAATAAACATGTCAAGGTATTGAAAATGTATTTATGACTGACGTTCTTATGTTTTATCCCCCGTGACAATATGTCACTATAAGACACAAATGAATGGGATAGCATACCCGGGAAAAGGTTTCTCTTATAAATTCAATATTTCCATAGGAATCTCCTCGAATCTCGCATCATTGTCATCATCAATCTCTCCCCCAATGATTATGTAAGAATCTTCATAAAGATAATAGTGTAGTTATGACACATGGTAGATATCATGTATCTTGATCATCTATGGGGAAAGTTATATATAATATTACATTATAACAAGGAAATATAACAACATAAAAGGGAAAAATTACTGGTTAGAAATCTTACAACCATGAACAAACATTCACTACCCTTGATGGGGTGTTTCCTATAAGATAAAATTACCTCCATCATCAAATTCAAGAGGTATCCTCATGTGATCCCGATAAGAATTATAATGATCCTATGCTACCTTCATCCTCACCTAGATAACTCGAACCATCTCTAACATGATTTTTACAAATTCCGTCATGAAAAATGTTCTCTCTCATACTCTAGTCCAACACAATAGAGAATAGAAGGGTTAGACATAAAAATATTCACAACGTGTAATACCAATGGTGGTGTAATAACTAATATTATAACCAAACTCAACCAGTGGATTGTTCATCATCATTTAACATCTAAAATCATGGACACAATAATTCAACATGACCTTAATATCCAGGATAGTCAGCTTTATCTAACCATTAATTTATTGAGGAAAAGTAGTATTATATAATAACTGAGAGATAAAATAATGTGGGAGACATCTCCAAAACCTAGAGGTAAAACATGGATCAAAATAACATATGATCATTATCATAACATTGTGGAGTCTTACCCCCACCTCAAGATACTACCTCAAAAAATCACCACTGATCTTCACTCATTAACCATTATAATGTCGGAGTATTTAAAATAACAATCCACCCATATAGCTACATATCCTTTCAGAGAACCAGAAAAACAAGTAACGAAGTCCATTTAGATGTCCTCCCACTTCAAATAAGGATCAATTAATGTCTATAGAAATCAAATGGGAATATAGTGCTCATCCTTCACCTTCTGGAAGACTAAACATTGAGACACAATCATTGCAAATGCATGCTTCAACCCTGGCCACAAAAACTTCCATCTTAGAGATTAATATAACATTATAATGACATAATGTTCTTCCAAGTGTGATCTATGTAACTCATGGTGGAACATCACATGTGTCTCCAAAGATATGAAAATACTCCCCTAGATCAACAATAAGTTTTATTCATCATTAGACCAATCATCCACAGCATCACTAAAAACAACTTGGTCACTCTAGACCACCACCTAAAAATCTTCTAGAAATGACTCAACCCCAATTATACTAGAAAATAATACACAATCATCTAATAAAGATAAAATCTTCAAAAAAACCTCTAGCAAATCATTATTCATACCTGATAGCTCTTTTATCACTCTATGGGAATATTAATATACATCGATGGAATCAAATTATGTCTTATTTCTGTATGCATTAGCCAAAACATTACCCTTTAATAGTGTATAAGAAATATTATATTCATAATCCTATGATAATTCCATCCATCATTACTTACAGTAGATCAATTCACATTTTTAGAAGATATAGTTTAGCCTCTTATGATTAATAAAAACTATAAAATGTTCACCAATGAGGTAATGTCGTCACAACATTAAAGTAAACACGGCTGCTTCCAACACAAAATTTTGGGACTCCAAGTTACACTCAAGGGATGTAACTACCAATACCCAAATGAAATGACTAATCTATTAAACATCATAACCCATCCAAACCAAGGACACAAAGAGTCACAGAAAACCATAAATGGAACTCCATATACTGGAAGACAATGGACTAGAGAGCTGGTCAACTTCTCCTTTAGGTACATGAAAGCTTTCTAACACCAGTCAGTACACAAAAAAACATGATCTTTTTCAGTCATGTTTAATAGAGGTGTTACAACATTATTGAAATTGAATATTAACCTCCTATAATATTCTTCTTGTCTATGGAAACATAGAACCTCTGCAATAGTATGGGTGGTTTCCCAAGAGACAAATGAATTTATTTTTGAGGGATCTAAATTTACTCTTTGCTATGATATGACATTCCCCCATAAATGAACTTTATAAGAACACACCATAAACAATGAAATATTCCTATTCAGTTATTAATGATGAAGAACTCCCAAACCTATCCAAAAATTATTTTTATGATCCTCATCATACTCAGAGTAGATGTGGATGTAATTGATGAAACCCACTATAAACTGATCCATGAACACTTAGAAAACTACATTAATCAAACCCACGAACATTTTTAGAGAATGTTTTAAAATAAATAGAATCCCAATGACCTTCTAATTCCCATGATGACATCATAAGGAGGTCTACATAATATCATCTTCTTTCACTTTCATATGATGATATACTGACAACAAATCGATCATCATGAACAAAGTATCTCCTTTTAGCTTACCAAATAAATAATATATCCAAGGAAGAGGATATCTGTTATTTATTGTCACCTAGTTTAGGTGAATATAATCAATAATGGATATAAACTTCTATTTTCCTTCTTTATGAATATGTATGATGCACCCCATAGTGACACACTCACCTGAAAAGAATTGTGCTGCAATAGATCTTTATGTTTTACCTGGGACACATGAACCTCATATGGCACTATCCTATATAGAGACATCAATATCTGAGAATCGCCTAGTTTTATCTATATCCTAAACTCTATATCTCAGTGATGGGGTAACTTTTCAACCTCTTCAATAAAAACATTAAGGTACTCTTCCATGACCGTAGAAAACATAGATTGGTGAACCTCTGATGAAATATGCATCAACTCAGCCATCAAGGAAGAAATAAGAGGATCAATCCTTCAACACATCTGATTTTCTCAATAACTAATTAACATGGAGGACTCCCAATCAACATTATATAATAAAACATGTATCCTAAATCAATCCACAATAACATTCACTAAATATTGTTTGTCTATACTGAGGATGATATCATGGGGTTGTATCTATAAAAATAGTAAATCTCCTAAAGATTTTGGCAACCCTCAAACTAGATCATAGTATTTACACACATCATACAGATAAGCTGAGTCTCAAACTATGGTAGTCAATTCCAATTCCATTAGAAGCCTTTGTACCTCACGTAACAAAAAATAGACTAATTAAAGTGATATGAAAGAGTTTTTATATCCTAAATAAAAAAATAAACACAACCACATTGAAAAAAATAAAAGGGTACGACAAATATTTCCTGGGTCGGGAAAACATGGCTTTGCTAGGGAATACAACTGGCCATTACCAACTCCATTATAGTGACCCTTCTTTTCTTACATTACTTTTACATAATTTTAATGATAAGAAACATAAAATTATTACACAAATGGGATCCATAGGTTTAGTGTTTTGGGAATACGACGACCAAACATAACATTTACCAAATAAAAATAAAAAATCATTTAATTTCTTCTTCTCTATCTTCTTATTGGACATGGAATTCTACATGTTACAAGTAGTCACCATAGTATATACATCTAAAAGAGGTGATCTATAATCCTAGTAGGGGGATGGATAATAACATGAAACAATACAAAATGGTTTGAGGATAATCATTAACATCAAAACATTGCAATAATATCATAATCCTGAGAGGAAACATTATGAAATGTCTTTGCAAGTGGAAATGCAAAAAAATGAATCATCATATATTAGTGGTCAACTACCACACATCGTTTTGGAAACTCCTAGAATCATGTTCATGCATAATTCACATTACTCATGATCTTCTTTGTATTACCCAATGTATTGGAGGTCTTTATAATTCTGGGCACACCTGACACATCATAATATTTACATTGTGCTATATAATTCTAGGTACACTGTCACATCAAAAAAATTATATTATCATGAATTCCACATAGAACATATATAAATATTAAACATATAGTAAAACATGTCAAGCAATGGGTTTATTTTCATAATAATACATTCCAAAACATTGGGTTCCCAAATGAAAGAGGTAATATCATACCTGATACAAGAATCCTGAACCACGACTGAGAAGTAAATGGAGTGTTTTTGAAAGAAGATTTCTTTTTGAAAACATTATGTATAACATAAAATACAGTAAAAAACTAGTATATCCCAAAAAAGGTATTAAATTCTGAAGTGAATTTTAGGGAAAAACCATACTGAATATGGAGTGAAAGATGGAAAAACTGAAGATGGAAACATGGGTTCGAGAATTCTTCTTACCTGGTATCTGAACTCTTTCTTCACTTTAATGTCATTATATTTATTAATTATTACATAAAGAACCTTATATAAATGAATATGGTTCATTATGGTTTCATGAAGTTCTTATATGGTCATTTTTATGAGTTGTAGACATTAAATGCATTGTTTGGGAGTGTTCTATTTCTTAGCTTTCAAGAACATATCACTTGTACACATGACTGGAAGTTCATTTAAAACATGGATAAACATCCATAACTAATATTACATGTTATTAATAATATTCCCAGATTTCAAATAATCTTTTCAATAATTATTTTATATACCATGTGGATGAATCACTTGTCAAAATTTAGTGATGGTCATTTTTTGTAAATTTGGGTGGTTTTTGGAGTACAATTAACATGTTTTATCTTATCATTTACTGTTATGTATAAAACTTGTTTCCAAAACATAAAAGATATTAAAAAAATAAATATTAAAGAATTTTCTTCTACCATTTAATGGTTTTATTGATATCCTTGATGGTGTGAAGGTAAATTTAAGTGAATCACCCATGATGTGGGAAATTAACACATCATGAGGAATGAATTCATTTTTATAAACAAAGAGAGAGGGGGGGTTATAATGTTCAACCTTCAATAAACAAGATATCATAATAGTATATCAATCATAATAGAGTAAAAATTACATTTGGATAAGATAAATTGAGGATAATAGATGAAAAGAAATGGAATTTTAATGGAATGTTTTAGAAAATATAGATAGAAATTACCTCTTGAATATATCTTCATTGAGAACCTCTTTAGTGGTGATTTCATGGTCTTTTATGAGACAAAGGGCTTCGAGACACAATGGAGGAACTTGGGAAGTTATTTGATTTGAATTTTTATCAGGAATAGAACATGCGAGGTGTAATAAAATGAGGTTGTGAGGGGTGGTATTTATAGTGAAGTGGAGAGGGGTTTTCTTAATATTATATTAATTAATTTCTTATTTCTCCACAAGAAAAGAAATAGAGTGGATTCTTTTGACATAAAATATTAATAATTGCATATGATATATATATTTGGGTTCTTACATCACTCATGATGTTAGGGATAGTGTATTTATTTTATAATGTATTTATACAGTCAATTAATGTATTTTACTATTCATAAAAATTCATGCATTTTAGAAAAATCTAAAAAATTCACCTTACCAATTTTTTGAAGTGTAGAATTAAAAAATGAACTAATTTTTTTTGAAAATAATTTTATAAATATTATCTATTTAATTTTTAATTAAAATCATTATTTTTATGAAAAATATAAATTGTTCAATTAAAATAGTGTTTGTATCACTTTGAAAAATTAATCATGTTCACATTAAATTATCCTATAATCATACGACAGGAAAATAGATTGTGAATAAATTTTATGAAAATATATTTTATTTTTAATTATTCAATTAATCATTAAATATTCTTTAATTACAATAATAAAAACACTATAATATAATTATATCATAATTTCATTTATATGATAGATAAATTTTGTTAATAATATCCTTAGTAAGATTCTTATTCACATGGACAACTTACTATTCATGGTAGCCTTTTTTCTATTCATAAGGGTAACATAACAATTCATAATTTTATGTTACTATTGAACAAAAATTATGTTTTTCTTATCAGACTCCAAACATCTTACCAATTGCAACCATGTATGCCAGATTTTAAAAATTCAAATAATAGAAGTAGAAAATTTATTTTTAGGGGTCACATTTTTTGTTCATTTAAGTATGATGTGGCATTTTTTCCCTAATGTGGTTTTAAGTGATTATGAAATTAAATTAAGAAGGGATAAATTACAGTGATAAAATTTTGGGTGATTTCATTCTTCCCCACTTTTTATATTTCTCCCTGGAAATTTAATTTTACATAAACAAGGTACGGTACTTCTATGTCATCACATCCTCTGGTTCCCAAGTTATTACATTATACTTATGGTTTCTCCACTACACTTTGACAAGGTGGGTTTTCTTGTTGCGTAGAACCTTATCTCTCAGGTCTATAATATTTACTGGCTGCTCCACATAAAAGAGATCATCTTCCAGCTATACCACCTCAGAGTGCAGTACATGTGAGGGATCTGGTATGTACTTCCTCAAGAGTGATATGTGAAACATGTCATGTTCTTTATCCATATTTGATGGAAGTGAATGATGATAGGCCACAGATCCTATGTGTTCTAGGATAACAAATGGGACAACGTACCTTATGCTTATCTTCCCTTTCTTTCCAAACTGCATGACCCTCTTCCATGGAAATATCCGAAGGAAGAATTTATCTCCCACATCAATCTCCAAGTCCCTTTGACGGTTGTTAGCATAGATCTTTTTCTGACTCTGAGAACCATTGAAATGTTTCTAGATGAATTGAACCATCTCTGTCATCTCTAGCACAAGATCAGGTCCAAGTATCTTTCTTTCTCCAACGAAATCCCAAAAAGTTATAATTCTACATCAATTTACATAATGAGATTCATAAGGATCAATCTGAATACTCAAGTGGAAGATATTGTTGTATGATAACTCAAAAATGGAATATGTTGTAACGACCCAAAATTTCATTAATGGAAAATCCCTCTTGATCCAGTTAAATGTTTCTTTAGGAAAAAAAATGTTTTTATAAGATGTCCACTTCTTTAGTTTAACGTTAAGATTTGTGACCGTTACTTTTATAGTCGTTGAATAGTGATCATCTGGGTAGTTTAAATATAAGGCTTTAACGAACCAATTTTCTACTCAGAAAAAGGAAGCGATGGCCTCATCCAGTAGAATTGCCCCTTACGAAGCCCATTTGTCAGAGCTCGGAAAGGAGGTGGCATCTTTGGGCTTTGCCCTTAACCAATCCCAAGCTGAGCTTCATTAAGTCAAGCTCGAACGTGATCGTCTACGGGTAAAATGGAAGTTGATAGAGATTACCACTCGAGCGATGCTATCCGAGCAGCCCCAAGAGTATGTCACCATCGCACACCTTACCCTTAGGTCTTATGCGGCTATTTTAAGGGGTTATGTAACAAATAAGTAGCACCATGTTCATGTACATTATTTTTGTATATAATAATGAATATAATTTCTAGTCATTTTTGATACATTGTAATTAGTTTTTAAAGTACAAATGGTGTTTTTAGTTATTATTTAATTAAGAATTATATTTTACTAAATTAAAGGATTTTTGAATTAAATAATATTTTAATAAAATATTATTATTAATATTAAATTAATTTTTATTAAATATAAATGATCTTATAATTTTATGAATGCAATTAAAAATTTTATTATGGTTTGAAAGCCATTTCTGTCAAAACCCGTGAATTTTTTATAAATGTCGGTTTTTATTTCAAAAGTAATAATTCACATATTTAGAAAATTATTTAGATAAAATAAATATTATTTTTGGAATCAGGACGTCGAAATTATCCAACGGTGAATTTTTCATAATTTTCTGAGACAGTCAAATTTTTGGGTAAAAATTAAATACCATTTAAATATATAATGTGTTTTATGACATCATAATGACCCAATGTTGATGTAATAAAATACCATAATCCTTATGTTCGGCCAATATGTGTTTTATCATCAAAATAATGAGGTTTTGGGTTTGTTTTACTCACTTTTCAAAGCATTAATGGAGCCCTCAAGACTTATTCAACACTTTGCCTTTTTAAATTAATTTCCATGGGAGTGTGACTCACCTCCACATAAGCAACCCTAATTTTTAATAAGTTAGGACCTTGGCCTTGTAAAATATTGTTTTCCTCTTTCCTTTTCCAGAAACCATGGGCAAATACCATTGGATGGTTTGTGGTTTGGATTATTTTAATATAAGGGGTCCCAAACCTAAATAATAAAGAATTCTCTCACCTTTCCTATATAAACCCACCCAAGCTCCCACTTCCTCCTCACCCAAATCCCTTGAAGTTCGTCCAACCTCTGCCCTACTCTCTCTATAATCCTCTCAAGGTTCCCCAAGCTCCCAAGAATCCTCTCACAAGCCTCTCTCTAGCCTTTGGAAGCACACTTCCAAGTAAGGGTTTTTCTTCCTTTCTCATTTTTGTCAATTTTTCTTTAAGTTGTATTGCCCTTTTAATTTCATTTATGAATGTTGGGGTATGTTTTCTCACCTCTCCCATACTGCCCTATTATTTTTTGAATGATGGGAGACCCCTTTCTCTCTCATTAAATGCCTCCCATGTACACCCTTTACTATGCCGAAATTCCGACAGGAACCTTTTTCTCCTCTTTTATATTCAAGCAATACTTTTGTATCATGAATCTAAATTCCTTTTCAATTGTTGGGACATGTACCTATATGACATTATTACTGTCCATTACATTTAAATATGATGAGTAACCCCTTTCTCTCTCATCAGACTTTTTTATGAATTCTTATGTCACGCCGTTACGCTGCCGAAATCACACCGATTTTCTAAGCCAATATCATTGTGTAGTGAATACCATGCCCATTTCTCCATTAAGGGTATTCACCTTTATGCACATTTACTTATTGATTGTAAAGTTTCATGTATGAATTCCACATTCCTTTATCGTGGAATAAATTATTATATTTTATGAATCCATGTTTTATGATCCATGTGGCACACTTATGCATGAAATAAAATGTTTAAGAAGGGTGTGCCCTGATAGCGCTCCAATGAATTGGGTAAAGTATAGTATCATGATATGTCATGTGCAAAGAGTGTTGACTCATGCTAATTCAAGTGCAATGAGGGTTTACTCGTGCTTCAAGTGCAATGAGGGTTTACTCATGCTCCATGTGCAATGAGCCTTGGCTCATGCTAATTCAATGTTAAGTGTTGTTACCACATTTCCATGTTATGATTATCATGATTTATCATGCCTTTATGTTCATGTCTGTCTTATGCTCTATTGATATGCCTATTTCCTAACATGTATTGTACTCCTCATGTTATTCATTGTGTACTCCCTTACTGGGCTTTATAGCTCACCCTTTTCTTATGCATGTCCTCAGGTTATCCCATGCAATGCTAAGTACGAAGGAATGTAGTGGTCATGTAAAGGAAGTTTTCAATAAGGATGTTGTATTTCAAGTTTAAAGTTTTTATGTAATGATCCTAATCCCCAAAGACACTAAACCTCTCGATCTTCTTTGTTGTATCAAGTGAAGTTTTATGTAATAAAGCATGTTTAAGTTGTAATAAAAAGCAGGGTTGTCATAGTTGGTATCAGAGGATAGGTTTAGTTATTTTTGGGATTAGGAAACCCTAGTAAAGCCTTAGATACAAGACTAAGCATAATAAAAACATCCCTAAGTTTTGGTAAATACTAAGTAAGTGGTTTATCAAACAAATACATCCTTGTCTCGATACGAGCAGGTAGAGGCGGCTCTGGCACAGATGTATCCTAGGGGTAAAACCCGAAAACACCGCTTTGAGCTAGACTCAAACGGGAACTGGTGCACGACAACGGGCCTTGCTGCACTCTTGGTTACGACACTCCCGGTGGATATGTTTTGATAAATTCACAATCTTAGTATGAATCCTTATTAAGGGAAAAATGCCCCTAAGAATATATGTTAGAAGGAAGATCATGAAAAGCCTGGATTGAATCCTATAGACTCATGAGTTAAAGAGATTAAAGTTTATTTATAAGTCATCAACTTTTGTCTTTGGATTACCCTTTATGTGCTACCCCTAACTTTCCTTTTATTCCAGCCAATGGCTGGTAATAGGAGAACTCGGGCTAACAACCGTTGTGAAGATCAGTGTGATGATTGTACTTATGAGATGCCCAATCCAATGGGAGCGGGAATCGCAAACTTTGTCACGCTTCTCTCTCAGCTAACTCATGTTTTGAATAGAAACACTGGTCAAGAGGAACTTTCAACCCACCCTATGAAAGAACAAGTCACTATTGAAAGCTTCATGAGACAAAGGCCTCCTAATTTTAGTGGATCATCCGATCCCACGATTGCTGAACAATGGATCAACTCCATTGAAAAGATATTCTCCATCCTCCAATGCTCTGAAAAAGAGAAGGTTCTCCTGGCGGCATATCGTATGGAGGGTGAAGCTGATCAATGGTGGACGTTGATCAAAAATACGAAGCCTGATGAGGAGATCGAGGCTTTGGAATGGACGGTATTCTGGAAGATGTTTTTCGATAAATATTTTCCACGCACCCTCCGTCTTAAGATGGAAAGGGACTTCCTTTCCCTCAAACAGAAAGATGAAGAATCTGTGGGAGCGTACGAGGCAAAATTCACAAGGCTTGCACGATACGCTTCCGGCTTTGTCGTTACCCCCGAATGCAAGGTTGACCGCTTCTTTGGTGGGCTGAAGCCTAGCTTGCGGAAAGCATTAGCGATCCGTGACTTTGACAGCTATGAGGAAATTGTCCGATGTGCCCTTAAGGTTGAAATGGAGATCGGAGAATCGCAGGGGTATCATGGGGACAAGAAGCGGAAGGTGGACTTCAATGCTGGTGGTCAGATGGATAAATCCAACGGCGCTAAGAAATTCCAGCACCCCACTTGTCGAAAGTGTGGAAAGAAGCACCCTGTAAATTGCCTTAGGGGGACAAGAAAATGCTTTAAGTGTGGAAGAGAAGGGCACCTAGCTGTTAACTGTCAGCAAGAAGGACCCGCGGCTGCGACGAAGGGGAGGAACACTCCGTTCGAACCTCAACGCGTTGCTCAATGCTTCAAATGCAAAGAACCGGGTCATTTTGCGAATCAGTGCCCTAATCCAAGGGTTATCGGAGGCAATCAACAACCTCCAAGACAGCAAGGAAGAGCTTTTGTCATCACTTCTGCTAAAGTGAACCCCGACAACGAAGTGGAGACAGGTACGCTAGTTATTCATTCAAGAATAGCGAACGTACTTTTTGATTCAGGTTCTACGCATTCCTTTATATCTCAAAAGTTTAGTAGAACAATCCCTGCACCACCACAAATCATGGAAGTAAAGATGTCGGTGAGTACGGAAAATGGGGCAAACATTGCATCCCATGAGTATAAGTCCTCCCCTGTTATAATCTGTGGATTGAATTTCCCGGTGAACCTCGTCATACTCCCTTTGGTGGAATTTGATGCAATTCTTGGCATGGATTGGCTTTCCTTATATAGAGCCAACATAAATTGTCGGGAGAGGGAAATCACACTCCATATAGAGAATCGACCCCCGATTCTTTACAAGTGTCAGGAGGAAGATGAATCTTCTTTAGCTCCATCATCTTAAGCATTGATATTACTGCCTTATGAGCACACATATCTGGCTCAGATGATTGAGTCCAAGGAAGAAACCACCCTTGAAGAAATGCCTATTGTGAGATAATTCGCTGAAGTATTTCCCGAGAAACTTCCTGGTCTTCCTCCAAGAAGAGATGTTGAGTTCTCAATTGAACTTATACCTGGGGCGCTACCAATATCCAAGACTCCATATAGAATGGCTGTGGCTGAGCTTGAAGAACTGAAGAAACAACTACAGGAGAATCTGGATAAAGGGTTTATACGCCCAAGTGCATCACCATGGGGTGCACCAGTCCTCTTCGTCAAGAAGAAGGATGGGTCAATGCGGCTTTGCATCGATTATCATGAACTTAACAAAATCACGATAAAGAACAAGTATCATCTCCCAAGAATCGATGACTTGTTTGATCAGCTGCGTGGAGCACCATACTTCTCCAAGGTCGACTTGCGGTCGGGATATTGTCAAGTAAGGGTGAAGAAGGAAGATATCCCCAAGACTGCTTTTCGTACAAGGTACTGGCACTATGAATTCATAGTAATGCCTTTTGGACTCACCAATGCTCCAGCAATATTCATGGACTTGATGAATAGAGTCTTTAGAGATTACCTAGATAAATTTGTGGTAGTCTTTATAGATGATATTCTAATATACTCCAAAACCAAGGAGGACCATGAGGAGCATTTAAGAACTGTACTAGAGACTTTGCGCAAGGAGAAGCTCTAAGCCAAGTACAGCAAGTGTGAGTTCTGGTTGAAGGAGGTCTCATTCTTGGGCCATATCATCACAAGCAATGGGATATCTATGGACCCCTCCAAAATAGATGCAATTGAGGGATGGCTGAGGCCAACATCGGTAACTGATATCCGTAGCTTCTTGGGGTTAGCTGGATATTATCGATGATTTGTGAGAAACTTCTCACGATTGTCCAACCCTCTTACCAAGCTAACTCGAAAGGGAGTAAAGTTTTCTTGGAGTGATGAATGCGAAAAAAGCTTCAAGGAGTTGAAAAGGAGGCTTATCACTGCACCTGTGCTCACTTTACCCACAAGTGGGGAGCTTTTTGTGGTATTCAGTGATGCGTCGAAGAAGGGCTTAGGATGTGTGCTAATGCAGAATGATAAAGTGATATCCTATGCCTCAAGACAGTTGAAAATCCATGAGAGAAACTATCCAACGCATGATCTGGAGTTGGCGGCGGTGACCTTTTCCTGGAAAATCTGGCGGCATTATCTCTATGGAGAGAAATGTGAGATATATACTGACCACAAGAGTCTTAAATATATATTCACACAGAAAGAGATTAATATGCGCCCGAGAAGATAGATAGAGCTCATAAAGGATTATGACTGTTCAATAAATTACCACCCTGGGAAGGCGAACAAGGTGGCGGATGCCCTAAGTAGAAAGGATCCATCAATTCTATCAATGATGAGAATTGAGAAGGATCCAATCTTCTTAGACTTGATGAAGATGGATGTGGGAATCATAAAGAAGGGAACATCATCAATCCTTTCACAAATGATTGCTCAACCATCTCTTTTGGAAAGGTTAAAGGATGCTCAAAAGGATGATGCGAGAATCCATGAAAAAGTGGAAGCTATCAAAAAGGGAAAATCCTCAGAGTTTAATGTTAATGAAGAAGGAATTGTGCGGTTTGGGAAAATACTATGTGTCCCATCAAGTTCGGAGCTGAAGAAGGAACTTTTGGATGATGCACATAGTTTAAATTTCTCTATTCACCCAGGGAGCACAAAGATGTATCGAAATCTCTGAGAAAAATTTTGGTGGGATAATATGAAGAAGGAGATCGCCGAATATACATCAAAGTGCCTGGTGTGTCAGAAAGTGAAGGCAGAGAGGCAGAAGTCTAAGGGGATGATGCAACCATTGCCCATACCAGAATGGAAATGGGAGAACATCACCATGGACTTCGTCACTGGACTTCCAAGGACATCCAAAAGCAACAATGCAATCTGGGTTACTGTGGATTGTCTTACAAATACTGCACACTTCATTGCTATTTGAGAGGATTTCTCTTTGGATCAACTGGAACGGATATATATCAGGGAAGTGGTACGGTTGCATGGAGTACCACTATCTATTGTGTCTGACCGAGATCCATGATTTACCTCTATGTTTTGGAAGAGTCTTCAACATGCTCTGAATACTGAACTGAACTTCAGTACGGCCTATCATCCTCAAACTGATGGCCAATCTGAGCGGACTATCCAAACACTTGAGGATATGTTGAGAGCGTACTCAATGGACTTTAAAGGAGGATGGGATCAACATCTTCCTCTAGTTGAGTTCTCTTATAATAATAGTTTCCACTCGATCATCCAAATGGCACCATATGAAGCCCTGTATGGGAAAAGGTGTAGAACACCGGCATGTTGGGATGAGGTCGGTGAACGTAAGCTGCTTGGACCAGAAATGGTCGAAGAAATGGTGGAGAAGGTGAAAACAATTCAGCAGCATATCAAGGCAGCCCAAAGTCAACAGAAGAGTTATGCAGATAATCGTCGACGAGACCTTGAGTTTGAAGTCGGAGACATGGTGTTTTTACGCATATCTCCGTGGAAGAAGGTCATGAGTTTTGGAAAGAAAGGGAAGTTAGGTCCAAGGTACATCGGCCCCTTCGATATTCTTGATCGTGTTGGGGTTGTGGCCTATCGACTAGCACTTCCACCTACTATGGCCAAGGTGCATGATGTCTTCCATGTATCCCTCTTAAGGAAGTACATACCAGACCCTTCACATGTACTCTCTTCTGAGGTGGTACAATTAGAAGACGATCTTTCTTATGAGGAGCAACCAGTGAAGATCTTGGATCGTAGAGAAAAATTTCTACGAAATAAGACAATGCCCCTCGTCAAGGTGTTGTGGAGAAACCACAAGTTTGAAGAAGCAACTTGGGAGTCGGAGGATATAATGAAGCTAAGTTACCCACATTTGTTTTAGTGTGGGAAAAGGAAAATTTCGAGGGCGAAATTTCTTAAGGGGGGAATGTTGTAACGACCCAAAATTTCATTAATGGAAAATCCCTCATGATCCAGTTAAATGTTTCTTTAGGAAAAAAAATGTTTTTATAAGATGTCAACTTCTTTAGTTTAACGTTAAGATTTGTGACCGTTACTTTTATAGCCGTTGAACAGTGATCATCTGGGTAGTTTAAATATAAGGCTTTAACGAACCAATTTTCTACTCAGACAAAGGAAGCGATGGCCTCATCCAGTAGAATTTACCCTTACGAAGCCCATTTGTCGGAGCTCGGAAAGGAGGTGGCGTCTTTGGGCTTTGCCCTTGACCAAGCCCAAGCTGAGCTTCATCAAGTCAAGCTCGAACGTGATCGTCTACGGGAAAAATGGAAGTTGATAGAGATTACCACTCGAGCGATTTTATCCGAGCAGCCCCAAGAGTCTGTCACCATCGCACACCTTACCCTTAGGTCTTATGCGGCTATTTTAAGGGGTTATGTAACAAATAAGTAGCACCATGTTCATGTACATTATTTTTGTATATAATAATGAATATAATTTCTAGTCATTTTTGATACATTGTAATTAGTTTTTAAATTACAAATGGTGTTTTTAGTTATTATTTAATTAAGAATTATATTTTACTAAATTAAAGGAATTTTGAATTAAATAATATTTTAATAAAATATTATTATTAATATTAAATTAATTTTTATTAAATATAAATGATCTTATAATTTTATGAATGCAATTAAAATTTTTATTAAGGTTTGAAAGCCATTTCTGTCAAAACCCGTGAATTTTTTATAAATGTCAGTTTTTATTTTAAAAGTAAAAATTCACATATTTAGAAAATTATTTAGATAAAATAAATATTATTTTTGGAATCAGGACGTCGAAATTATCCAACGGTGAATTTTTCATAATTTTCTGAGAGAGTCAAATTTTTGGTTAAAAATTAAATACCATTTAAATATATAATGTGTTTTATGACATCATAATGACCCAATGGTGATGTAATAAAATACCATAATCCTTATGTTCAGCCAATATGTGTTTTATCATTAAAATAATGAGGTTTTGGGTTTGTTTGACTCACTTTTCAAAGCATTAATGGAGCCCTCAAGACTTATTCAACACTTTGCCTTTTTAAATTAATTTCCATGGGAGTGTGACTCACCTCCACATATGAAACCCTAATTTTTTAATAAGTTAGGACCTTGGCCTTGTAAAATATTGTTTTCCTATTTCCTTTTCCAGAAACCATGGTCAAATACCATGGGATGGTTTGTGGTTTGGATTATTTTAATATAAGGGGTCCCAAACCTAAATAATAAATAATTCTCTCACCTTTCCTATATAAACCCACCCAAGATCCCACTTACTCCTCACCCAAAGCCCTTGAAGTTCGTCCAACCTCTGCCCTACTCTCTCTATAATCCTCTCAAGGTGCCCCAAGCTCCCAAGAAGCCTCTCACAAGCCTCTCTCTAGCCTTTGGAAGCACACTTCCAAGTAAGGGTTTTTCTTCCTTTCTCATTTTTGTCAATTTTTCTTTAAGTTGTATTGCCCTTTTAATTTCATTTATGAATGTTGGGGTATGGTTTTGCACCTCTCCCATACTTCCCTCTTATTTTTTGAATGATGGTAGACCCCTTTCTCTCTCATCAAATGCCTCCCATGTACACCCGTTACTATGCCGAAATTCCGAAAGGAACCTTTTTCTCCTCTTTTATATTCAAGCAATACTTTTGTATCATGAATCTAAATTCCTTTTCAATTGTTGGGACATGTATCTATATGACCTTCTTACTGTCCATTACATGTAAATATGATGAGGAACCCCTTTCTCTCTCATCAGACTTTTTTATTAATTCTTATGTCACGCCGTTACGCTGCCGAAATCACACCGATTTTCTAAGCCAATATCATTGTGTAGTGAATACCATGCCCATTTCTCCATCAAGGGTATTCGCCTTTATGCACATTTACTTATTGATTGTAAAGTTTCATGTATGAATTCCACATTCCTTTATCGTGGAGTAAATGATTATGTTTTATGAATCCAGGTTTTATGATCCATGTGGCACACTTATGCATGAAATAAAATGTTTAAGAAGGGTGTGCCCTGATAGCGCTCCAATGCATTCGGTAAAGTATAGTATCATGATACGTCATGTGCAATGAGTGTTGACTCATGATAATTCAAGTGCAACGAGGGTTTACTCGTGCTTCAAGTGCAATGAGGGTTTACTCATGCTCCATGTGCAATGAGCCTTGGCTCATGCTAATTCAATGTTAAGTGTTGTTGCCACATTTCCATGTTATGATTATCATGCTTTATCATGCCTTTATGTTCATGTCTCTCTTATGATCTATTGATATGCCTATTGCCTAACATGTATTGTACTCCTCATGTTATTCATTGTGTACTCCCTTACTGGGCTTTATAGCTCACCCTTTTCTTATGCATGTCCTCAGGTTATCTCATGCAATGCTAAGTACGAAGGAATGTAGTGGTCATGTAAAGGAAGTTTTCGATAAGGATGTTGTATTTCCAGTTTAAAGTTTTTATGTAATGATCCTAAGCCCCAAAGACACTAAACCTCTCGATCTTCTTTGTTGTATCAAGTGAAGTTTTATGTAATAAATCATGTTTAAGTTGTAATAAAAAGCAGGGTTGTCATATATGTTGATCCCATCCACCTTTGAATTATAAAGAGAAGGATATTAGTATATCTTTGAGTGCCCGAATTTTCCTTTCACCTTGGCCACCATTTTGGGCATGATATGTGATGCTGAAATTTAATTCAGTACTCGAAGAATGTTGGAGACTCCTCCAGAAATTAAATTTTAACCCCAGATCGTGATCAAATAAAATTGAGAGGGGTACCTCATGCAGTCTCACCATTTACATCGCATATAACTTTTAACGTTTTTTCAAGAGAGGTATCTTCTAGAATTGTGGTAAAGTGGGAAGTCTTGGTGAGTCAGTCCAATAAAACCCATGTCGCATTATTTCTATTTGATATCTTCGGAAGAATAGTGACAAAGAACATATTTACATTCTCCCATTTTCAAATGGGTATTGTAAATGGTTGCATCTTCCCCTTGCAATTTTTTCACTCTACATTATCTTACTAACATATCAAGTACATAGAAATATATTCCACAATCATATTCTATATGTTATACCACCATAAGTGTTCTTAGATATCTCAGTACATCATGGTGCTACTATGATGGATATGGAATGTTAAGCTATGTGCATTTTCCAATAGGTCCTTCTTTATCCTGGGTGATGAAGCCACACAAAGCCATGTTCCAAACCAAATCACACCATCATCATCAATATGGAACACTTGGAGCTTCCCATCCATCACCACAATAATCTTATATTTTAACTCTAAATCATCCCATTGTGCCTCCTTAATTATCACTGGAAAGATCCAGGTGAAATCATTTGGGCATGTTAAGATGTATTCCCTACCGTTATGATTTCCAAACCCATCCATTGTATATCCAAGATGATAGGGTCTTCCTCAATCCACGTTATAGATAGTGTAATAGGTTTTTTTCTTCTTATAACACCATCTACCTCATTCGCTTTCCCATGATGATAGTTAATAGTGAAATATTAGTCTTTGATTATTTAAAACCTTATCCTTTGACACATTTTGAGATCCTTTTTTTAATATATTCTTTAGGATATTGTGATCAGTGTATATATCAGACTTCTCACCATATAAGTAGTGCCGCTAGATATTCAAGTAAAAATCACAAATGGTAGCTCCAGATCTTGTGTCAGGTAGTTCTTCTCATGGATCATCAACTATCGTGAGGTATAGGCTATCATTTTTTCATTTTTCAGGAGTAAACAACCCAATCCATTCATAGAAGAATCAATTTATATCACAAAACATTCTACATTTTTCATAAATGTATGTACAGGTGCTAAAGTTCCCAGTTAGGATCCAAGTATCACTGAGAGGGGGATGGGGTGAATCAGTGATATCTTTTTACTTTTTAAGTTTTCTTAATTTTGAAACAACCTTTGCCTCCTGTTAAAGATTTTCTTCCCCGCTGAACACACACAATCACATGAACAAAAGATTTATAAGGTTCACTACTCAAAAAGAGTAGCTATGTTCTTGGTATGGTACGGAAATAATCCAGTACCACAAAATACACTAGAAAACAATCCTTTGATGTGGAATACAATGAGTAGGATATACCCTTACACTCATGTATCAATTGGAAAATAATCTGCAAGCACGTGTGCACCCTCTTAGAACAAATAGGGAATTACAATATTTCAGTGCTTCTTAACAATTGAATAGGTGTATTCTTTGAAGTACAGATCTTCACTTTCCTACCTAAAAGCTAGCAGGAGCCCCTAGAGAAAAACAGCTTCTGCGCCCACTTCCACTTTCACGCCAACAACTTGAGCAACTCTTCTTGTGCACTGCTACTTGCACATCACAACTTGCGCAGTTAGACTTGCGCGACAGACTTGTGCGGCAAACATGCATGGCAGACTTGCGCGGCAGACTTGCATGGAAACACTTGTGCGGAATCTCTTGCGTGACAACACTTACGTGAAAAAACTTGTGCGGAAACACTTGCGCGGCAACACTTGCACGACAAAACTTGTGGGGAAACACTTGTGGGGAAACACTTGCGCAGAAACACTTGCACAGCAACACTTGTGCAGCAACACTTGCGCGGAATAACACTCTCTACTACTTGCATGCACAGAGCTCAAATTTTCTCTTAAGTGTTGAGCATTGAAAAATGAGGAGGTGAGTCATCTATTTATAGGTATTTTTGGGACTTGCACGACCAAGACATGCACACCAATACATGCACGCTGCTTCATCACTTTCACGCCTCTTTCTTCCCTTTGTCATATTTTGATATGATGATGTTGAAATATGTGTTGTGCGCAACAAACACTTGCGCGACACTTATACTTTCACGCCACACTTGCGTGCCACTTTTTGACTTGTTCTCCAATCTTTACCATGTGCACCGTTTTATTTTCTTTTTCAAATTTTGATGTGATGATCCTGAATTATGACCTGCGTGCCACATATACTTGTGCCCCAATACTTGTATGCCATTTTTGACGGGCGTGCCACTCTTGACTTGTGCACCACTTTCTTTCTATTTCCAAAAAAACTTCTTTACTCCCCCTATCCTTAATAAGGCTTGCATCACAAGTTCTCCAAACTTATGATATTTGTGAAATACAAATCAGCAAATCATCATCATAGTTTATGGTCCTTTTACAAAGTGAATTGATTTGTCTTCTCTGTAAACAAAATACAACACTCTGCAAAGGCTAACTCTTCAAACTTCCTTCTCCATCTAACTTTGTCCCAACAATCTCCCCCTTTGGATTTTGTTGTCAACCATGATTCATAAATCACGAACCATTTTAACCATTAATAAATGGATTACTTGTCAACAATTCTAAGCCTTTGTGAGCTAACTCATTGTCGGAAACAAGAATAATTGACAGTCAAAACCATGTTGTCCAAAAATAGTGACTATGAAATCTCATGAGCGGACCACCTCAACCTTCTTCAGAACATCATTCAAGTTTCTACTTCAGCATTTTTTTACATCATTAAAGCATATACTTCAACATTCTTCACTTCTTAAACTTTCATGTAAAATACACAACATTGTTTCCTACAACCACTCCAACAAACGGTTAGAATTGTTCACAAACATACATGCTAGATTCACAGCTCACCCACCACTCCCCCTTTATGCATGCATCTATAAGGATAGATTTATGAAAAAATTATTCCCCTTGAAAACACTATCCAAAGGAAATATGAGAGTGGGGACAGAAACACGTACCTTAACCTTGGTGATAAAAAGGTTGTACACCCATGTTCAACCTCAATTTTCAAATGGTTCCTTCAGTAACGGTTTTGTGATTATATCAGCAATTTTTTCATATGTAGTAACATACTCCAGCCTCAATTCATTCTTCTCCGCCTTCTATTTGATGAATTGTTACTTTATATCAATGTTTTTTGAACTAGAATGTTCTCCTGGGTTTCTTGTAAGATTTATTTCACTCTGATTATCAGAACCCAAGAGTAATGGTAGCTTTACATCAACAAGTAGATCTTCTAGCTGAGTCTTCATCCACATTAGTTGAGTTGCAGCTTGAGTAGAAGCAACATACTCAGCTTCAGTTGTGCTAAGAGTTAATGAATTCTGTTTCTTTGTATGAAAACTAACATAAATTTTCCCTAGAAAGAAAACTCCACCAGATGTGGATCTTCGATCATCAACATTTCCTACACAATCAACATCAGAATACCCGAATAGATCAATATTTCCAAATCCATCATACCTAATTCCAAAATTTGGTGTGCCTTTGATATATCTGAGAATTCTTTTTCCAGCAATTAAATGTGATTCTTTATGAGCACTCTGAAATCTTGCACATAATGTGACAGCATAGATGATGTCGGGTCTTGAGGTAGTCAAATACAATAGACTTCCAATTAGCTTTCGAAACTCTTTCTGATCAACTTCCTTGCCTTCTCCATCTTTATACAACTTGGTTCCCACTGAAATTGGTGTGGAAACTGGTTTCGAATTTTCCATACCAAATTTATTCAGACGTTCCTTAGCATACTTTTCTTGAGATAGAAAAATGTGATTCTTCTTCTGTGAAATTTGAATCCCAAGAAAGTACTTCATTTCTCCCAGCATGGACATCTCAAATAACTTATTCATATCCTCCGAAAAAATTTCACATGATCTTTCATCATTTCCAGAAAATATAATATCATTAACATAAATAATAACGATCAGTGAAAACTCCTGAAATTCCTTGATGTAGAGATTGTTGTCAACTCTCCCTTTCTTAAAGTTCATATTCTTTAATCAAGTATCTAATTTAGAATACCATACTCTCGGAGCCTATTTTAGCCCACACTAATCCTTCTTCAACCTATGCACATAAATTTCATCCTTTCCAATAATAAATCCACAAGGTTGATCCATGTAAACTTCCTCGTTAAGGTCACCATTCAGGAATGCAGATTTTACATCCGTTTGAAAGATTTTGTAACCTCGTTGTGTAGCAATAGTAATAAAGTTTAGGATTGTTTATAATCTTTCCACCGGAGCAAAGGTTTCATCAAAATCAATGCCTTCAATTTGTGAATTCCCATTTCAAACCAATCTTGCTTTGTTTCGTATTACTTTACCTTCTTCATTCAATTTGTTTCGTAAAACCCACTTTGTACTAATAATGTTCTTGTTGTCCGTATTAGGTACATGTTCCCAAGTATCATTCTTTTCTATCTGATCAAGCCCTTCATTCAATGAATGAACCCATTCAGGATGCTCAAATGCTTCATTTACATCATTAGGTTCATCTTTCGAATAAAGAGATCTATGTGATATAGCATTCATTGTTCTTCTTGTTTGAACCCTCTGATTTTTATCTCTAATAATGTTTTGAGTCTCCACTTGCTTCCTAAACCTAGGATGAGTTGTTTGAACTCCATCTTCATCACATGAGATTTCTGAGTCAGATTCATCTTCTAGAGTAGGATTCACACTGTCTGCAACATTATCAGAATTGTTAACAAAATCATCTCTATCCTGCTCAACTTCCACATCAACATATGATTTATTTTCTTTCTCAACATTTTCCACGACATTTACATCTGAAGAATCAATAATTCTTCATGTTTCTTTGTTGAGACATCTATATCATCTTACTTCTGGAGCATAGCCAGGAAAAAATACATCATCTACTCTTTGCTCAAACATTCCAAGGTTTCCACCTTTCTTCTTTAAAATGCATGGACACCCAAAAACTCTTATGTGTTTCAAACTTGTAGTTTTTCCATAGAACATTTCATAATGAGTCATATATGAGTTTGGTCTAATGAAACATCATTTCTAAATATACACAGCAGTTCTAATGGATTGCCCCCAATAATAATGAGAAAGTCTATGCTCAAGCAACATAGTTCTCACCATTTCCACCAAACTTCAATTCTTTCTTTCAGAAACCCCATTTTGTTGAGGTGTGTATGGTTAACTGAACTCGTGCTGAATTCCAGGCTTCTAAATATAACATTAAAACTCTTCATTCTTATACTCACCACCATTATCAGTTCTCAACTTCTTCCTTGAATACTCACATTCCTTTTCTGCTTTTCTCGTAAAACTCTTAAACATTTTCAGAGCATCTAACTTATGTCTAATGTACATAACACAAGTAATGCGAGTAAATTCATCAATGAAAGTAATGAAGTACTTATCTTCATTTGTTGATTGCTTTCTCATTGGTCCACATACATCAGAATTTATAAGTTCCAAGTGTTTTTTTGAATGAATTTAAACGCTCTTATGAAAAGATTTTGTAATTTTCTCTTTTTCACTTATAGTGCAACACTAGTCTCTTCTTCTTGATAAACCAGGTATATCGCAGACATTGTCTCGCGTTGATAACAGACACATATTTCTCTGACACATATGTCCTAGTATTTTATGCCACAACTAATTTTCATCCACTATGCCCATTTAGCAAGAGTTCTACACTTTACCAACATGGAAAATGTTCCCTTTAGTGCGTTGGCCCCTTGTAACTATATTCCCATAATTTTCACTTATCACAACAAATTCAAATTTTCTGAATATAACTTTGTTTCCCTCATCACATATTTGTGAAAGACTAAGAATGTTATGTTTCATCCCATCAACATATAGTGTTTTTCTGGATTTCATCTTTTCTTTTCCAATGATGGCCAATCCAACACCTTTGATCCTTATTGATTCATCACTTCCAAATGTCATTGTTACATCATTGAAGTCTTTCACATTCTTCAACATCTTTAAGTCTCCTGTCATATGAGAGGAACATCCACTATCATGAATCCATGGACGTTATCCTTTTGTAGCTTTCAAAGCAGTTTCGACAACATGAGCTTTTTGTTCTTCCTTTTCCTTCACTTCCTATTGTGCTTCCTCTAACTTCCTAGCCAATTTAATGTGTTCTGGCCAGACAACTATGCACTCTTTCTTTTCAAACATATCAGACCTGTCCCTTTTTTATTTTATAAACTCTAGATTTTGAGAATTGTTAAGAATATTTTGTTGCTCCGGTAACACACTATGGCAGCCCTTGTCAAGATGTCCTAGTTGATCACATCTTTCACAAATAGTTTCCAGTGGTTGGAACCAATTCTCAACATTCAATCCAGTATTCTCAGATATCTGCTGAAATTTATTTTGAGACTTCGTATTTTGAAAGGGTTTACTCCTCCTCAATCATTGTCTTTCAAAACTTGTGGAATAGATGTAATGTTGTTTGTTTAACCAACACATATTTTCTATGTGTTTGAATCCACCACAAAACCAATAGTAACCATAGAAATAATATTTTCCTCTGAAACTTCTATGCTGATCAGGGTTGTGAACACGCTTCTCAATGAACTTCTTAATAGAACTCTTCTAATCATGAACCTTTATGTTTACATTTGTAACTCTCTTATTTGGCTCAGATTTATCAGTACCAGTGGTATTAGAAGACTTCTTTGACTCAAGATTTTTATGCACTTCTGATTTTTTAGTGTTGATGACTTTGGCCACATACATGATCTTTCCATCCTTGTTCTTATCATAACTAGTTCCATCATTCCATTAAACCTTTTTAGATAACTATTGTAGATCCTCATTTGGTTCATTCTTACAAAAACATTCACCAACTTCTGAGACATATTGTTTGAAACTGACATTCATTTATTTAGATTGATAAAGTTTTTGTTGGAAAAGTTCCAGCTCTTCTTCTTTTTCTTTCATCTTTACTTCAAGATGACCATTGCGATTATTTGCATTCTCAAGAGAATTCTTCAGATCATCAATCTCATTTTCCATATTTATTTTCTCATGATGAGAAATTTCATAATTGTTTAATGTGTAATTTTCTTTTATCAACATCTTGTTTTCCTTATCAAGCCTTATGATCTTTCTCAAACATTCATTCAGCTCTTCTTTTAGATACAGTTCAAGTTGAATTTCTTCTTCTTTAGTACTACTGCTCTCATAATCATCATTATTCACTAATGCAAAAAAGGTAATCTCTCTAGATTTCTCAGAAACATATTTTTCAGATCCAGTCCCACTATCATCGTCTTCTTCACTTTTTGAAAACAAGCTTCTTCTTTTTTATTTGAAGAACTTTTTATCTTTACCTCTTCCAGAAAATTTATCTTTTCCACCCTGTTTCTTCCATGACCTTCTTGGTCTTCTTTCTTCTTCATCGCTATCTTCATCTTTCCATTTTTTAGGACAATTAGATGCAAAGTAGCCAACAGCTCCACATTAAAAACATTTCAAAGGGAGTTTCCCTTTGTATTTCACTCTTCCTCTTTTCAATTTTTTAGAATACAAGGAAATTATTTCATCAAAATTTTGACATACCTCATTTTCAGAGTCTGATTCACCAGATTTATCTTCAATAAAAAATTTCTTTGACTTCTCTTTGTTTACAGACTTGAATGAAATTTCTCTATCCGCTTTTGATTTGATCTTCTTAGTCTTCTCCCTTCTCATTTCATAAGTTATGAGAGTCCTATGAAAATCATCCAGATATAATGTTTCAGGATCTCTGTCATCCAGTGATGAAACTTTAGTATCAAATTTGTCGAGGAGAATTCTTAAGATCTTTTCAACAACTGTATAATCTTCAAACGTTTCACCAAGACATCTGATTATACTGATAATATCATTTATCTTGGTAGTGAAATCCCCAACAGATTCAGATTCTCCTAGTTTCAAGTCTTCATACTTTAGTCTTCAGATTTGTATTTTATCCTTCTTCACCTTTTTATTTCCTTCATAGATGTTCTTCAATTTAACCCAAATTCATTTGGCAGTAGCAACACCTTTCTCTCTTAAAAATTCACTCTCAGAAAGAGATGAGAGTAACGTATTTTTAGATATTCCATCATTCTCAAGATTCTTCTTATCAGTAAGAGTAAGAGGAACCTTGTTATCAATAGCAATAAATCCAGTTGTTGTAGTTTCAAGAACATCATATTCAAGAGACATAAGATAAGGCATCATTCTATCCTTCTAGATGCGATAGTTCTTTCCATCAAAAATCGGAATCCCCTTACTATTCACGCAATTTAGATTCTCTATAGCAACTTCTATTCAAACACTTTAGCAAAGAATAAATGAAGGGAACATGTCCCTCTAATACCAATTGAAGTTCCCAGTTAGGATCCAAGTATCACTGAGAGGGGGAGGGGTGAATCAGTGATATCTTTTTACTTTTTATGTTTCCTTCTTTTTGAAACAACCTTCGCCTCCTGTTAAAGAGTTTCTTCCCTACTGAACAGACACAGTCACAGGAACACAATATTTACAAGGTTCACTTCTCTACAAATGTATCTATGTCCTTGGTATGGTATGAAAATAATCTTGTACCACACAATCCACTAGAAAACAATCCTTTTATGTGGAATACAACGAGTAGGATATACCCTTACACTCATGTAGCACTTGGAAAATAATATGTAAGCGTGTGTGCACCCTCTTAGCACAAATAGGGAATTACAATATTTTAATGCTTCTTTATAATTGAATAGTTGTATTCTCTGAAGTAAAGATCTTCACTTTCCTACCTAGAAGCTGGTAGGGACCCCTAGAGAAAAACAGATTGCGTTCCCACGTCCACTTGCGCGCCAAAAACTTGCGCGACTCTTCTTGTGCGATTTTACTTGCGTATCACAACATCTTCAGCAAGACTTGCGTGGAAGACATGCACGGAAACACTTGCATGGAAACACTTGGGCAACAACACTTTCGCGACAACACTTGCGCGGAAACACTTGCGCGGCAACACATGCGTGGAAACACTTGCGCGACAGCACATGCACGGAAACACTTGTTCGGCAACACATGTGAAACAAAACACTCTCTACTACTTGCGTGCTTAGAGCTAAAATTTTCTCTTAAGTGTTGAGCATTGAAAAATGAGGAGGTGAGTCATCTATTTATTAGTATTTTTGTGACTTGCGCAACCTAGACATGCGCGCCAATACTTGTGCACCGCTTTATCACTTATGCGACGCTTCATCACTTGCGCGCCGCTTCATCACTTGCACGCTGCTTCATCACTTACGCGCCACATTCATTCCTTTGTAATATTTTGATGTGATGATGTTGAAATATGACTTGCGCGTAACATACACTTGTGCTCCACTTATACTTGCGTGCCACACTTGCGCGCCACATTTTGACTTGCGCGCCATTTTATTTCCATTGTCAAATTTTGATGTGATGATCCTGAATTATGACTTGCGCACCAAATATACTTGTGCACTAATACTTGCGCACCATTTTTGACTTGCGCTCCACTCTTGACTTACGCGACACTTTCTTTCCTTTTCCAAAAACACTTCTTTACTCCCTCTATCCTTCATAAGGCGTGCACCACAAGTTCTCCAAACTTATGATATTGGTGAAATATAATTCAGAAAAGCATCATCATAGTTTACGGTCCTTTTACAAAGTGAATTGCTTTAACTTCTTTGACAACAAAATACAACACTCTGAAAAGGATAACTCTTCAAACATCCTTCTCCATCCAACTTGGTCCCAACAGGTGCAATGATCATCATTCACTTTATCCCCTTGATGCTTTCTTCACATTCTTATGTCCAAACATACATTACCCCATTCCATGTTAACTAGGTTAGAGGGATTGAGAATCATTAATATTTATCACAAAACATCATTAGTACCCAGCTAATCCATGAAAACTGTTGATTTCTCAGACACAATAGGGTCTATATCATTCCTCATTTTCCTTTTTTGAAGGATACATAGAAATTCCCCCACTTGTGACCAGATGTCCCAAAAACATGACATGATTTATCCAAAAGTAACACTTGATAAACTGGACATTCAACTTCTCTATTCTCAATGCATCCAACACAAGTCTTAGATGTTCTTCATGTTCCTCATTTCTCTTGGAGTAAATGAGTATATCATCAATAAAAACTACAGAATATTTGTTGAGGTAATGTCTTAAGTCTCTATTCATTAAATCCATAATGTGTTTTTGGGAATTAGTTAGTCCAAAGGGAATCATCAAAACCTCCTAGTGACCATACCTTGTACGAATGTAAGTCTTCTAAATATATTTCTTCTTCACCTTTAGCTGATGATATCCAAAATGAAAATTCACATTTGAGGTGTACTAGGCTCCTCATAACAGATTTAAAAAGTCGTCAATAATTAGAAGAGGATACATGTTCTTCATTGTGGTTTGGTTGAGTTACCGATTATCGATACATAGCTACATTGTTCCATCCTTCTTATTCAGAAAGATCCCAAGTTCACCCCTAGGTGATGCACTATGTAATATCAACCCTTTTCCCAAATTATCTTGTAGCTACTTCATTTACTCCTCTAGTTCAATAGGATCCATCCTATAGGGACACATTGATATATGAGTAGCTACAGGTATGAGTTCTATGGAGAACTCTACCTTGCGATCTAGGGGAAGTATGGGTAACTCTACAAAAAATAAATCACAATATTCCCTCATAATGGGAATTTCAGCTTGTTTAAAACATTCCTTTGACTCAACCATTTGATATAGGTATGCCTCTTCACAGGGAATCAACACCCACACCATTGATGTGTTTTTTAATGGATATTTGTGATCTTCCTTAAAATTTTTAGAGGATAATGGCATGGTTTTGAATTTGAAATGATATTTTCATTTCCTGAAAAATTTTGTGTGTTCAATATAAATAGAGACAATCCATACCCATTATAGAATTGAATTCCACCAATGGAAGTACAATGAGATTCACTAGAAGAATCTTCTAAAATATGCCAATAAGAGAAGATTCCAACAATTGGGGTGGAAATGATTCCACCACTTGGTGTTTTTAAAGATATCTCTACTTCATGGTTCCAAGGATTTAATTCAATAGATCTAGAAAAATTGTTAGATATAAAGGAATGTTTAGAATTAGAATAAAATAAAACTTTTTCCATTCATGAGTGAATAGGAAGTGTACCTTTTATAAAATCATTTTCATTCCCAACATTCACTGTAGTGATGGAATTAGCCATCACTTTCTCATTGGGAATTTGTGGCTGCTAATGCTGATTACCCTCAAGGACATGAGCTATAGTTCACTAGCTTGTATGGTGCCCTTTCCCCCTACAGTTGTAGAATTAGATCATGGGTAGTTCTCACTTATCCTACACTACATTCTACTATATTCTTATTTCCTTCCAACATTATATATCATGGTGGCCTTTTTTCTCACACTTGAAGCATTTCCCTATCCCTTTGAGGTGATTCACAATATTCTTCCTCCCATATTATTAGCATGTGGGTGGTTGAGTTTTCTTTCCACCCTTCTCATTAGATCCTGTAACAAGAAACTCTATCTTATATTTCATATCACCATTTCCTTGGGAAAATTATCCAAACTCTGTATACACTTTGATATCACATCGAACAACTTCTTCATAACTCCCAAAGTCTCAAATTTCTAGATCCTTCCAAAGGTGTGGTTTTAATACACTAAAGAATCTATCACTTTTATATATTTTTTGTTAAAAATAATAAATAATACCTTGAAATCCATGTGAAATTTAATTAAAAGGCCTTGGAATATTCTTCATACTGTTACTTTATCATTTGGAATTTTCTCTCCATCTTTATATGAATAGTTTGTGGGAAATACTTATTAAGAAACATTATCTTAAAGTCTTCCCACTCTGCCTCTTCAATCTCGTCTATTATCTTGGTTTTCCTAATCAAATCCCACCATTGTTCAGCCTCTCCATCGAGATGATAAATAACTAGAGTCACCTTCACCAACATAGAACAATGAATCATAGAAAATATCTTCTACATCATGTTGAAACACTATTCCGAAAATAGTGTATTAGAAGATCCACTGAACTTTGGTGTTCATTGCTGCATAAATCACATGATATCTAGTTTCTCCCTCTTAGGAGAAGCAGGATTTTCAAAAGTATTCAGGTTATTGTTCATAACTTGAGATTTTTGAGTAGCCACTGCCATGAAATTTTGAAGTCAACCCCCCAAATAATTAGGGAGGTCATTAAGGAAATTGTTTCATTATCCCTCACACGGGTTGTTGGATTTGTTTCTCTAGGTTGCCACCATTTTCTAGAACATAAAAGTTTAAAATAAAATCTAATTCAACAAGTCAAGAATAAATAATTCATTCCTTTGTGAAATTAACACTAAAAGCAAATCTTTTGGAATGACTATGTTTATAAAATCTTCATTTGTGCATATATATACATAGTCTCATAGTAGGTTTTTTTCACTATGCTTATCTAATCCTAATTCACATGTTAACTAAATCAAACCTATGATTCCAAATATAGTGACCCTGTTATTCACACGTTACATTTACATATTTTTAATGTAAAAAAACATAAAATTATTACACAAAGAGGATCCAATGGTTTACTGTCTTTGGAAAACTAGGACCAAACATATCTTTTAAAACATACACATAAACTTTTATTTAACTCCTTATTATCTAGATTCTTATTGGACATTGAATTCTCATTATTACAAGTAGTCACCTGAGGATATACGTAAAAAGGTGTGAGATAAAATCCTAGTATGATGATAGATAATAACATGAAACAATATAGCATGGGATGAGAATTATCTTTATCATCAAAAAGTAGGTGTAGGATCATAATCATGAGAGGAAACATTATGAAAAATATGATAATGTGGCATTGCATAGAAATGAAACTCCATGTCTTAGTTGTCCACTACAACAGATTTTTGTGAAAAAATATAGCATCATGTTCACACATAATTCACTTTACTCACAAGGTTATTCACATTTCCCAATTAAATAGAAAACTATATAATTCCAAGAACACCCATCACAACACTAATTTTACATTGCACTATATAATTCTTGGCGCACCAGCCACAACATAAAATTTACATTATCATGCATGTGACATAGTACATTTGAAAATATTGAACACATAATAACCAATGGAATGGAATGGGTTTCATTTCATATGAATACATTCAAAAACATTAGGTTCCCAAATGAAAGAGGGAATATCACACTTGATAAATGAATCATCAACCACGAGTGAGAAGTGAAAAGTGTTTTTTTAAATAAGGGTTCTTTTATAAAATATTATGTTTGACATAAACTCCATTGGAAAACCTTTATATCGCAGAAAAGGTATGATAATGATGAATAAATTATATTTATGGAATAACCATACTGAAAATGGAGTGAAATAGGGAAAACCCGAACAAAAAATGTTGGTTTAGAGAATTACTCTTTCCTTGTATCTGAACACTTTATTCACATTAATGTCATGTATTATGATATTAGATTAATTAATTAACACTTAATGAACCTTTTATACAAGAATATGGTTCATAATAGTTTCATTATGTTATTTTATGGGGATTTTGATGAATTAAAGAGTTTAAATTGATTGTTTGATGGTATTCTTTTTCTTAGCTTTCTTGAACGGTTCACATGTACACATGAATGGATGTTCATGTATAACATGGATAAACAAGCAGAAAAAAATATTACATGTTATTAATTTTCATATGGTTATTTAAATGATCTTTAATTAATTATTTTAAATACCATGTAGATGAATAATTAATTAAAATTTGATGATGATCGTTTTAGGCTAATATGTGCAGTTTTTGGATTACAATGACCGTTTTTTGTTTTATCAATTAGTTTTATTTATAAAACTTGTTTACATAAAATAAACAAGGTTAAAAAGTACATATTAAAATAATTTTTCTATAATTTAATGGTTTTATTGACATCCTTTATGGTGTTTTTGGAAAATGGAAGTGCATCTCCCACAATGTTGGTAAATTAACACATCACGAGCAATTATATCATTTTTATAAAAAGGAGGATAGGGGGAGGATTATAATGTATAATATTCAATTAAAATGATCTAATAATAGTATATCAATCGTATTGGTGTAATCATGACATTTGGATAAGATAATTTGTGGACAAGATAAGAAATAAAATGAAATTTCAAATGAATTTGAAAGAAAAGTGATAGAGACTTTACCTCTTGAATATATCTTCTTTGAGAGACTCTTCTGAGGAAATGTTTTGGTATTTATATGAGACCTAGCACTGATGGACATGGTGTAGGAACATGGAAATATATTTTATAAGAATGATGATTGGGAACACGGCTTGACAATGGTGAGTAAATGCTATTGTGAGGGTGGTATTTATAGTAGAGGGGATCTGGGTTTTCATAATATTATATTCATTAATTTATTATTTCTCCACACGAAATGAAATAGTGGAAATTATTGTGACTAAAAATAGTAATAAGTTTACGTGAATTATATATTTGGTTTCTTACATCATTCATGATGTCAAGAATAGTGGATTTATATTATGATGTATTTATACGGTAAATTAATGTATTTTACTTTTCACTAAAATTCATGTATTTCAAATATATATCAAGAATTCACCAAAAATATTTTTAGATGTATAGAAATATAATTTTACTCTATTTTACAAAATATAATTTTATAAATACGATTAAATTTATTTTCAATTACAATCATAATTTACTTGATAAATACAATTTTTATAATTAAAACGGTGTTTCTAGCACTTTGAAAAATTAATTATGGTCTCATAATAATATCATATAATCATAAGACATAAAAATAGATTATTAATACATTTTATGAAAATAAATTTTATTTTAAATTATTATATTAATCATTAAATATTTATGACTTACAAAAATACTAACACTACAATATAATTATATCATATTGTCACTTATAAGATGGAGAAATTCATTTATACTATCATTGGTAATGTTACTATTCACTTTGATGATTTACTATTTATTATGTTCATTTTACAATTCATAAGGGGAACATAACTATTTATAAGGGTTTGTTACTACTCACAAAAAATTAGGATTTTCCTATCAAACTCCAAACATCTTACTAATCGTAATCATTTATGTTAAATTTTTTATATTAAATTCGGACAATTATAAAATTTATTTTTAAAGGTCACATAGTTGTTCATTTAAGAATGATGTGGTGTTATGTTTCCTCACGTGAGTATTTTTTATTATGACATTACATTATGAAGCGAGAAATTTCATTGATAAAAGTTTTGGTCGTTACATCTATAGCCTCTCTAACTGAATGAAGAACACCTCCACAATCAATCTCTACTCACTATGGATAAAAAATATCCCAAGGTGGTCTTATTCGCACCTTATATCCTCTTTATTGGTCCCAACCTAGAGCATCCAAATTCTTCCTTGGCTAAGAATACCTCAGTGGAGGAACCTCATGTGAAACACCTTGTGCACACTGCCATTCAAAAAGGTCGGGTTCCCTCACTATCGATGACATTAGCCTCCACATAAAAAATAATAATATATTCCCATGGAAATGGATTAAGATTCACCACCCTAAGATAAATGAGATGAAGAGGGATAAGACCTACCCCCAGATGCTAAAATATCTTATACCCAGGTAAATTGGAACCCCATTCCATAGCTCTACATCATGAGTAATCGTAATGAATCCCTCTCCTAATAACCAGGTTCTACACAGAATCCTCTCAACAACATCTCCTCTCTCCATCACCTCAATATATGTTAATGATATAAATTTTGTGATCAGGTTCATTATATCTTGATTCATAGCCTCATATAAATTTCTTGTTCTATCCACCTCCTCATAAAAAGATTCAAAAGAATATGAAAGAAGGATATTGAAATGGATCCTGAACTCTCACATGTTGTTACTCCCCTGTCAATTGGTAATAATCTCTTGAAGACTAGTTGCCTTAGTGGTCGATGAAGGAAACTCTTCTTGAAACTCATCCCTAAAATTCTCATGCAAGACCTCATACTCCTCTTAATCCCTATGGAACAATATCAACCACTTCCTTACTACTCCATACAGCAGAATCATGGATAATGAGACCTATTTATCCTACCGAGCATGGATTAATCTAATTGTTATTTCAATCTCCTCTAAACAGTCCTCATTCATGGAGTCTAAAACATATAACTCGTCCTTTTGTAGGATGTGGTTATAAAACCCTTAGAGTTTCCTCCATTTTTCTACGTCTTCATCCAATACTCTATGAAAATATTCTATCACATCCTGTTGAACAACCTCTAGGTGAACCTAATGGGGACATATACCCGGATCCATACCTATAAAATAATATTAGTTTAGTGACACCTAAACCTAGAATATATAATATTAAATATTAACCAAATATTCATTTAATTTATTATTATTTTATGGATTAACATTTCCAGATGTCTTATCATTTCAAATATATATGCATTGAAGAATTATACATAGTCATTTCCTAGGTCTTTTCCCTACAACTAGTATCACTTCTTTTAGTTGGCTGGAAAGAATAATAGGAATGTTCATCATATCACAGGGGGCCCAAAATACCCATGAATCAGTTGTTCTCCCTTGTGTAACTCACTTACTAACCATCACTAACACTATTTTTCTATCAACCCATGTAGTCTAGCCTATTTCTAACAAAAAACTCCATATTATCCCTCAACATAATTATCTAACAACACTCTTTCACTACCCCATCCCCATAAAGGTACCACTCCAAGGAAAATAATGTTAAAAGAGAGATAGTGACCACACGAATCCCACCCCCAATAGGTCGTGGGTTAGGGAAAAGCACTAAATGTATATCATACATACAAATGAGAGGAATTTCCTTCTTAAATAAAATAAGAATCAAAATATAAGAAAATTAAACCAATTAAAACATTCTTATAAATATAAATTAAAAATCCAAAGTACTGCATATAATGTCATAAAAAACAGGTACAACATTAAATGGAACTATAAGTGCCTAAAAGATATACTCGATAGTGACAACAAATCCCAAACAGCTCCAAAAAAACTACAATCTACTATTATTCATTTCAATCTTCAACCTTCCCCTACTATCCTAATATATAAATATATATATATATATATATATATTGGGTGACCATAACATGTATACTCAGTAGGATCCTCCCTATGGGATCTAATCAAAAATATAAATAAAGAATGATATATCCCCATCAACAAATGTGAAGCTAAATCGTAACCTTAATAGGTGTACTTACTTCCATGCCTCGTCATGGATGTCTCTAACCAAGTAACTCATAAAATATATCCTATAATATAATAACAACAAGGGCACCCCACTATCACTTCCCCACTACTTTTATACTCTACCCCAATGTCATATGTCTAGATCCATCTCTCCCTAAATGAAACCATTCCATAAAATATTGGGATAATGTATCATAAAATGTATCACATGTATCACATTATGTCATTATTTTTTGCTACATATTTATATAGTAACTGAGTAGTTTCTAGGTTCCATAAATGCCCATATTTCATGTATCATATATCTTTCATTGTACCTCAATCCATCACATCCCATACACTGAGTAATGTACCTCAAGATATCATATCACATACACATTATAATGACAATAATTCTTGGGATAGTATATCTAGAGAAAAATTTGTGTGAAATAACCACAATCCATTACATCCCTTAAAACACATTTATGGGGAAAGATAACCATCATTCAAACAAGCACATAATACTACTTGGAGAATATATAAGGGCCATTTGGGGTAGTCATCCATCTATTCCTCACCAACCTGGATATTGGGGAAACAACCTCTTAGAGTGCTTTGCGTGTTGGTAATCCTATCGACATGGGTGGTATATCATATAAAATCATATTATATAAATGTTATTATATATCTCAAAACCACTCAATGAGAGTTACCCTAATATTTGGTTCAAATGCAACTATCATCTCATAGAAATTAAGCTACCATCGATAAGAACTGGGTATTATATAACAAAAATATCAATAAGGGAGTTTCATTAAATTCCCACTTTCGTGATTAGAAAATATCTTTATGTTAATGAATTATTTATAAATTATTTTACATTTCTATATTATACATTTCATTAACCAATAATGTGATTTCCATTCCCTGTAGGGATAATACAACTGAATCCATGATTTTCGAAGGTTAACATATTTCCAATTGATCAGGCACCAAACCCCTGGGTTAAATCATGATTAAGCTTTGTTATCAATCCATAATTACATGTAATCTAAGAAAAATCCTATGGTACCAAAAATATATGCATAAACAATCATAATCATTTTCCTCAAGTAGTAGGGAAAGGGATTTAGATAAATAAGAAACTTATCCATTCATCCCATAAGAAGATAATTAATAAAAAAGAATAAATATTTTAACAAAAAATCAAAAATCTCACCTTCAACCCATTCCATTAATCCCAGTTTCATCCTCAAAACCATAATTCATATCACCATTCATCTCTCCATCATAGGTGTCATCTACTACCAAAAACCTAGGCCTCTTTACCCATATCTCATCATCCGTCACTCATACTAGGCTCACATAACATCACATATACTGTCTCACATCCATGAAACATATAAGGTAGAAACAACAAAAAAGGTCAATAGATAAACTAGGCCCTAAAAAAGAAATTTTTCCATTACATCAAAATAGACACTCTTATCCCTAGGCAGAAGGCATTCAAACATTATAAGAAACTTGTCTCACTAAGACACAACCATTCATTATTATCAAAAAAGCAATTTTATTCCATATTGGATTAATTAATACATTTATCACATTTTACAACTACATGTAACCTTGGGATATAATATTAAATGTTATCATTTTATTTAACAATGCTTTGTAGAATAGCTTCTTTTCCATTAAAATTTAAGAAGAACATGCCATTAACCTATCATAAATTATTATTAACAACAAAAATTCTATATGCATGTTCATTAGACAATTCCATTAGCATATATAAGGAAAAAATTATTAAATAGGAATCAAGAACAAATTTGATTACATCGAATTTAGAGAAAATAAGGATTCACTAAACATTCCTCTTATGCTTTTTATTGAACCAAAAATTATCATCTTTTTGTTACATTATAATTTTAGGAAAATTACATTTTAACCCATTAATGAAAAACTTTCTAAAATATAATATCATAGATAGAACACAAATTAGTTAATCATGAGGAAAAATGTTACCACAGTGGAAAAACACATGTGGTCACTAACTATAAACCATAATTTCATTATTATAGTTTATCCTTTATTAGGGTTAATTCCTATACCACTAAAAAACTAAATCATCATCAATTTATTATTTAACATAAATAAAAATATAATAAAAGAGTCTATTACCTCAAGGATTCAGCATTATTTATGAGATTGGAAAAACAACATGGATCTCAGATCACCTCTCCCATTATGAATATACAGCCTCCCAATGATGTCAGACCTGGATTGCATCGAAAAAAACAAAATAAACTCTATAATAATGATGAATATCATACAAATAAAACATTTAAAGAATGAACCATGTTAAATGTGATAGATTAGAGAAAAAAGTATTAGAAAAGATAAATAACTCACCTCGAATCACCAAAATTTAATCTCTAGATTGTTGTGGATTAACCAGTGAAAAGGGGATTCAAATCCATTATAATAGATCATCTGGGAACCTATGGTTAAATATAGAAATATAGATAAAAACTGTGTTCATATGGGCTTCATGTATTTATAAGAATTCAATAAAACAAAACATGATGGCCTAACCCCATTAATCACTCCATAGAACCTGATGAAATTGGATGGACTAAAGTTAAGTTTAATGGCCAAAATTATAACCTACCAAGTCAAAACTACATCCTAGAACCATAACACATATACTATAAAAGGGGGAGAGGTACTATGGTGAAGTTAATACCACCACACCACAAAACCCAGCAAGTTTGAGAAGTAGGCTACAGTGCAACCTACCTCTATGTCACAAGGGTACCACATTTGGAAGGACTAACCAAACTCACCCCTCGAAACCAGGCTTCAAAGACTATATCTCCACACCTCAGAATTCAACCACCATATTCTAAAACCTGCTTCCATGACACTGCCATGCCAACAATTGTAGTGGTATCTAAATCCTTCATCATTAGACTATATACCATATCCATAAACTTCATTCTATATTTTTCCAAATTATGGTGCCGGAAAAATCTACACACGACAGATTGCCCTTTAGATTAAATTTCATAGACTAACTCCATTACTCCACCCTGAACCATCCCTTAGCACCTCAACACACAAAGGAAATTACTACTAATATCCGAGCTCTTACATATTATTTTAATAATATTTTTTCTTTCAAAAAAGATAAAATATTCATAGAGTTGACAAAAACTATAAAATATTTAACATTTTTTTAAAAAAAATTCCTTTCATTCTCCTATAAATATCACCATTCTCCACTCATTTCACATTACATCAAAATATTATTCCAGTTCTCAAAATATAACCTAATAAATCTCTTAAGTCTCTTATATGTTCTCTAGAAACATTGGTATCACTAAAAAATCATCCTTTGAATCTTTACATCACATATCAAAGTAGTCATCTTAATGAGAAGGTGATAACTCTTATTTATACTATTTTGTCTCGTCTTTCTCACTTCCTCTTCAACATATTACAAAATTTGGTAAAACATACAACAAAATAAATAAATCATATCATTATATAATAAGAATATAAAAACTCAAGAAATAAGAAACTTTATTTTACAGTTGTATTAACAGTCATCCATTTATAATAATTTTATCAACTTGTGGGGATGATATTATGAAATAATTATCTCTATCTGGACTATAAGTTCTAATTTTTTTATTCATGATTAAATATAATATTAATAATTAATTTATTCTTTAATTACAATTCTATAATGTTAAAATTTATATAACAATAATTATATTAAATTAAATAATCATGTCTAGTAAAACATCTTAAATAAACATAAACCAAAACATTTTATTTTACGAACATGAATTGTGTATATTGTGAGGAAACAATGAAACTCATAAACTCATGGAATTAGATTAACATAATAAAGTGGTACATATAGAGATTATAGGCTTAATAGATAAATTAATATAATAGATACATTCATACTAAGGTAACATTGGGAATGTGTAATTAGTATATGTAGTGGATTAACATAAACAACTTGAAAAAATTGATTATTAATAAATAGATATAAATAGATGATAATTAATAAAATAAAAAATAATATGATTATACAATATTGAATTAATATATATAATTTGATTATTTTTGGAGATTCAATACTTAAATTGTTAGTTCTTTTACCCCTATCTTTCCTATTTTAAATTATTTAATAATATATATTTTAAATTCAACATCCAATTCAATTGCCTTTTATTTGAATTGGTTTACTTTCCATTTGATTTTTTATTAATATGTGATTCATATTTTGTTTATATGTATATTTCTCATAATAAAAAAATTAAATCCCTATATCTATATCTCTCTATGTAGGGATTCTGAGTATATATAGTTTTAATGTGTAAGTTCAAGTATTTAGGGGGTAATTGTGCCTATGTGGAATGACAAACCAAGATCACACATTGTAAGAATTCTCCAATGGAATGTTATTATGATATTTTTCTTAGCTTCTACATTTATAGTGATACATTTTATTATTAAATTATTAGTCCTTTCGTATGAAAGTTTTTATATAAATATTTATTATCATATAATGTATATTGTAAATACCATAGAAATCATCCTTTATATTGAAGGGTGTTTACTAAGATATCGATACTATTAGAATATATACAGAAAATAATTTACATAAGAATATATATCATTATTCTATAATGGTATCCTTATTAGTCATCAATTACAAATCCATGTATTTGTATGTTTTTCATTACTAAAAATTATGATAAAGTATTACATATAAAATATCTCTTCTAATGGAATACATTTGAAGATTTTATATATTAGTGGGAATATGAGTTTTACAAACCCTCAGTGCTTTAGTGGGACTCATGGGATGATTAAAATAGTGTAATGTGAAATTGATTACCTTTTATATATGATTTCACGGAACATGTCCTGGGAGATTTTTTTTATGTGTGAAATTATGAATTCCCATAATTAGACTATTTTTTCATTATGTTGTCCATGATTATGTATTCTTTATGTAATTCCTAGGTATTATTTGATATAAAATTATGTTTTTTACTTATTCATACTCTATTATATTTTTCATTGTCATGATGTGTGTATATTCTTTGATAAATTTTCCAATAATAAGAATTTATGATCACCCTTTTATTATGTCTCCCCATTTCACTTAGTAATGATGAATAATAATATATAGGAGAACATTGAATTGGGAATAATGATGTGTTGAATAAACTAATTAAGTACCTTTTATTCTAGGTTTTTTATATAAATGTATTATTTTGTATATGTATTTTCTTCTCTACATATAACTAATCATTCGATTATAGGTATTTCATTTTATATATACGATTTCAATGTAAAAAAGATCCATGAAATCTTGGTGAATAGTTTCTGTGGTGTTATAATTTTTATTAGATAATGTTTATTATAATCCTTTTGAACTATAATAAGAATAAAAAAGTAAGAGACTGTATGTATTTATGTTGAACCTTTAAAAAATTATATAAATTATTCTAGAATGATTTACTTAAAATACATGTATAATGAAGGATATTAATATATAAATATATAATTTATAAACAATGAATTTTATTTTTTATTAAAAACTAATTATCATATGATAATATATATTAAATGATTACCAGATGATAAATGGGGAACCCTGTTTACAATATAGGCCAATATAGATTCTTTTCAAATAACAATGTTACCGAAGCTACTATTTGAGTTTGGAATATTGCCACTGAACAAGGGAATTTGACCCATGTTATAAAAATTGAATTTTCCGTATGTAAAATATTTTTCAAAATTAACAATTAATAACTAAATTGGATCACATCATAGAGTATCAACCTTTATCCTTTAATAGGACCAAAAACCCACTGGTAGCACATCAATGGATAAAGACTTCAAAAGAGAATTACATATCTTTAAATGAACACTAATGGTGAAACTTGTAATGGAAGTATATTGACTTCGTAGAGATGTTAATTTATTGAAATTTTTATTTCCAAACATTATAGAGGATGATAAATAGGTAACCATGTAATATAATACTTTTAATACAATATTTTAATATAAATATTTATCTTTAGATAATAGATGTTAGATAGAAATGATGTTCTTAAATATATTGAAAAAAAAGATATTACAGTTACCGAGTATGATGTTAACATTAAAAAATTAGTGATGATCACTTGGGACTACATATGTATCCTATACAGTAAGATATATTTTTTATTTAATGATTTAAATCCAAGCCTATAAAGGGCCTTAAAAATATTGATTTGGATATTCTATTCCAACACTTGATCTATTTAGACATAAATCATAATGATCATTTTTAAATGCACAAGTTTCTAAAGAATTTTTTATTTATTTCTCCCACATTAATAACATAAATAAATACACCAATGTTTTATTATAAATCCTATGTGATGTATCTATAAGTTATAAATCCTAGTGTAAAGAATGAAAATACAGTTTTTTATATAAAACAATTGAAGAAAAGGAATAACCTTAACTCATGAAGTTATAAATAATTAAATATCATAAAAACATAGATAATATAATTAAAGGAATTATAGAAAAAATAATAGAAAATTCATGTTATATAAATGATTTGTCAAATAATGATGTATCCAAAAATTCAATATAAAAAGTAACAAAAATATACGTATGAAAAATACAGAAAATGAAACAAAAAATACACCCTATCACATTATGACACATAAACAACCCTCATATTTCACTCATCATAATAAGATCTATAATAATGTTTATGGATCATCACTAAAAGAGCAGGAAAAAAAACCTTTACCTATATCATGGATGACTAAATTTTTATACAAATAAAAATGTATATGTAGGGATTGATTATAAACATTGTATAATGTATTTAAAGATAAAATAATTTTTTTTCATAAAATTTAAAAAAATATACTAGTTTTAAAATTAGAAATAAAAAATATATTTAAAGAAGAATACATTTTGAAAAACTGAATGGTTTCATACAATACTCATATAAAAAATAAATTAATTTTAAAAAAAAGTAAAATTGGTGATAACTAATTTAAAATGAATGACACAAGTACATACTTTTGGAAAATAATTCACAGCCTCATTAATTATAATACTATGACATGGAGAAGTACTTAGGATATCATAAGGAAAAAGGATCTATTTTTTCATCCATAATGTAAACTTAAATCCTAACTTTATCAATTGAAGATGGAATGGTTGTTCCCACTAGTTAGAGAAAAATCATAACTAGGGGTTTCCTTTGGTCAAAATGAAATCACAAAAAATGATACTAGTTTCATGACCCCTCTATCCAAAGGTACTCCTCCTAGAATAAAAATGCATAAATATATATAATGACCCTCTGAATCCCACATCTATTAGGCCATACAAAAGTGACTAGCACCAAGGGTATATAAATTAAACACATGGGAGGCATTACCCTCTATATAGATTTGATGATTGTGATATAAGATGAGAAACTACCACAAAACACCATGAATAAAAAAAAGATATCATAGTACATATAATTTCATAAAAAACTAAAACAACTAAAAAATACCAAAAGTATATCCTCATTAGTTATTGTAAATCTCTAACTTCTCTTGAAAAACTCCTCAAGATAGTAGTTCCCATATCACTCTCCAACCAAGTCATTTATACATGAAATAAAATATATTTATGTCGGTTGATAATAACATGTATGCTCACTAGTATCCTCTGTGAAAACTCATGTACATGATGTGAAAGAAACGTAGTAAAGGCCGAGGAATAAACAAGTGAAACTAACTCTCACCAATATAGGTAAAACAATTTTTATCATCCTCACCATGGCTCACTCACCGAACAGAACATATAAATAAATCATTATTTATCAATATTTATATATATATAAGAAGGTATTGTATGTCCATTTACTCCCCTTTTGTTTCTATAATGACCCAATTCCATACATCGCGTACTAATTCATTTCATAAGTCAACTCATCATTAATGTGAGTCAAGCTTCGACCCTTCCTAACTTAGTTCTATATAGAGACCAACATCTTGTGTTGGCATCAGTCAGTTTACTTCACCCCTCATCATCATATCTTCTGTTACCAAGTGTATTCTTGTAATCGATTAGAGCCTATGTAAATAAATTATTCCTCAGTCCCTAGCATCCCAAGCTTATACACCAATGTTAATTCATGTCTACCAAGACCAAATAAAAGTATGTGTTATAGCTCATTCCATTACAACCTTCACATAAATGTATATTAAAATTGAGATTCATTATATCCCTGGACGGAATTAATCCTATATTTTAATCCATTATGTCTCAGGATATTCCTACACATAACTATATCCAATATAAGAATGGGGCAGAGGGATAATTTAGTCTTTTGTTCCCTCACAGTCTTATTTGTTAGAGTAAATACCCCTACAACATTTAGTATTGGTATACCCTATCAATTTATTGGTGAAGAATATGAAAATGAATATTTTTTAATATATATCACAGACAACCACAATATAGGTAATAAACATGCCTTAGACACATATGTCGCTATTATCACATAGGACACCTAGATACCTCCTCCATAGCATTGTAAATTCAGCTCCTAAAAGAAGACATTTTTTCATATTAGTTCATCATAATCTATTTCCAATTTGTAATTAAAAAATTATTATTCATTAGTTTATTATTCATATATTTCACAAATCCTTCATTAGTCCATCATTAAATCTAGTTTAACCATTTTGTTCATTAGGCACCATTAAAATTATTTTGGTTCAATCAAACCAATTTTTAATTTGATTAATACATGGTTTCATGAATTCTATTTTAAATTTATGTATTTCAAAACTCATTCTATTTGGAGTATCCCATCCAACCATCCCTTGGTTTCCATTAAATGGTAATCATCTATCAATGATGAAACAAATGATACCACATCACATGTGTTTATATAGTAATTGATTTTTATTCCATGATTTATTTTCATACTTTTGGACTCATTATAAGGTACCACATTTAGGATGCACATTTTTTCATTGAGTTAAATAGTGTCAAACTATTGGGAACCACATAAAACACCATCCAACCTATCGGCCATCAAACAAAAATAAAGAACAAATATATTACGATGAGTAATCTCCCACAATGAACTCATATCAGCCTCCCCAATGGCATTCCCATATCCTTGTGAAACGTATAATGTGTTCTTCCATCACCATGATCAACCTTCACTAAAGTCCTTGTCCTCCGACCCATTTCTCATAAAACATTGGAAATCATCGATATATCCACGGGCCTATAACCAATTTATCATCAGACATTTACAAAGACATATTAATATCAATCAAATCACATCAAGTATATAACTCCCTTGAGAATAAATTCATAGTGCAGAAGTATTTTAAACATGAAACACTCATGGGAAAACTGAGGTCATAAAACCAAGTAAATCGAGCCTTTTATTACTAGAAAAGAATTTCTCAAACTCAAACAATTATCTTTTGAAAACAACCATTTAATTTACATATTAAAATAACTATATTATTATACATTAGTGTCTAGAAACAATAAACCAATAATTTATTAGTTATCAATATATATGAATCAACATAAACAAACCTTTAGAAATACATTCTTATTTTAAGGAGTTTAAAGGAATAAAATTTATTAGTTTCTATGCATCATTCATTAATAAAGAAATCAAAATCATTGATTTATATTTTTTATCAATTTAATGAAATTTAATATAGTTAAAAAAACGTACCCACTATAGTTATAAAGAACACTATCTAGAAAATCAATATTGAAAAATCATGAAACCATAGGTAATCATAACCACCCAATTCAAAAACTCATTATTCCGTTAATTAAAGTGTTAATATCTTAATTAGGTTAATTCTAACATTATAAAAAATAATAAACCATGATAATAATACTCTTTCACATGAGTTGATAAAAGGTACCAAATTACCGACCTCAATTTTAAGTCAAATAATCTTCAAGAAAGAACATACAATCGATGATCAACCACCATTGAAGGAAACACTACCCAAACTGAAGAAAAACTCACATAAACCATTCATTTGAAATTCACCACTAAGTATTTTCTAATTTAAAACTCTAAATAGATGAACCCTTCAAAAAATATCTTCGAAAAATGGTAATAACATGGGAGTGTATAGGATAGGGAATGATAGGATACATTTATTTATGAGACATTGATCTGACAATACTATGGGATTAGAATCTACAGGGAGTGGGAATATAAGGGTGATAGGTAAAAGGGTCAGCGAGGGTTTGATAAGAAATATATAGACATGAACCATGTAAGAACTCGGATCATCATTTCAGGTATATTTTTCTTTTCTGGTTGTTTTTGAGAAAAAGTAACATTTCTAAAAATTTCAGGAGTACACACCATGTACATATATAAACACTCCATGTACTTGGTTACCACGGGTAAATGTTTTCTGGACGTGTAATTGCCAAGCACATGGCCATGTTTGGTGACCTAGAGATCACCTAAATCAAAGGATGGAAAAGGCATATACATGTTGTGTACTTTTAAAATTAACATCTTGTGCTTTCTATTTATTTCATTAAATGGACTGGGGTCACCTCTAATGGACAGAACACGCATCTTATTCGTCTTTCTCATCTGAGAGCATCCGTACAACTTCAGATCTTCTCGGAGCCCCAACTCGTTACCTATTCTTTGAATCGATTGTCGTCCATTGCGTTGGAATTGCATCGGTGAGTTCTCCCTTCTACTTGAACACCATCTCCTCATTTCTCCTCTCTCACGGGTTATCCTCTGCTGACAATTTTTAATTATTTTGTATGTATAAGTAATTATAGGGCGATTTAATGCCCGAGGATCACCTATATCGATCTCACGATGCCGAGGTAGGAGGTTTGTGCCCTTATGTATAGAGTCTCTAGATTTTATGTTGTAAAGTGCACAATACCTTTATTTGGGGTATTGCTTGTTTACTATTCTGTCATTTTCTTGATATGACTTGTGTTATTGAGTAGAGGTTTGGTGATTATAAATAGGTTTATTTACCTTTCAATGGATGTTTGCATGATTTTGACTATTTGGTCTAGTTTTCCATGTTTTGTTGTTTACCATCCATGCCTATTAATGTTAGGATGGAGTTATTATTATCTTACATGCTATGATATGTTGTAGATTGTTTAGAAAAGTATTTCTTAGGTTTTACGTTGGCTGAAATGTATTTCATTCTGCTTGTTTGACTAACATAGGGATGTGGGAACCTGGTGTAGTAGACCATAGGGAGAATTGATGTTGAGGGCTTCGTCAAAGAGTCTATTTACTTTAACGTTGTGAGACCAAATTGTTGATAGACGTAAGTGCTCCCTCAGAGTGTCTATTGTTCCTAGATTTGGGCCACAGGGGGAATTAGTCATTGAGGGCTTCCTCAGAGTGCCTATAAGTTACTAATACGAGACCATAGGGGGAATTGATAGTGAGTGCTTCCTCAGAGTGTCTTTGATAAAGTTGAACCAAAGGGGTTGGACTATGAGTACTACTCAGAGGGTTACTTGTGATTTTTTTGGTTGAACCAGAAGGGTTAGGCTGTGAGTACTTCCTAGAGGGTTACCTGCTTTTGATTAGCTTCTTACTTGTTATATGAAAATGAATGTAATTGAATTGTAGGTTTGTTACCATGTGAACTTCTTTGTTTACTGCTTCATTTGGTTATTGCCTTCCATATATATTCAAAGACTTTTAGGCACATATCTTTGGGTGGTTGCCTACTGAGATTAGTCTCACAACCTATTTGGGGCCTATTTTTGGGCACAAAAAATTACATTATTGTAGGTATACGTATAGGAAAGTTCCCTTCTACTTCAGGTGCATGATTGTTGTGGAGCTAGGGAGCATAGGACCAAGCTGAGGATTGAGATGTTGTAGAGCTATTTACTGCTTTCCTTTTGTACTTTGGTTTAATACTATATTCTATCATTGTGATTTGTTTGGAAACTTTCCTAGACATATGTATCATGAATCATTTATATATGTGTGCTCCAGATGTTTATTACTTTTGCTGTTTACTTTTAGTATCGTATTATTACTTCTTCTATTATTATTTTCTATTTTGCTTCCATTGTGTTGCTCTACAAATTAGGGAATTTTCCCCCCCACTATCACACCCAAGTCCCTCGATGCTATTCAACAGCCTCTGGAATTCAATTAAATTCACTTGAGGCCATGTGACCAACCAGGTATGGATCACCTTTGGGTGGGTTTAAGAGCTAGGACATTACATACCAGTATTAGAGGGTGTTCTTTTCTTCTTGATGTACTATTTGGAGCCTATAGCTCGGGATAGGAAGAAATATATACTCGGTAATAAGCTATTCTATAGAGTAGCTAACCTATGTGTAGGGAAAATCTAATTTACCTCATTATTTTTTTTTCTAATTTTGTGAATTTACAGTTGATTGATTTCACATTGAGTGATTCACATGTTTTGTGCTGTAATTATTGATATTAATGAGGTTCTATTTTTGTTACAACTCGATGAGATGAGGGTATTCCATCTCATGCATCATTTAGGAACTTGCTAGAGATAACATTTCATGCATTCTTTCCATGACATTCAGGGTGCATTATTGATTTCATGTTGTTGTGATAGATTTCGTGCTTGATATGTATGTTGTTGTGATAGATGTCTTGATAGAATACCTACTTTTTATATGGTATTGAATTGTGTATGGATTGTTTGAATGAATGAAAAACTTTGGTTATTTAGGTGTTATGGGCCCTCATGGATCATAATTTGGGGGATAATTGATTTTTTATACTTGTATATGACATGTATAAGATGCCAAGATTTGATTTGCAGGGAGTACGATCCATCACAAATCGTAATGTTGCACTTTATTGTTCGTTTTAGTGTTTTTCTGGGTTCTAGAGTAATTTTTGAGGCTTAATGTCTGGAAAAACCCTAGAATACATTGTTTGTAATGATGAATACACTATATATGTCCTCCTATTCGGGAAGGAACTATTTTTCTTGAGTACACACTGTGTGCTGTATGTACACGTCATGTGGTCCCTAACAATGTCTCTAGTTGTGTGGGATTTGACACGGGGTTGGGAAGTCATTAGTGGAACACTCCTTATACTGATTATACATGTCATGTTGTGTAGACCATGTGTCCACCCTTGTGACTAACAACACAAATGGATAAAACATAAGTTATAAAAATCATTCCAAGATTGAACATGTCGTGTAGTGTAACACTTGTATCTGGTCATGTAGCGAACAACACAGGTCGTTGGAATCATTCTTGTACATATTGTTTCTTAAACAACCACACCGTGTAGAGTCAATAGTGTAACCAGTCATGTACCCAAAAACACAGGTCAGTGATGTTTATCAAGTACACGTCGTGTCTATAACTAATATGCATTGTAGTCTAGTTATGATGAGAACTCTATGGATTAGCCGTGTAGAGGAACTCCGGTAGGGGAAGAGGATTCAAGTACACACCGTGTGTGAGGACAACATGTCGTGTGTTTGTGGTGTTACATGACCTAGGTTGGCAAAAGTATATGCCCATGTGAAGGCTTAAGGGAACATGCCGTGTAGGAATTATATACATTGTGTATCAATGTTTTGAAAATTTTGAATGATTTATTCCTCTTTTTACCTTCTTACACTTCTATGTTTCAGTCCCTATTAATCTTGATCTAAGGTGTGTGCTTGACCTTGTAGATTCATTCCACCAAGATGTCCCCTAGTTTTCTTCCTATTGCAGGGTAGTGATCAGACACTAGACATGGTTGAATAGGTTCTTCCAACAGATCCTCCAGTTGTGCTAGTCTTGGCACCAACCGTCATTCTGGACATATGTGTTGAGGCAAAATTCTGAGAAGGATTTATGAGGTTTATGAAGATCTTCCATGGAGTACCACATCATGCCCCATATATGGAAGCATGGACGTGGGTTTTCTAGTAGTAGCTTCCTCCCTCTTTCACAGTGGAAGTAGGACCTCGTGTTGTAGAGTCATTATAAGAATCCATGTTATTTATCTTCAAGCATCTGGAGATGCCTCTAGAGGGGAGGGTGAAGATCGCTGCATATATGCTTTGGGATTCTACCAAGATATGGTTGTATGTGATCGTATAGTATATATGCCTGTAGGTTATGGAATGGGATGAGTTCCATCATGCCTTATTTGACTAATTCTACTCAGAGACTTTGAGGGAAAATCGAGCCATAGAGTTCATTAGTCTAGAGTAGGGTAATCTCTCAATCATGGAGTATTCTTCTCAATTCACTGAGCTGCATCACTTCACACCTATTCTATGATGTGATAAGTTGTTTCATGAAATAAAAGATGATTATGGTCTCAGTCACAACATCTAATCTCAGGTGAACATCTTCAATTTGACTTCCTTCACATCTATATACATCCAAGCACTGATCACAGAGCAATATTTGAGGGATTCTAGAGTAGTGATCCAGGGAAGCTCGACATCTGGAGTTGATATCCCTCTTATTGACAGTAGGAAATGATACCAGGAGCCTACATGTAGAGATATGAGGAGATGAGATACTTTTTTTAATTGTCAGGTGGTGCTCTACTAGTGTGAGAAAAGAGGGAATACGAGGTCACATTTCTCGAGAGACCCAGTGGAGTGCTGATCTTTTGGAAAGATGGGTCACCTTTAGTGTTTCGGTCCATTTTTCTCACCAGAAGCTCGTGACAGGGGTTTTTCTATGACTCCTCGTTCAGGAGAAGCACCACCAGTTTCCTATCAGTCTAGGAACTGGAGTTCATCTAGCTGTTCAGGTCGAGGTGGATGTCACAGCTATGGTATCTAGTCGCCAGGCTTTCAGTGACAGCAGGGTGGATCATCTTAGAGTTTTCAAGCAGGGTCATAAGGTCGTGATGAAAGTCTTCCTTTTGCAGTGGAGTAGACCCAGTAGGAGCAGGATCCTGAACCTTCTACAATTCAAGGTACCATTCTTGTTTCCTCTATTTTAGGTTATGCTCTTTTTGATACATGGGGCTTCCCATAGCTTCATATCTATTGTTTTTGAGGAGAACCTTGGGATCTGTATCTTTCCTTTTGCTGATGTCTTGATGCTAAACACTCTTTTAGTAACAAGAACATCTATTGTATGATAGTGAAAGGAGTTCCCTTTAGAGTTTAGTGGGTCTATCTTCGTATGGGACCTCTATTTCCTATAGAAAATAGGATATGACATCATTCTTGGAATGGAATGGCTAGTTTCCTTTCTAGGTTGTTGTCGACTGCTATCGTCAGTGGGTGAGTTTCACAACACCATAGGTCAGATCGTTTCTTCATAAGGGTGAATGAGTAGTTCCAACGAGCATAGCGGGACCCAAGCATCATGGGCTTGGAGGAATTATAGCCCTTATTTATAGTCTATATCTGGATGACAAGGAGACTTCACAGAAGGACTTTCCTCCAGTAGTGGATCATTTCAGGGACGTCATTCTAGTGGACTTTTCAGGTTTTCCTCTGCAGAAAGAGGTAGGATTTTCTATTAATAATTTTCATGGAGCGGAACTGGTGTCTATTACTCCATATAGGATGGATACACTAGAGCTACAATAGCTAAAGAAGCAGTTGGAGGTGTTACAGGCAAAGGGTTTCATCAGAACCAGTACTTCTCCATGGGGTTTGCCTGTCCTGTTTTTGAAGAAGGCATATGATACTCTCGTACTTTTTGTGGATTTTCGGATGTTCAACTAGTTGATAATCATGAACTGATATCCCTTTCCAAGGATTTATGATCTTTCTGATTATCTTCAAGGGGCCCAAGATTTCTCAAAGATTGACTCAAGATCCGGATACCATTAGTTGTGCATTAGACTGTCTGATATAACTCTTACATCCTTTTAGAGTAGTTATGGTTAATGAGTATGTGGTTATGCCATATGTTCTCATGAATACGCATGCAGCCTTCATGGAACTGATGAACAGAGTGTTCCATACATACTTTTATTCTTTAATGGTGGTCTTCATGGATGATATCTTGGTGTACTCTCACAATTGACACGACCATGCCACACATCTTGAGATCATTTTGAGTACACTTTGAGAGTATCAGTTATATTCTATGCTCTCAAATTTCCACTTTTGGATGGACCAAATCAACTTATTGAGTCATGTTATCTCAGAGACAGCTGTATTAGTAGACCTAGAGAAAGTGAGGGCAGTAATTTCCTGTGAGTAGATGAAGAATGTCTTTGAGGTATGAAGTTTTCTATGTCCAGATGGTTATTACAGACGTTTCATATAGGTCTTTTCATGCTTAGTATCACCACTGATGGGTCAGAATAAGATGGTTGTGAAGTACTTGTGGTCATATTCTTAGGATTCAGCATTTCAGGAGCTGAAATGGAGGTTGAATTCAGCACCGATACTAGTTTTTTCCAAACCGGGAAATATATATACTATGTATTGTGATGCATCAGGTATCGGGTTGGGAGCAGCGCTTATGCATGGAGAAGGAGTTGTTCCTTACGTGTGTCGGCATTTAAGGCCACATGAGAAGAAATACATGACGCATGATCTCGAGTTGGCTAAAGTTTTCCATGATTTGCGATGATGGAGACATTATCTTCTGGGAGAGCATTTTGTGGTTTTCCCGAACCCCAAAAGTGTCGATTATATCTCTACCTAGTGTGATCTGAATTTGAGACAGTGAATGTTGGTAGAGTACCTTCAGTCCTTTGACACTGATCTTTCCTACACGCTTGGTAAAGGCAATGCATTTGCAGATGCACTAAGAAAGAGGACTCAGATACAGGAAGTTCAAGAGGCTATCAATGAGTGGAAGCTTATGGATCTATTCCTTGATATGCATTTGGAGGTGCATGAAAGACATGGGTAGACATTTCTATCTTCTACAGTTGTTTCTTCTACTCTTCTAGATTGAGTGCGAATGATGCAGCTATTAGATTCATAAGGCCTAGTCCTGCAAAAAAGTTTGTCAGGAGAGGACTCTATTCCTAGATGGACCAAAGGAATGGATGAGATCTTTCATTTTCATGGGGGGCAAATGGGTGCTATCAGACATAACTAAGGAGCTGATGTGAGACTTTCATTACTCATTTTGGGCAGTTCATCTGGGTGTCACCATGATGTTTCATGATCTACACAGTCATTATTGGTGGACTTGTATGAGGAGAGATGTTGCTGGTTTTTTCATGAGGTGATCCACATGTCAGTAGGTTAAGGCAGAGCATTAGTGACCAGTAGTATTTTATAGCAGTTAACTATTCTCGAGTGGAAGTGGAATGATGTCGTGATGGATTTTGTGATAGGTTTACCGGGGTCTCCTCGAGGGAAGGATGTAGTATATGTTTTCATTGATAGACTGATGAAGGTTTCTCACTTCTTTCCAACCAAGGAGACCATCAATGTTGATAAGATGGGATGGTTGTACATCCAAGTGACTGTATATCTACATGGGGTTCCACACTCCATTGTTTTAGACAAGGACACGTGTTTTACAAATCGGGTCTGGTAGGGACTTCAGAGGGATCTGGGTACACATGTACACTTGAGTACAGCTTACCATCCCCAGATTGATGGCCAATCCAAGCGTCCTATTCAGGTTCTTGAGGACATGCTTCGAGAATGCATCTTGGAGTTTGGAGGTTCTTGGGAGAAGCACATACCTCTTGTGGAGTAGGCCTACAATAATAGTTTTCATGAAACTATTTAGATAGCAAATTGTGAGGCCCTATATGGTAGGCCATTCCTCTCAACCTTTTGTTGGGTAGAGGCAGTAGAGGCAACTATTATAGGACCTCATGCTATCTAGGAGACCATGAAGCAGATAGAGTAGATTCAGAAGAGGATGGCTACTGCATAGTCAGGATTAAAGTCTTATGCTGGTAGTTGGAGACAACATATGGAGTTCAAGGTCAGATATCAGGTCTTTCTACGCATCACACTGAGGCTGGGACATTGAAGGATTAAGATACAAGGAAAGCATTCGTCGAAGTATGTCGTACCGTTTGAGGTTTTGGAGAGAGTCAGACCGGTTGCCTATCAGTTGCAGTTACCTTAGAGGTATTTGTCTATACATGATGTCTTCCACATTTCACAACTACAACATTACTTCTCAGACCCATATCATGACATTCAACTCAAGGAGGTTGAGCTAGAGGTGGACACATCTTTCGATGAGTATCATATCTGGATTGTTGATCGAAGTGTGAAGGTTCTCCGTGGTCGGTCTGTTCCTATGGTACGAGTGATATGGCAGCACGGGCGAGTGCAGGATGAGACCTGGTAGAGGGAGGTTGATGTACGATCATAGTGGCCAAACCTGTTCGAGAATTATTCATCCATGCTGCCTTGCAAGGGAAATTCAGCGACAAATTTCTTTAATGGGAAAATTTTGTGAGAACCTGGGATATTCTTTTCGGGTATATTTTTAATTTCTGGTTGTTTTGAGAAATAGAGGAGTTTCTGGAAATTTCCGGAGTACACATCATGTACTTATGTGCACATGTCATGTACTAGGTTATGGAGGGTATCTGTGTGCTGGTCGTGTAACGGCCGAGCACATGGCCATGTGTGGTAACCTAGAGAGTGCCTAAAGTAGAGGCCGGAGAAGGCATGTACATGCTGTGTACTTTTAAAATACATGATGTGTACTTTCTTTTTTCATTAAATGCACTGGGGTGGCGTCTAATGGAAAGAACACACTTCTTCTTCATATGTCTCATCCGAGAGAATCTATATGGCTGAAAATCTTTTTTTATCCCCAAACTCACCATCCATTCTTCGAATCGACCACCATCGATTGCGTTGGAATCACATCAGTGAGTTATCCCTCCTTGAACATCATCTCTTGATTTCTCCTCTCTCATGAGTGATCCTTGGTTGAACATTTTTTATGTTTTTCTAGATCTATGGAATTCTAGGTTGATTGAAGGCCTGTAGGTCATGTATATTGATCTCACAATATAGATTTAGGTTGTTTGTTCCTTTCTGTAGATAGTCTCGGAATTTTATGTGCAAAAGTGTTCATAGGGGTATTGTGTGTTTATGATTTTAGCCCTGTTATTTGCCTTCTATGCCTTGTGTTCTTGAGTAGAGGATTGGTGATTATAAATAGGGTTATATACCTTGAAATGGCTGTGTTTTCCCATTTTTTCATGTTTTTGACCGTTTAGTCTTGCTTTGCTTGTTTGGCTGTTGACCTTCCATGCCTAGTATTGTTAGGATTGAGTCATTATTATATGACATGCTATGATATGTTGTAGATTATTTAGCCAAGTAGATCTTGAGATGTACATTGGTTTCCAGGTATTCATTTGTACACATTGGACTTACACAGGGCTGGTGGAACCTGGTGTAGTAGACCATAGTCAGAATTCATGTTGAGGGCTTCTCCTAAGTGTCTGTTTACTTTTATGTTGTGAGACGATAGGGGGAATTGATGTAAGTTCTCCCTCAGAGTGTCTGTAGTTCCCTGATTCAGGCCACAGGGGGAATTGGACCTTGAGGTCTTCCTCGTAGTTCTTATTAGTTACAGATTTGAGACCACATGGGGAATAGACGATGATTGCTTCCTCAGAGTATCATTGCAAAAGCTGAACTAGAGAGGTTAGACTGTGAGTACTACCCAGAGGGTTACTTGTGTTTTTTTGTTGAACCAGAGGGGTTAGGATATGATTAAATTGTATAGGGTTACCTACTTTTAATTAGCTGCTTACTTGTTATATGAAAATGAATGTAATTGAATTGTATTATTGTTACCATGTATACTTCATTGTTTACTGCTTTATTTTTGTATTGTCTGCCATATATATTTATTGACTGTAAGGCACAATTCTTTGGGTGGTTGCCTACTGGGAATAGTCTCACACCCTATTTGGGTTATGCATTTGGGCACAAACTGATTACATTGTTGTAGGTATAGATATGGGAAAGTGCCCTTCTACTTTATGAGCCCGATTTCTGTGGAGCTAGGGAGCATGGGACCAAGGTGAGGCTTGCGATGTTGTGGAGCTGTATACTTCTTTCCTTTTTTCCATTGGTTTAGTAATGTATTCTAGCATTGTGATTTGTTTTCCTTTGTTCCTTGACATTTGTATCATGCATCATTTATATGTGTGTGTTCCAGTTGTTTATTACTTCTTTTGTTTACATATGGAATGGTATTGTTAGTGCTTCCGTTATTGTTGTCTGTTTTGTTTTTGTGGTGTTACTCTGCCAATGAGGGAACAATTTACCCAATATCACACACATGTCCCTCGCTGCAAGTCAGAAACCTCTAGCATTAAGGAAAATGAGCTTTAGGCCTTGTGACCAACTCGATATAGGGAGCCTCTGGGTGGCTTTGGGAACAGGGACGTTACAAACCAAGGGGTTGATGAATCTATACTTATATAGGAAAATTCTAAATCTTCAACAATTGAATAATTAATTTTCATATACCCATGTTGTTGGAAGACTAAATTCTTGTCTTCGTACTCATTGTTTTAATCAGTTTATCCCCCCAATTCTTGCTCATTTTGAAAACCACTTTGAACCATTTTGACAACCACTGCTCCAAGTGTTTTTGTGTAGGGTAATTTCCATAGCCATTTCAACCTATCATGTCAAATCCATCGACATAAGAACACCTTTAATTGGGTTTTTCTTTAAATTCCTCACTTTACTCGACTCCACCCCATAGAACACCACACATAGGCTTCCTTGGTGTGTGGTGAAATCCATTTCTCTTTCACCTCACCATAACCGTGAACTATGGTGTATTGAACCCATCTCATATTATTTCTCAAAATGTGACTCAGTTTGCATCACACCCAATGCTTCCTTCAAAACAGGCTTTACGGGCCATTTTTTCTCATTTGTTTTATATAGGTCGAAAAACCTGGAAAATACCCATTAAAATGGTCATCTTTTCCATTTCACTCAATGTGGTACATCCCAACACTCAAAACAGACTACCCCACTCTCAATACTCCAAATAGGGATTAAAATGCGTTTCACCATGCCTGTTGTTATATCATAGTGACCCTCTATATATCCATTACTCCATTATAACCCATAAAAACTCCAAAATCCCTCTTGATTCCTCTAAGGCCTAAAATTATAATTCTTTAAGGTATCAAAGACATTAAATCATATTACTATAATATAATTATCTTCCTTGATTATTTTAAAAGATACTCCATATGATGATTAAGGGGTATGAATAATCATCCCACAAGTTACCTCTCAAGGATCATATTTTAACAAGAACGTTATCATCCCAAAAGAAGAACAAAGAGCATAACCATATAGTAATAACAACCAACCACAAAACACACCCACATGGTAGATACCTCTCAAACAAGTGAAAGACCATAAATCTGAATTAAATTGAAGAGTATAATAGATCTCACAAAACAATACTCAAAATCACAATGAGAATCAAACAATGCATAAAAACATAGGATCATGGGAATGAATATAGGAATATTTCTCCCACGACATCTCTTCAAATTTTTATTTTCCCTATAATACATGGATCGAATGGATACCGTGATTCTGTAAAACCTTCTTTTGATGGTCTTGATTATCAACCGTACATTTCTCAAAGGTCACACTATTTTAAACATCCAGATCATCCCAATCGACGATGTGAGAATATTCGTGAATATATTAGTGAATTTTTTATACATGTTAGGCACCATGAACTCAAATAATTTTTGGGGTTAGTGATAACCTATACATAAATGCTACAATGTGTACTTACACCTTGAATGGTCTAATAAACCGGGGAGACAACTTACTTCGATGACCAAAACTATGTTTCCCATTACAAGGAGACAACATTAAGAACATTTGATCTCTTACATTGAACAATATAGTCCTCATACCATTATCAACATTGGAATTTTGATGATCTTCTATCACCTTATTTCACTTAAGGATCACATGTACCTTCTCTAGAATACTCTACACAGATTCTAGTCAAAGAATATTTGACTCTATGAACACATTCTAGAATAATGAATATCGTGAAGGTCAACCATAATGTTATTTTAATAGGTAAATTCTAATGATAGAGTGATAACTATTATTTTAATAAATATCCACCTAGTGTATATTCCTAAACCACAAATATCCAAAATCTAGAATACAATGCAAAACATATCCTATAAAGTTTGTATATTTCTCTCTATCTACCTGTATTATTGTGGATGAAAAGTAGTGTTATGTATTTATTGAGAACCAAAATCTCATTTTATACCTATCCACTACTTGGAGGTTAAAATTAGGATCACAATTAGTAGTGATCAACTTCATAACCCATTAGGCCTCACTATTTCCATTATATACTCCCTCAAAAAAACATAACATAGCTAAAATCCATTATCTTTGGGAAGTGGGTTGACTCCATCAAATGATCCATGAATAAAAATAAATAATTATTACCAATTATATAGTAATATTTATAATTAAGTTCACTTACAGTTCCTCACACATCCACAAGGGAACATCAAGCGGTTAATCCAAAGTATCGGGAACATGATACTCGACCTTCACCCTATGGAAAACTAAACATCAAGAGACAAAATTTGCAACAAAATGATTCATGAAAAACTACAAAAATTGAATATTAGGGACATGATAAATCTTCTCCACAATAGGATATAAGGATAAAGTGGAACCATGGAACTCGTGAGAACCATCAAATGTATCACCAAAGGAATGATATGTTTTCCCTAGAACAACACCTGGTGTTTTCCATCCTTAGACCATCTCTCAGAATAATCTCCAAAAACTGCTCAATCGCCCCCAAAAATATGCCTCAGAAGTCTCCAACTAGGAATCATACACCTTTAATACCAAATATGAGTACACTGTTATCTAATAAAAACATCTCATGCCCTCAACTACCCTTACATCGAGGCGTATTATAACTAACTCTTCCCACATTATCCAATAGTCTATATACTATTTCATAGAACCATCAAATGACCTTATGATAAATCCTTTATCCAAAAAATTATATTTAATTAGTGTAAATTAAATCACTAATTCATGGTCATATATGGAATCCATAGATTTCACTTCCATAAATTCAAGTCTCACCATAACTCCTTGAAATTTTTATGAAATAATTTTTTAGATTAAAAACTTTTTCAGTGATAACTTCAATTACATGAAACACCGTGTTAATATTGATCTACAAGAAACAACTGGTTATCTTTAATTTCATGAAATAATAATATATTCTTGTGTTAAAAATGATCTTGAGTTTATCTTCTGTTAAACACAATAATTATTTTAAACAAAATGTGACATATTATCAAAATATTATTATTTGATATGATAGTAATCACCGTGACATTGGAAAGGAAGGTTTTAATAGGATTAAATAAATTATGAAAATATATTTTACACATGTATATATAATTAATTCATTTGAATCCAGTTAATTATAAATTAATAAAAAACAATTTTGAAAATAAACGTAAATCTTTGTGTGAAAAATAATATTCATAGTGCCCTTATTTTAAAATATCTTATTTTCACTTTAATAGAACGTGTTTCAAAAAATCAAAATAGTTTTTGATGTATTAATATAAATTTTTTTTTCGTGTGAGTCTTTTTTTCTAAGAAGATTCTTTTTTTGAATAGTGAAAAACTGAATTTTAATTAAATGGTGCCTTTTTTTGTTTAAATTATTCATAATGTAAAAAAGATATTTTTAATTTTTAAAAAGTTAAATTTGTTAAATTATATATTAATTAATATAATTTAGGTTATTTAAATAATTTTTATTATAAATTTATATATAATATCATTCCAAATGCTTCAATAATTTCACTTTAAAAACCTGCTTTCTCATCGGGTCTTTGGGATTATTTTTAAATAATTTTTTTCAATTTATGTGAATTGAATTTGGAAAAATGGATTCCGTATTTTGAATTATAATAATTTATATGTTCTACTAATTGAAACATAATTTTTGACCATAATAAATAGTTAATGATGTAATAATAAATTACTATGGTTTAGGTAAAAATGGATTAATCGAGGGTTAGAATAGAATGGTAAGAGTGAAAATAGCCTAAAATGATATCTAGATTTTTTTGAATGATTTTATTTCTACCTTGGAAATAAAATTCTCTGTCATATGGAAATTCAGTTATAATTTCCTTTGAATATGACCCATATAATAAGTTAACTAAGGAAAATGACAAAAATGATAGCTCTATTCCTTTTAATATCTATAATTTTTTGGGACAGGGAAAAACAAAATTAGTTTTGTTATAAATATAAATTTGAAATATAAGAGTATTTTTTATAACAAGATAATTTATTTTAATTTTTTAGAGATGATTTAATTACATTAAATTCTAATGAAACTCCAACACAATAAGTATTTAGTTAATAATTAACAAATACAAGTGATAGTAAAAATATTAAAAGTGAATTCAGTTGAATTAATTATATGAATCCATTAATTTTGTAGATGAATGTAACATGTTAAATTGATATGATAATATTATATTCTACTTCCATTATCTTCATGGTATATTCAAATTCACAATAAATGAATAATGTTAGAATTGAAAATAATGTTATTTAATCAGAAATGATATTTTATTAAATGATTTAAAATTACTCAAAAACCTCTTCTCTTAAAATTTATTTTTAAATGTTAATATATATCCAATATTTTTCATTCATGTACGAATTTTTATTTTATAATGAATATATTGACTGTTAAATAGTAAAAACTCGGTTAGCATAGTTATAGTTAATGAGGAGTTTTTCACATTTCATGCACCTACATTAAAATTAATTACCAACACACTTGGGGTTTGTATTTTATAAAATAGATGCAAAAATTTAGAATCATGGGGTAAAACTTATCTAACAATTATCATAATATTTTAGTCTTAAAGAATAAATTACTATGGTTGGAAAACTAGTTACTCTAGTGAGAAACCAAAATGGTAAAAATAAGGATACTTAGAAGTTAAGGGATGAAATATTTAAAAAACGTGATTCATTATGTGTTTTAGGACTTTATTAATACTATAATCCACATACACCATTAATTATTATATTTGTATCCACTTGAGGTAATATTAACCTCCCAATAGTAAATAACTTTGAGTATTTATAAGTATGTCACTCCTCATATATAAAACAGAACTCATTCTCCCCACTTCCTCATCCTCTCAATCCATTTTTCTCAACCCAAAATTAATTAAAAAAATTCCCCCCTCCCCCTCATCATAGAATCCATTTTTTATATAAATCCAACCCAAAATATCTTTAGTGCAATCCTTAGGAGGATACATACAGAAGTAGTAACATTCATCAACTAGTGTTTTTGTTTTACTTATTCCTCCACCCTTTATATATTTTTATACCATGATTTTATAATAAACTCAGTATTTTACATAAAATTTTATGTTTTTATGTTAATTTTACACCCTATAACCATTCCCAATTTCATCAATTTGGTTATGAAATCATCGGTTGTGTGTACGGTGGACTACCACATCGCGAACCGATGTCATTCATTTTTTTGTTAACACTTATCAAGGTTGGGAATAATGATCGATTTATAGTTTAAATATGATATATATAATATTTATTATTTTATTATTCTTCTTCAATTTTTATATCACACATACCTTATTGCTTTTAATTTTTTGGGAATACGATATCATCGTTTGTGTTTAAAGAAGACTACCACCTCGCGAAGTTAAGTGATTCGTTCACACATTACATGGAGTGTTTTAAATATGAGTTTAATAGAAATATGTGATATATATAAAATTAAAATTATACTATAATTATAATATATATATATATATAACATTTACATTTATTTCTTCCAATACGATGAGAAAATGGAAACAACATTCAGGCGTATGTACGGTCTACCGACTCCTTGAACTGTGTATTTCCATTCCTATAACTAAATATTTTGGATTAATATAAATAAATATATAATTAATATATATGATATTTATATAACGTTTTAATTTCGGTATATTATGAATCTATGATCGAAGTAAGAAGACCAATAATAACAAGTCAAAACTAATACGAAAACAAAGTAGTTATTACCCAAAAATTTATCATTATCCTGTAATTGAAAAAAATGGTTAATAAAAGGTCATAATAAAATAATATATGGTATGATGAATATTATTTTAGATTAATAATATAAGTATTATATAATTGTATTTTATATACATGAGGTTTAAACATGTATGAAGGAAGTCAGCAGATAAGGTAAGGGATTCCGGTCTCACCATAATTTTTCTTTGTGGCACATGTCATGCTCAAAAACATTTTCTTTAATGTGGTATATATTATTCCAATCAATGTAATGTATGGCTATCACACCTTCTCCTCTAGGGTCGCCGGTTTCCTCAGTCCCTCTGCCCTTCGATCCCGGTTCTGCCCCTCTCTTCCCGGCTCCCCTGTCCCCACCTGGCCCTCCTCACCTCCCCATTGGGTCGTCTCCTTGGCCTCCTGTGGCTTCTTTCCCACCTCCTGCCTTAGGGAAACTTCTGGTCGGTCTCGTGGCTCCCTATTTCAAAGAATCTCCTTGCGTCTCGCTCCATGCTCGGCCCAGTCCCGCCTTCCCGGATGTGTGCATCCCCTTGTAGGTGTCCAGGGAGGGCGCTCGCGTATCCATGGATATCCCCGAGTTGGCCCTTGCTGAGGCATCGGCTTGCCGGAAGTGGACCATTATCACCAGCTTTGGGGTTGTGAAACCCCCGCTCCCGGTCCTCCAACGCTTCGTTGCCTCCTGGGGTCTCCGGATCCCGGTGCAAATCTCTGCGATCCCGAGGGACTCGTTTTTCATGGTTTTCGGTTCGGAAGGGGACTTTGTCCACACTTAGTGCCAGGCCCCCCATTCCCTTAATCGTTGGAGCTTCAGCCTGTCCAAGTGGTATCTTTACATCCCTAGGGTAAAAGAAAGCTCGCTAGCCACGGTTTGGATCTCCCTCCCTAGGCTCCCTCTCCCGTTCCAAAATGGTGGCGTCCCCAAGGCGATCGAAGACTCTTTCGGTGGTTTCCTCTATGCTGACGAAAGAACTAGGTGTTAGTCGGACGTGTCGGTAGATCGTATCTGTGTGGAGATGGATCTGGTTGTCCCCCCACTGGAGAACCTCTACCTCGGGGTGCAGAACGACATCAGCTGGAACAAGGATATCAGCTACCCCGTCTTTCCCAGGATCTGATCTCAATGCCTTTTACAGGGCCACTCTATGCAGGCTTGCAGAAGTCATCGCCAAAATGAGACGTGGCCCCCTCTCAGGAGCCCTACATCCTGGGCCCACCGGATGGCCTCCCCGTCCTCGGTTTCTCGTGGTATCCCTCAGGCGGCCCCTCAGCACCCCGAGGTTAGCATGGTGCTGCCATGGACCTCTCCTCTGGTGGAACCTATGATTTCACTGGATCCCCCGGCCGGGGGAGGTAGGATAGAGATCTTGTACCTTCCCTCATTACCAAGGTGCATGCCCTGCCTTCATATTGGCCCAGCTCTACTGAGTCTCCTCTCCCCTGCTCTTCTAAGGGCCCCTCCAAGAGGATTGCATCCAGAGCATTTGGTCCAGTTCATCTGCTCGACTGGCCCAGCCCCCACCTCCCATGGTTCAGTTATGTAGTTCTCCAGAGGCTCCGGAAGGGAACTCCTGCTCGATCGAACCTGCTGCCCCCACGGTTATGGGTTTGAGTGAAGGGTCTCTTGTCCCAAGGGTACATGTTTCAGCAGTTGTCTAGTCTCCCCCTGGAGTTTTGCATGCATCCCCACCCCCATTGCAAGCTCGGGGGATGACCTCTCCACCCAAGGCCCCAACGTTTTCGAGCGTGGTCATACCCCGTTCCCCAGAGCTCATCATTGGCTCTCCATGTGTTCTTAGGCGGCCATCACTCCTCCTCCTAGGTTGGCCCTCCCTGCTGGATTGTTAATGCGATCAATAGCCAAGATCTCTACAGAGCGCTCTTCCTCCCATTTATCCAAGGCGTATAGTTCTGGAGCCAATCCCAGAACCATGTTCGATCAATGAACCCTGTCATCATATGGAATGCTCGCAGACTTGGTTCCTATGCTAATGTGGACATCCTCACGTGTGATGTCAGGAAACACAATGCTAATGTGGTTGTTGTCCTCGAGACCAAGCACAACCTGGCCTAACACAGTGATCTGCTGGAAACTCCATTTTCATGGCCACATGCATGCCGACCCAACCAACTGGAACATCTGCATCTTCTGGCATCGAGACATCAAAGATGGTTTAGTCCGGGCCAGAGACAAATTGATCACCTCGAAAGTGACTCAAGGCGATATCTCCTGCTTGATTTCTTTCATCTATGCGAGCTGTGATCCCCAAGTGCGGGTTACCTTATGGAATGATCTCAACGACTTCCACCCCGATGGCCTCCCCGTGTTTTTTTGTTTAGATTTTAACATAGTTGTATTTCCGAAGAAGAAGGAATGCAGGGGCATTTTCAAAGGAAAGATAGTACAGATTTTTCCCAATTCATGAATGGGAACCGCCTTTCCGACCTCAGCCTTTCATGTGACCATTTCACCTGGTCCAACAACAAAAAAGGCCCTCACCACTCGTGGGGTCGTTTGGACCGGTGCCTAGTTAATATGGAGGCAATTTCTAAGTTCACCGATGCAAAGGTCTGGCACCCCATATGGGGGCATTCCGACCATTCCCCCATTTTGATCTCCTTGGCTCCAAGGCAGCTTCCCCAAGCTGGCTTTTGCTTCTACCGCCACTGGGCTACCTCTCTAGGGTGTCATGATCTAGTAAGGGCCATCTGGGCGGAGACTGTTTAGAGGCATACATGGGTTTTCCTACAAAATAATCTAAGAAGGTTCACAATCAGGCTGTCGTCATGGGCCAAAGAGCCCCCCCCCCAGACTGTGAGTCTGATGTGGCCATGTAGGAGGTGGAGCAGCATGAGAATAGTCTAGAAGAGGTATGGGATGATAGGACTTCTGAGGAGCTTTCCAGCAAGAAAGACACCCTAGGAATTAAGCTGATCAAACAAGAACAAGATTCACATGACCATGACAGAGTCAAATGGCTCCACAAGGGAGATAAGAACACATAATTTTTTCACGCTTGCATCAATCAGAGGAAACACCCAGTCAAACATAACATTCTATTGGATGATCGTTCTTATTCGAATGATAGAGTCCGAGAGGGAGGCTTTGCTAACTCTTTCTTCAGGGACCTCCCAGCTGGCCCTAACCCCTTCATGTCGGAGGGGTATTTGGCAGAGGTATTGGGTCTCCTAAATGATCCTCCGGACCGGATCACCATCTAGGACCATGAGTGGCTTAGCGCTATTCCAGATTAAAAGGATGACCACGAGGCCATGAAAAATCTCAATCCCGACAGCACCCCAGGACCATAGATTTTTCCAGGCTCCTTCTATAGGGCCTCGGGGGAGGTGGTGAAAGAGGATGTTGTCTTGGCTATTCAAGACTTCTTTCAGTGTGGTAGTTTACCAAAGGTGGCGAGTGAAACTACCATTTTGCTCCTCTCGAAACCCAGGAACCCCACCTATATCATGCACTACAGGCCGGTGAGCATGTGTAATTTCTTGTATAAGATTTTGGCTGGTATCATCAACTCCAAGCTGGAATCCCTCCTCCCTCGATTGGGTTCTCTAGATCAACACGACTTTGTGAAAGGACGATCAATCTAAGGAGCCATTGCACTAGAATAAGAGATGATCAGAGGCATTAGCATCAAATCCCATGGTTCTAACATGGCCATCAAAATGGACATGAGAAAGGCCTATGACCATGTTGAGTGGGGATTCATCAACAAGGTAATATAGAGCATTGACCTTTCACCTTGGATTATTTACCTAATTTTTAGGTGTTTCAGTTCCTCATGGATGGCGGTCACCTTCGGCAGGAAGTCCTTCAGCTTCTTCAAGGCCACCCGCTATCACAGACAGGGTGATCCCAAATCACCAAGCATCTTCATCTTATTCCAAGATGTCCTCAGCTGCCTCATTCATAGGAATCTGTCCAAAGGAGAGTTCCTCCCCTACCGTAGAAGGTTGAGGTCCACCCCCATTTCACACTTGATGTCCGCAGATGATACTATACTCTTCTTGAATGCAAGAAAGAAGTCTATTAGAGGTATATCCAAGGAGCTGGAGGACTACTGCCACTGGAGTGTCCAAATGATTAACAAGGAAAATATTAACATATAAATCTCCAATAGATGCTCCTCATTTCTATCAGTGGAGGCTAAGCACAGTCGTGCCATGCAACGGGGCGGCTTCCCTATGGATGACCTTGGTGTACCAATCTCCCCTAGCAGCCTTCGCATCTGGGATTTTGATTTCCTCATCTCCAAGATCACAGACCAGAACCCCAACTGGAAAAATAGATTCCTTTCATTTGGAGGTAGGACTGATCTGATCAACAGTGTTCTCCTAGCCACCCCAATCCATGAACTCTCCGCTATCAGAGTCCCCAAATGATTCATTACCAAAATCGACAAGCTATTGGCTGACATCATTTGGGACCCTAAGTCTAAGTGAAAACACCACTGGGACTCATGGTGTAGGGTGTCAAGGCCATCCAGTGTAGGCGGAATCAATTTTTGGAGTCTTGAAGCCACCCTCCTCTGTATGCATGCTAAGATAACATGGGAGGCCCTGGAGTGGCGCACACAATGGCGCTTAACAATGCATAGCTACCACTCTGGAACCCAGTCATCAACGACTTATCATGCCTCTCCGTTATGGTCGACTATATATCCTCTAATTTATTTCCGCCTTACTTAGTCACGCTGGATCATCAGGATGGGTGACCTCTCCTTTTGGCATTAGGACCTGGTCGGGGTTGTCCTTGGTTTTTCGGGTTGTCCCTCCCCCTAAATCTCTTTCAGGGAAGCTAGCTCGTTTCTGGTACTCGTCAAGGAAGTGTTGAATGAGATCCAGTGCGAGATTTTTGACCTCATTGATCTGAGTCTGGATCCTGACTATTGTGTTTTCACCTCTCGTTCTTAGGGGCTTTCTCTTCAAGAGAATTCTGGCACATTTATGAGGAGCACATATACACCGATAGCTAGGATGCCATCCTCTAGTCCAAGTGACTTCGCTTGAAATAAAATATTATTCTATGGTGGATAATGAACAAATCCATTCCCATAGATTGTCTTATCATGTGGTGCAACATCCCGCTCATTTCTAGATGCTCCTATTTTAGAAACCATCAGGAGAAAACTGATGTCCACCTCTTCTTTTAGGAGGAATGTGAGAGGGTGGTATGGGGATAATTCGGGGAGTTCACTGCATTGCATGATCCCAATATGGCAGATCGGTTGTTCCTGGACCATTGGTTCCATGGAATGGGTGAGCGGGGCCCTGAGAAGATGGATCAATCTTTTTTACTTCATGTTGGTTACTGGCATATTTGGCAGGCCAGCAACAAAGCTATGCATCAAGGGTCTCTATCTACTGGTTGTTCCCTCATACAAAGAATGAAGAATTTTCTTATTGATCTGTTCAGGATCCTTGAAAACTGGAGAGAGTCTCCCACTCTCCATTATCTCAAGATGTACTGCCTTTATGGCCTTTCCGATTCGTGCAACACCCATGGGCATTGGGTCTGCTGGAACCCACTCTCCAGGGGACTTAAACTCAACATAGACGGGTATTGCTATATGGGGACCCTAAGTGGGGGTGGAGTAGTCTGGGACTACTCTGGCTTTGTCATCTTTGCATTCTTGTTCTACCATGGCCAAGGTTCATCTCTTCAGGCAAAGGTCAAAGCTCTTCATTCAGGCCTAACATTGTGCCAACAAAGAATGGTAGTTCTCACAGAGGCTGAAATGGACTCAAAGATCCTTCACAATGCCCTGAATGGTAGGGGCCTCGTCGCATGGTCCATCAACTACATCATCAAGAAGTGAAAAGGCTTGATCAACAATAACATCAATGTCATTCACAATTGGCGGGAGTGGAACCAAGTTGCGGATCATCTTTCATCACTTAATGTTCTAGGTTTGGAGAGCGTCTACCTCCACAATTGGCATTCCTTGATACCCTAGGGGGTTAATTTAATTATAGGATATTCCATCAGCCTCCACAATTTTAGACCCACATAGGCCTTGTTGTTTTTATTCTCTATGCCCTTCGTGTCTTCCTATTTTAATAAAATAAATAAATGATGATGATGATTATGATGTATGTAATTTTATTTACCTATATTATTTAATGAGATATATATACATACCATTTGACATGAAATATCATGAATTTATTCATCCTAATTATATTTTAGGTTTCATTTTATATTGTTTTTTCATTGGTATTATGATTCAATGTTTCCGAAGTTGTAATTATTCTATGATACAATCTCATCATTTATCAGGGTTGTTTATAATTATGTCTCCAATGTGAAACTCTCATGATCAAGACATCATTAATTATCATTAATTTTCTTTTACCGAAGTTATTCATTATATATTCCACGAATTGTATCATTTTACACTATTTTTTACTCAATATAATTATGAAAATGGTCCTAATGAAATTCTACTTTATTTCACTCTTCAACTAAAATTATGTTTTATTCAAAAACCATGTTTTCTAAAACAATTACAATTTTTTTAATTATATATTATTCTCATTTTGAAAGAAAATGATTTTTAAAATATTTTATTTTGAAAAACATTATTTTCAAAACATCCTTTAAAAGTGTGCAAGGTAATTTAAAAAAAAAGGTTTAAAAATGTTTTTTGTTATATAAAGTTTTCTCTTTTTAGAAGAAACGGATAATTTACTCAATAAATGTATTAAACGACCTTTCAAAATTATTTTCCATCTAATATGACATCTTTGGGTGTTACCTATTCCTTACGGGGGATATTATCAAAAGATACCATTTATATTATTTTGCTGAATGGTTTATGTTTTGATGGAATGATGTTTATGTATCATATTTCTATTCCATGGGTTATACCATGAAGATATGCTTATGAAACCCACTTTTTTTAATGGGTTATTCTATGATGAAATTATTATAAAATCCGTATCTTTTCCATATTTTATGGTATTATTAAATGCTTATGATTCTAATTTCATTTCGTGGGTTATGATATGATTAATGTTTATGATCTTGTGGAACACATATGCATGATTTGATTATATGGTAGGTGGGACCTATATCTCCCACAACTGCATTGGGTAACAACTAATATCACATATGATATATAGGACTATATAAATAGTGAACATGGTCCAGTAAGGTACTTTGTCCACAATGATGGTATTTGGAGTGAACCTTGACTAATATGATTTTATATGTGGACCTAGCTTTCATGTCCATGTTGTTATGCATGAACCTGATTACATTTTCACAATGTTATGTGTTAAAATTATTACATGTTAAAAAATTTATGAATGATCCTATATTTCTTGTCCATAATTTTATATTTAGACCTAGTCACACATCCATAAGTTTATGTGAGGGCTTGATTTCATGCCATCAACTTATTGGGTGTACCTGTTTCAGTTTATAAGTGTTTACAATGTTCAAATCTAATGTGTATTATAAAAATCTATGTACTTTGAAAATATTATTCTCTCCTAGATCATGTTCTTTAATTAAATTATGATTCATGTATTATGACATGACAATATTCATTTCCTAACTCATGATTATGATCTTTGATATGCAGGGTATGATTTTCAAATGTTATTTTAATGTTATGATATTCTTATTTTCTTGTTAGGATGATTTATCTATTTTATTTACCATTAATGGGAATCTAATCTCACCCTTTCTTATGGTACTATTACCTAGGTTATAAGAATGGGTTTCTAAAGGGTATGTCTATGAAGTGTAATAAATGGGAGGATCTCTGTAGAAAAAATTGAAGATATTTCATCAGATAAGTATATTGGGTTCTGTGTTTCCAAGAGCACTAAAATATCATTGTCACAGGGCAAGTGTTTGTGTAATTTAGTAAATATTCATACAAAAATATGTAATATCCATCTAGGAGAATCCTGGTTTTCAATATTATGTACCAAAGAAAGGTTTTTTATCCTTTGAAAACTATGATAAGAAAACATTTGTGATATCTCTATGGATATTTATAAGGATATTTCTAGGGATTTCCCTAATGAATAGTCTAAGGATGGGTCAAAGTTTAAGAAAATGTCCATGAATTTTGGTAAAGGATAGAGAAAGTGGTTTCCTAGAAATAATTCCTAGGTTGGATACTATAAGTGGATGTGGTGTTGGAATTGATGTACCTTGGGGTAACAACCCTGAAAACATCATATTGCAAAAGACTTGATCAAGAATAGGGGCACGATAATGGGTCTTTCTACACACCCGGTTTTCCACTCCTTGGGGATATGCTTTGAAATTTCTCAAATGAATTTTGAACCATCGTGAATGATTTCAATATAATATGACTATGAATATCCTAGGATAATCCTAAATTTTCATAGATTAATGAAGAATGTGTCATGATTTTGAAATACTATAAGTTATTTTTCATTATTATGTGGTTCCATAATATGATTAGTGTTTCTCAAACTATGATTTTTGTTTTAGTAAATGGTGGGAACCTGATGGAACCATGTTAATAATGAATTTAATGGTCAATATATTAATTTTCCACATGTGAAATCTAATGTTGTGGGGTTTGAGGAACAAAAAAAATTATTACTATGACTATGCATCATTTTTAGGAAGTAAATCGTGTAGAGATTTAAAATAATCAAAGGAGGGAACAAAATTTTCTTGAATCCTTCGTAAGTACACATCCACATTCGTTTAGTGGAATGACCACTCCACATGTTTATGAGAAATGGATCAGTACCACTAAAAATATATTTTAAATCCTTTTATATTTAGAAAATGAAAATGTTTTTTATTACATATCATATGGAATGTGAATATGATCAATGGTATATCTTTATCTATAATACAGGGCTACATGATAAAATTGACAATATGGATTGAGATTTGTTAAAGTGAATATTTTTCAGTAAATTCCATCCTTATATTATTGACATAAAAAGGGATAACAGAGTTTCCCATAAATCTCATGGGTATGATAAGAAAATAATGATAAAACTAAAATGAAACTCTAAAAACCCTGAATTGGGGAATATGATATTTAATTCATGATCAAAGTGTGGAAGGAAAAAATGAGTAAAATTCTTTAATGGGGCTGATAAATGTTTTATATTTTTAAAAGAAGGTTATAGAGTGGATGAATTTCAATGTAATGGTAATAAAAATAAATCACCATACAATACACCACCTTCAATTTAGTGATTAAAAATTTATAGAGTTTGGAAATTATGATAACATGTTCATAAAACCTATGGTTAAATATGATGATTGATATGATCAATCTCTTCAACCAAGGGATAAAGTGGTTTCTTATACAATCATTATAGACAAAGTGAATCATGATAGTTAAGGAACACTTATCCCCCCTCCTTAGTTGGGAATATCATGTTATATTATTTTATGAATGATCCCTTGAAAATATTTTTGTTCATTCTTTAGTGAAATTTGATGTCATTATCTCCCTCTACATCGATTTTGGAATATTAAAATCACATTTTTCATTATATCACTAAAAATATGAACATAATATTTCAATGTATTTTTTCTATAACATTAGAGATTATTTAAAGAATAAAGGGTAAATTATATTATGGAAGCATATATGTCTCCAGGTATTATTAACTTAAGAGTTATGGATACCATCATGGGTTTATAGGTTTAAGGTTGATCTTATGTTTAGATTTTTTTACACCACATATTTATGTTTTTGTGAGGAGAGTTTGTCAATATTAAGTATATTTTAAGATACATTTATGGAAATTAAACCCATTGGTATTATATAGAGTGACTAATTTATTTATGGAGTAATGACTTTACATCATGTGAAAATATGATTAAAGGATACTATAAGATCTTTTCTTATGGATTTAAAAGGTTACTAGGATCAACACCTTCATTAATTTTAGATTTCATAAAATGATTGATTTTAAATTATAATTTAGATGGATATTTATGAAGCCCTTAATGGATGGAAGTATAGAACTCCAACATATAGGGATGAAGTTATAGAATGAATGTTATTGGGAACTGAGTAACCTAACAGGACAGCTGAGAAGGTTAGAGCCATTCAAAAATATGTAAGAATTGTATAGATTTGATAAAAACATTATACTAATAATTTTCATGATGGTCTAGCATTTTAATTTAGTGATATGGTCTTTCTATTAATTTATCTATAGAAGAAAGATGTGAAAACTAAGCCCATGGTATATCAGTCCCATTAATATACTTGATCTTACTGATATACAAGATTTCCATTTTCCACTTCCACTGAACCTCTCTCGGGTTCATGATGTGTTCCATGTATCTCTCCTAAAGATGTATATACATTATACTTCTATATTTTAAACATGTAGTTCATATCACTGATGTAAAATATTTCTTATGAGGAACAACCAATGGAGATTCTGGGTCATAGAGAGAATTTTCTCTGAATCATGCCCACTCACCAGTTAGAGGAATCTTCTTTGGAACATGAGGATATGATAAGGTATAATAATCTTCATTTTTTTGTAACAAAGTGATGAATTTATAGGGTGAAATTCATTTTATGGTTGAAAAAATGTAACACCCTGTGTTTTTTATGAATTATTTTTTTCAATTAATTTAAATTTATTTGTTATATTGTGTTACAAACAAAACCAAAATAATTTTCACTACACAGAACATTGGGTTATCTTCGTTAAACACCACACTAATTTTGGATTGTGTTACACACTATCTTAATTTTATCATGTGTTATATGTGAAACCGAATTTAATCAAAGCATGAAATTCAATTAAAATATTATTATTTAATATAATAGTTATCTCCTATCCATTGGAATTGATGGTATAAATAGGAAAAACAATATTACAAAAAAAATTACAAATTTATATACAACAGATTACTTGGAAATCAATTATTTATAAAATAAAATAGAACCCTTTCGAAAATAAACATAAATCAATCTCTGAAAAACTATTTTTAGTGTGCAGTTATTTTTTTTTAAAAAAATCCCCATTATAAAATTTATTTTTTAAAATAAATTTTTTTTAGAGATCATACTATAACAATTAACTTATGATGATTTTTTGTTTTTTTCTAAAAAGTTTCATGTTTTCCTTGATAATGAAAAATACTGAAATTTAATGAAATGGTCCTTTTAGTTTAAATTATTCATAATGTTAAATTATATTTTTATTTGTTTTTAAAGTAAAATTAGTCAAATTATATATTTATTTATAAAATTTACGTCATTTGAATCAATTTCATTAAAATTTAGATATATAATCTTTGTGAAGTTTTTAATATTTTCGCATTTAAACCCCCTTTCTTATCAAGTCTGTGGGATTAATTTTAATTTAATTTTTTCTACTAATGTTAATTAAATATTTAATTTGGTAAAAAAAATTCTTATAAAAATTGAATATTTTTTAATCATGATAATTTGTGATTTTTAATAATATAAACATAATTTTTGAAAAAAAAGAATAGTGAAGACAGTAAAAATTAATTACCATGGTTATGGTAAAAATAGATTTACTAGGGGTTAAACTGTAAGGATAAGAGTGAAGTTAATCTAAAATTTTATCAAAATTTAATTTAGTGAGTTTATTTAGAGTTTATGGATAAAATTTTCTACAATATGGAAATTCTGTTTCACTTTTCTTTAAATATGACCCATATAATTTGTTAAGTAATTAAAAACACAAAACAAGTACCTTTATGCCTTTTAAGAGTTATAATTCATTGGTATTGGGGAAAACTAAAAATTGATTCAGTTTTAAATATATTTTTTAAAACAAAATGAGTTTTTTCTCTCATAATAATTTATTTTATTTTATTTAGATATAAATTAGTTACTTTAAATGATTAATAAATGACAACACAATAATTATTTAGTTAATAATTAACTAAAATAAACGATACTTAATATATTAAAAGTAAATAAAACTGAATTAATTATTCCATTACATTAATTTTTTATATTAATATATTATTTTAAGCAATTTTAAACTTAATAGATTCTAATTCCATCCTTTTCGTGCTATTTTCAAATTCAAATTAAATGAATAATATCAAAATTCACATTAATGTTATTTTATAATTAATGATATTTTATTACATTATTTTAAATTACTAAAAATGAAATATTCTATGTAGTTATTTGTAAATTTTAATAAGTATCCAATATGTTTTATTCCTGAAAATTTTTCTATTTTATAATAAATATATTTACTATTAAATAGTAAAAACTCTATTAGCGTGGTAAAGGATCAAGTGGTGTTTCTGCACGTCACATGAACTTATGTTAAAATTAATTTCCAACAAACAAAGGATTTATATTTTATAAATTAAAAATAATATTTTAAAATTTTGGTTCCAAATTAATTAATAATACTCACTCTAATTTAGTCATAAATGTTAAATTACCAATGTTATTAAACTAGTTACCGTAGTGAAAAACCAAAATGATAAAAATAGGCATAATTATAATTTATAGATATAAATATTTAATATATGTTTTTAATTTTCTCTTATAGCCCAAAAACAATTAATTATCTGATTTTAATCCACTTTAGGTATGATTGACCTCCCAATATTGAATATTTTGATTATTTACAAGAATGCCACTTCTCCTCAACTATATAAGGGAACCCACTCTTCCAACTTATTCACACCTCTAAAGCTATGTTTCTTAAATAATCTCAACCCAAATCACATAACAAATTTCCTAAACTAATAATAGAGTCCATATTTTTGAAATAAATCCATCCAAGTGATTCTTTAGTGAAATCCTATGGAGGATACCCGATGAAGATATAACGTTCATTAATGAGAGTTTTCTTTTTATTTCATCCTCCAACCCCATTTAATTATTTTTATAACTTGATTAGAAAATAAACTAATTATATTCTATATAATTATATTTTTTAAATTTAATCGTACGATATAAAACTTCATACACTTTCATCAAATAGTTTACTAAATCATTATTCATGTGCATGATGAACTACAACCTCACAAACTGATATCATTTGATTTTTCCATTACAATATTTCATGGTTTAGAATAATTTTGGATTTATAGTTTATATATGATATATAAGATATTTATTATTATATGTTTCTTCTATAATTATTATACCCCACACACCTTCATGCATTCAATTTTTTCAGAATATTATGACATTATACATGTGCACAACGGACTACCGCCTCACAATGTGATATGATTCATTTAGGCTTTACATGGAATGTATTGTGGAGGGGTTTAATAAAAATATTATATATTTATGAAATAAAAATTATATTGGAATTAAAATATATAAATATAACATTTAATTTTATTTCATTGAATATGATAAGAAATTTGAAACAACATTTATGATTACATACAGTCTACCATCTCCATGAACAATGAATTTCCATTCCTATCACTAAATATTATAGATTACCCTAAAAACATATATATTGAATATATTTGATTTTTATATAATAATTTTTAGTCTTGAGATTATAAACCCATGATCAATTTCTTAGGATCAAAAATAACAAGTCAATTCATATATGGAAAACAAATCATTAATTACCCAAAACATAGAACTATAATGAAATTGTTATAAATGGATAATAAAAGGTCATAATTAAATAATATATGGTATGATATATTTGGGTATATTTCTATAATATAATTATAATAAACATATATTTACTATAAAGGAGGTTCAAATGTGTACAAAAGATGTCAGGACATAAGGTAATGGATTTCTGTCTCACCTTCATTTTTCATTGGGACACATGCCATATTCAGTACTTATTTCTTTTATGTGGAGTATATAAATTAAATTATTTTATTTTTTAATTATTATCCATAAAATTATTTATATTTACAAATGAATTTAATTTTATCCCATTAATGGTTTTTATGGTTCGAAATTTATCAAATCAGTAAGGTGTTTTTGTCTCAATTTTTCTTCTTTGAGACGTATATTATGTTATGCACATAAATTCCTTCAAGAGGTGTATATAAATCCCCTTTCACTTATAATATCATGAATTTTTCCATAATCATGATATATTTAGTTTCATTTTCTTTTATTCCTTTATGGGGAATATGATTCAATGCTTCCAAAGTGTTAATGACTTTATGTTACAATCTCTTCATTTATTGGGGTTGTTTATGATTAAGCCTCAAATGATGAGATATCATGACATAAATCTTAATAACTCTCATAAATGTTATTATTATAGGTTTATTCATGATGTATTAAAGTAATGGTACCATTCTTATACTATTTAGTGCTCAATATAGTTAAGAAAAGGTTTTTAAGAAAATATTACTTTATTTATCTCTTCAGTCAGAAATCAGTTTTATTCCAAAACCTTGTTTTCTATAAATTTTTGTAAAAAAATTATGATTTTATTTTAATATAATTTTCAAGTAAAATTTTATTTTCAAAAGTTTTTATGTTTAAATATTGTTTTAAATGATTCTCAAATCATTCTTTATACGTTTTCAATGTTATTTTCAAAGAAAAATATTTTCAAAATGTTTTAGGTTTTAAAAATAGATTTTAAAATAGGAAAAGGATATTTTCCTCTAGAAATGTTTTAAATGATCATACAAAATTATTTTTCATCTTCAATGAAATCTCCCAGTGTTACTTATTCCTTATATGGGATATGATCCAATGATACCATTCATATTGTTTCTTAGAATGGTTTGTATTTTGATGGAATGATGTTTATGAAACACATTTATATTCTTTGGGTTATACAATGAGGAAATTATTATGAAACCATATTCCTTTAACAGGTTATTCTATGATGAAATAATTATAAAACCTTTCATCTTTTCAGAGGTTATGATATTGTTAAATGTTTATGATACACATTTAATATAATTGGTTATGATATGATAAATGTTTATGATCTTATGGACCACATATGTATGGTTTCATTTTGAGATGGATGAGACCTATATCTTCTTCTAATGTGTTGGCTAATGATTTATATATCATGATATAGAATGTACTGGAATGGAGAGTGAACCTAGTTTATTAAGGTAATTTTTCCTCTATGATGGTCTTGGGAGTGAAGCTTGACTACTATGATGTAATGTGTGGACCTATATTTCATGTCAATAATTTTATAAAAGAACTTTATTATATGTTCCCAATTATTGGGACCATGTAAAATGGAGGAGATTTTCAAAGTAAGAATTTTCTTCCTAGAGTGTTGTCTTTTGTTGTGAAATAGGATAAATCAATTCACTTTGTAAAAGATCATGGAAAATATGATAATGCTTTTATGGTTTGTATTTCTCAAATATAATAAGTATTTTGGTGAATTTTTATGCAATCCTTGTGACGTAAAGAGTGATAAAAGGTGTTGAAAATCTTTTCTAGGATTGATTGTAATGAAAAATGTTACTAGAATGTGGGGATGTTTCAATTTTTCCTCATAAAATATGATGTTGTTAAAGATGATTGATCAAATGTTAAAATTACCAAAATATAAGTATTTTTATAAGAAAATATGACTTCAAATCTGTATGGATGGTGTTGATGAAGCAGATTTTTAAGGCGATGTTGTTTCGTAGTGTTTTCATAAATTTTGGACGTATAAACTGTGAGTTTTCAAATTGAAGGATTTTAAAAAATCAAGGTTGGAGGAGCACAAATGAATTTTCATGGTTTTCACAGGAGGTATGGGAACCTTATATTATTCTTTTGGAATGGTGAAGGAAATTAGGTAGTGGAAGGATTATAAATACAATTGGTATGCATACCGCGAAGGACGGTATGCAGATAGTGTATTGAAAATAGTTCATAAGAGGTTCATAGTTCGTAGATGGTAGGTCATTTGAGAATGATTAGAAGTGATCCATTGGTATATGGAATCATCTTCCATGAAGTAAGAAAATATCTACATGAACCGCAAAGGAAAAAACAGCTCATAGGAAGAGCATAGTGTATGGAGAAGGCTGCATCACATTGAATATTTGGGTAAACTAGATTAGCAATATTTTAGGTTCTATTTATATATATAAATTATCCTAATCTAATAATTAATATTGATTTATTTTCATTATTAATCATATTCTCTTTGATGATGTGTTTGGTGAAGTCCGCATAGCTCGTGAAGGATAATTCCATGAAGGAATGAGTTCATGGTGAAGAGATTCCACGAAGATGGAAGTATTATGTGGGGGATCATTTCTGCAAAACAGATAGTCCATAGAGAGAGTTGGAAGAATTAGTTTGAGGGATTGATATCCTATAAAATAAAATGGGTATGTGAGGTATTAGAGGAAAATAAAGAAATGTTTTTCTACGGAGTAGGGGTAGTACACTAAGCATCAATAGTACGTAGGGAATCGATCATCCCCTGAGGAACAATAGTTTGTGGTAGAAGTAGTGGTCCTTAATACACTCCCACCATGCTATGAACTTTAGTCTATGGATAAAACATGCATTTAGTAGAGGAATATAGATTGTTTTTGGACTCAAAGAAGTTTATACGAGCTTCTTGGTAGTAAAGAGAAGAATTGTTTGAAAGATGAAATTTTTAAAAGCTGTTAAAGAATCAACCAAACATTGTATAGCATAAATTTGTGAAAAACGAATAACATGTGCTATTGGATTGTATTCAAAGTGCTTCACAAGTGTAAGGGAATATCGTACACATTGTATCCAATAGAAAAATATTTTTTTCTTATTGATTATGTGGAATTATATTGTTTCAATACTCTACTAAGGATGTAGCTAATCTTGTTGAGTAGTGATTCTTGTAAACTCTTGTGTTCGTGTATATGTGTTTTTGAAAAGTGTTTAGAGGGGAAATAAATCTTTAATAGGATGATAAGGTTGTTTCAAAATTAAGGAAACATAAAATAAAATTGTATCATTGATTCACCCTCCCACTCTCACAGATACTTGAATCATGACTGGGAAAATGTAGTAATGTTATTGCTAAACCTGATTAAATGTTCACAATATTATCTCTGAACCAATATTTAATTTCCATATTATTATTTTTTGGACCTATTTGCAGGTCCATAATTTTATTTGGGGGACTGATTTCATGTCATTAACTTAATGAGTGAACCTATTACAATTTATACTTGTTAATAATGTTTAAATATGATGTGTATGCAAAAAATCTATGTATTATTCCAATTTTAATACCTTACGGATTGTTTTCTATGATTTAATTATGAATCATGTCTTATGAACTACCAAGATTTATGTCATAACTCATGATTATGATCTTTGATAGGTAGGGTATGGTTTTAAAATGTTATGATCATGTTCTCATACTATTATTTTCATGTTATTCTTATATATTTCTTTTATTTACCCTTACTAATAATATGAGCTCACCCATTCTTATGTTTCCTTTCCCCTTGTTATGAATAAATTCCTTATTAGCGTTTTTCGATGAAAATCACGAAATTGTAGTATCTTTGTGGGAACCATGGAAGAACTTTCACTAGATTATAATAGTGTGTTCCCTGTTTCCAAAGGCACTAAACAATTATGATACTCAAGCATGTGTTTGTGTAATGTAATGAATATTAATCTAAAAATATTTGATATCCATGTATGAGAAGCCTATGTTTTTACATGAACTAATAGAACACATACTTTATAATATTTTGATCAATAAACACTACTAGAAAATGGACCTATCCCCACGGTTTTCCCCAAAACTGTGAGGATAGGTCTCGGCTAAAATACATATACCCACGGTTATTAAAACCCATGGGTATAGGTTTCTTGTGTGTGTGTGGGAGTTTTTTTTCCCACGGGAAAGAAAATTTTTTGGGTGGGAGTCCTCTGCCCACAACTCTTCCCTCTATAAACACAGTTTATATAACTATATTTAACTATATATATACACAAACATAGGTGATGTTAGGGAAGTGGTAAGATGCTATGTTTTCAGCGAAGAGGTTGTGGGATCGAAACCCGCCGCCCGCATTATTTTAGGATTTATACCCACGGTTTTAAAACCGTGGGTAAAAGACTTTGACAGTGTGGAAATTATGTATGATGCTTTGACACTGTGGCACAACAGCTATACCCATGGGTTTTGAAAACCATGGGTATAGGTTGGGGACTTATACCGACACCACCAATGACCACGGTTCCTAAAACCATGGGTATAGGCTATACCCACGGTTTGGGAGGCTATAACCACAGTTTTGAACCATGGGTATAGGCCGTTTTTTCAATAGTGAAATACCACAAATCACTCATTGATGAGATAGTGTCGCAATAACTTAAAAGTGAACATCAATACAAAAATATCAAGATCTAGGGAGGTGTAGTTATATTCATGATTCCATAAATACTAAGACTCATAATAGATTACCACAATCTTCTGTATAAACACATAACCCAATATAAGGTGTGAAGTGTTACAACAAACCTCAAACACAACTTCCTCCTATTGTAGATGAAGAATAGGTTCACTGAATATCATCTCCTTTAAATACTTGAAAATATTATGGCATTGCTCAGTGCACAAAAATTTATGATCCTTTCTAGAAAAAGATCACATATTAGTCGCAATCTCAAAGAAATCAAGCATGAACCTCCTATTATATCCATTATTACCCTAGATATGTTATTCCTATACAATATTCTTGGGGGATACCCAAGAAACTACTAGCTCAATTTTTAATGTTTCTATGGATTCTCTATACTAGTATACTACACACCCTAATAAAAAACACTAGAGGCCCAAACTCACACTTCGATAGCTTGAAAAACAACATATCAAACCAATGAACTCCTATAATATCTTATGGATAATTTGTGTGCTTCTACTTCAACCCAGATAACATACGTATTTCATTGATAAAGACCTCTATAAACCAGTCCAAAAATTTATGAAATATAAAATTTATCAATCCCATGAACAAATTTGGAGCATTCATAACTCCAAATGACATCACATTGTACTCGAAATTCCCCTTAAAACATTAGAAAGTAGTCTTTGGGATATCCTCATACTTTACTTTCTTGTATTGATATCCATATCTCAATTTTGTCTTCAATAACTATCAAGCTAGATACCTTCAACTAATTGAATAAATTATGGATCTATGGGAGATAATGGTAGTTCTTCATTATCCCCAAATTCAAATTTATATCATCAACAAAAAATCATAGATTTCCATTTTCTTAATATAAAAATAAAATTGGAGATCCCCAAGGTAATATACTAGGATGAACGAGCCCTATGTAATATATTATTAATATATATTGTCAGTTCATGGGGCATGAAAGGGTTCATATGATACATATACATTGATATCAAAGAAATTCATGGCAGACATTCTATCCCAAACTAAATATTTCATCATGGGGGAATCGTCACAACGTCTTGGAGGAAGACATCAATGTATTATTCAAAACCTCAAGGAAACACCATTGGATGGAAATCTCCAACACATAAATTTAGACTTTTATTCAAGGATGGAATCTCAAAATACTACTCACTCTTTTACAGCTTCGATTTTGAAGCCTTCATCTTTCCATCTCAGCTTCAACCAGATCTTTGATGGAATATTCAATTTCAAAAAAATCTTTAATAGAGATCAAGATCAGGTTGAAAAATATATGAACCAAAACTTTGAATCATGATATCATCCCATGGTTTGTTGTCTCTTTTTTGGTGAGCTCTGGTGGCTTGAACGACATCAATAGTCAACTTCTATTTGATCAGCAACTTCCCTTCAGTTTTGGTTTCACCACAATACTAGAAAAATGACCTATAGACACAGACCTATAGCCATGGTTTATTTGGGTTGTGTTTATAAGTTGAGATATAGCCACCGTTATTTTAAAACCATGGATTTAGATTGAATACAACCATGGGAAAAAGCTATGGCAGTAGGTCCTCAATTCATTTTCCCTCCCTCATGGATTTACTCTTCTACCCATGACCCCTTTGCTCGAAACTTTCTCCTACGATTGATTATCCCCTCCCTCTTATGCCTTAACCTCTGACTACTCTACCTTCGGGTGCTTCTCCTATGGCCGGTCCACCTCGAGCTACTCCGCCTTCATTTGATACACTTATGGAAGATCCTCCTCTATTCATTCCACCTTTGGCTGCTCCGCTTCTGGCCACTCCTCCAGTTGCTCCACCTGTGGCCGATATGCCTCCAACTCTTCCATACCCATCATCCCGCTTTCTTCTACCTATTCTTTGGACCTGACCTTATACCCTAGGGTTTCGACAATATCATTCTACCCTGGTCTCCTCACTACTCTCCATTATGTTCTTGTGTCTACCTCAAATCATTATCCCTAATTCTACCATGTAGTTCATGTATCGTTGTCACTCTCGATTTCACCCTCACTATAACCATTCTCAAATGTTGACCTTCTCAGCATAGTAATCCATAGGTATTGTGGTTCTCTTCTATTACACATCATATGAAATTCATTTTAATATTTAACCCTAATTATTTGGATTCTATTACTAGTTCAATAATGGGATTCACATTATCTTATATTAGTATATTATGTTTAAAAATGGAAGGAATTAGTCATTATTTTTTCTAATATATTATATGTAGTGGATGTATTATTCTTATTTAGCATGAATCCTAAAAAATATATTTTCTTGTTTCATCTCTAATTTATATGACCCAATCATAGGGTATGTATCATTATCTCTCATATATTCATAATTCAATTTTAGTGTAATTTTATTCAAATAAAATCTTTACGGATTGTGGTTTGATAGTTTCCTAACCAATTTCTCTTCATACAACTCATCCCTTAAATACCCAAATGTATGTTTGTGACAATAATCATCATATTGATCATCACACTCTTAAATTTTCTCAAGTGGTTATTTTATACCATTAATGAGTTCATATATTCAAGCTCCTTAAATGTTTAACTAATTTCATAAATAATTTTAAACTTTCTTATTAATCACATCAATTGTGAAATAATCAACCAATTTATGTGGATGTTTCACAACCTGAAATACATTTTATACCTATTTATATTCCCTATATTTAAAAGTTATCATTCCTTGTGGAACATTTATCAAGAAACCTCTAGTATCTAGGAAGGGTTTTCCAAGGATTATGGGTAATTCTCTATCAATTTTAATGTCTGAGAATAGAAAATCACCTAGTAGTATAATCTTTTAAAATATATCTTGTAAGTATTCAATTACTCATACTAGGTAAGTGATGGATGTATTTACTAATGGTAAATCCACTATTATAGGATTAATATCTCCCATATCCAATTTCTTATTAAATATAAATGGATTAAATTAATGTTGTATATCAAATATACTTGATAAGTAAATGTTATTTTCCTTTCAAAATCATATAGAATTCTAAAACTATGAGGATCCTTAGGCTTTAATGAGATATTTCATTGAATTAAAACACTTTATTTTTCTATAAATAGAAGAATATAAAATTATTCAGGACTCCTATTATTTGTGATAATGTTCTTATTGAACTTAGTATTTGTGGAAATATTGGAATGTGATTCTTAAAATGGAATATAAAATTTAATATTTTATATAATTTCAATAAAACATAAGTAGTATTTATCTATATTAATATCAAGTTCTCTACCTGTTTTTGAAAATTGTGTAGGTGGATTATAATAATTGACATCTATGCTATCTAGCTTGAACATAAATCTCTTAGAGATTCATTCATTCCATATTCTTATTTATCAAAATATTTATTAGATTTTTTCTTTAAATTTTCATTACTTTCATCTCATTATTTCTGATAGTTTTCTTCCTACTATTTAGAATCTAATTTATCTTTTTAGTCTCTTTTTCATCCTTTCCTGTGACTATTTATCCTCCTCTTCTGGTAATTTACACGAATCCATATATTGAATTTTGCTAAATTGTATTAAGAATATTCAACTTATATATCATTGTGTTTTTTTAATGCAATCCACCCCACTTTAATTTTTAGATTATGGATGCTTGAATGACTACCCTGAATTAACTGAGCATGACTTGAGAATATTTGATTTTATACATTTCAAAAAATCATTTTTCTTGATTTGATTATTTTCTATCTCGTATATATTTTTTAATGTATTCTAATTCCCTATATCCTCTTTGAATTAATTTCAAGATTTATTACCATATATTTTATCTTGAATCCTTTATTCAGTTTATTATTTCTCATTGACTACATAAGGACCAACTTGTTTATGATCACCTTACTCTTTCCAAGAAATATTTAGATATTTATACCCTCAGGGGTTATAGCTATTTCAAAATGGATTATATCTCACTTAATATGTCATATACTTTCCCTTGTAACATACTTCCTCAATTTTTTATAGTGGTGAAGTTATTGCTAGAATGTAAAAATTCATGAAATTAATGGAACTGTGACTAAACATTCCATAGTTGATTAATTCCACATTGTTTCCTTATGAATTTGATATGATAATTTGAAATTATTTTCATTTAATTATATAATTTGGGGGCTCAAATCAACTATTAATGAAACTTTATTAAAAATATCACTATACCTATGATTCTATTTTAATGCGAGTTCATGTAGATTATATTTTAAATGTATTTGAGTTCCTTTACTATTTTATCACTATAATAGCCTCTTATAACTAAATAAATAAGGCTCTAACCTATTACATTAAATCTTTCATTAAGTAATTTCATTATTAGTGAGTGAGAAAACTGAAGAGGATGGAATTTTTAGCAATATTTGTTGAATCATTCCCAATGTTATTGAAAATTTTCTTGTTGTTTTAGTACAAAAATCGATATTTTGGTTTGCAAGTCAATGGTTAGTTATATAGGGTAAAATATCCTAGTAAATGAAATGTATATGAATTCCAATGTTTTGAAAGTGTTCGTTTCCTTTGGAAGTAATAAATTTCTTTCTTATTAGTTCATTTAGTATAGAATACTCCTTAATATATATAAATACATTGATACTTAATTAAGTTGGATATACAAGAAAGTTGTTTTTAAATCTATGATGAATGATAATGAACCCTCTAATGGAATCCCATTAATGGTAGGAAAGTTCTGCAAATGATGGTAGTTTAACAAATAGTTCCTCTCATTTGGTGAATTTCTAATACTTGATGGGTTTAAAAATACTATAACAATTTATAGGTCCCCTTTACTTGGTGAAATATATTGGTTTTTGAGAATTTATAAAGAAAAAATTGATATTGTCTCTCTTGTGATATCCTTGATAGATCATGAACATCCATATCTTTAGTTGTTTTTTTCAAAATTCTATGGAAATATTATTCTATCACTGGTATTAATGGAAATATTTTAACACTAAGTGATCTTATTTTGAACATGCACTTAAAATCCATGTAAATGTATCCTCAAATATACTATAATGATCAATTTATGAAATCATTAAATAAATTACATTTTTATATTGACTATAATGAATTATTTTTGGTTTTTTCTATTTGAAATGTAGAATAAAATGTGGGATTAAACCACTTTACTCTACAAAAATTCTAAAAAATATTAATAACTATTATATAATAGTAACTAAATAGACTACTATAAGTGCACAGGGTGTTGTAAAATATTATATGGGAGTTACCCATGTTATATATTTAGTTACAATCTTATTTATTTTCAAAATTATAATTTAGTTATGATAGAAGAAATAAAATAATGGTGTGTGACTATTGGTAATGTGTGAGGACTAAGTGAAATAACACAATAAATACTAATGTGTGAGTTATTGTAGAACTAAGTTATAGTTAAGAAAGCTAAAAGAAACCATGTAAATGGTAATAGAAATAGTGTATAAGGATTATGTGTTCTTATTTTGAGATAGTGGGAGTGTTTAGATAAATTTAACTATTTTATAATCTTTACACATAAATTTATCGATTTTATGCTAGAATGATTATTGTACCCTTCTTTTGTTCTCTCGACACACTCTCTAAAACCATAAATATAATCCTAGGTCCTCATAAGTTGTTTATGCTACCTAACATAAGGGAGATTTTCATTTTTCAGAGTGAAATGTCCTCTCTCTAGTGCATAATATGGATTTCAAATTTTGTTACATTGCTTAATCCTCAAATATCATTCAATTATAGATCAATTTAGTGATGAATTGAAAACTAATAAAATAATACCAAGATATAAATTAATTCAAGATTTCATAATAATTAATTACATCAAATCACTTTAACCCTAATATGAAATTAGTTAATCTTGATCATGTTAAAATAAATAGAATTAAAATGATAAAATGAATTATTCCAATTGATGATCCTCAGTTTAAATTTCTCTTCAAATGGATGGTATCCTCTCCATTATAGAACTCCCTCTCTATGTTTTTGTCTTCTATTTTATACCTCAGTATGGTTCTCGTCAAAGTTGGTGATCACTCCACATATTCAATAGAGGTTAGAATTATTACACATGTGAAACAACGCCAAATCACCCCCTTAAACTCCACTAACCTTGCTCAGATGACCATAATTTATCAAATCAGTGTCTTTTTTCATCTATAAAACTCTTTAATATATTACCTAATTTATTTTGTTTGGAATGTACAAGTATTCCCTTCATCCACACAATCTTTCCATGTACTCCATGTGTCTTCAAAACTCAACAATATATTTTGCTACCTTTTAAATATTCCCTATACAATAAACATAAAATATCACTCAAACTTGTTTTTTATTACTCACAATTTATATGAAGGCATTTCTTACCTTGTAATTACAAAACTAAAGTATTTATTTTACCTAAACCTCCATTGGGTTCCAATATAGTCGATGTTAAGTCCACAGATAGTTCCAAAATTGTGTTCTTGTATTAAGAATTTTCATAAGTACACCATAATTTGGTGTTCATAGACTTCATGGAATACACTGATACATTGTAATTCATTCACTATTCAATAAATTTGATATTTATTTACTTAATGTTTTCCATCCCTTAAATTGTTTATCCTTGGAATTTGGTTTATATCACCAGTTGGATCGCCTAAATTTTTAAATCCTATGAAAACAGAAAATGGAAACATCTAATAAAAACTGAAAGTTTCATTATCTCAACTTCACATGAAATTGTAATTGATTTTTTTTAAGTTTTATTAAGAAAAAATTCTCCTAACATTGCATATAAAAAATCCTATTTTGGTTCCCAAAAATTTGAATGCATTCCATGTGTTCATGCTTCACTATTATAAATATTAGTTTCATATAGAATTTCCATAAGATATTATTCCATAAATTTGATGTATGAAACATTACTTATCTAATTTTCTTTTATGAAAAAATTACAAAGTTTTGTTTATACATGTTTACTATATCACGTTTCAATGTAGGGAAACGTTAAAATTTATTCACTATATTGGGAGAAGATACTTTACAATGTTATCGTTAGAATTATTTTGGGTTCTTTTATAGAATACATAGTATAATATCTTAGTATTGATCCTCCAAGTATAAACTATTTGGATTCCATTTATAGTTCCATGGGTATAGAATGTTTTTCTAGTAGTGACAAAGGTCTTTCAATGTAGTTTATGTTATCATGTTGTGTTCAAAGATTCATGGGAGTTAGTTAATAATTGTTACAAATACTTGAGAATAACAAATATATAGAGTAGATAGGATATTCTATAGTCAGGGATACTCAAAGTTGATATATTTGATGTATGGGTCTTAGACTTCATTTTTCCATTTACTAAATATCATGGGAATGAGTTCATAAATTTTTCAATAGACTATGTGTCAGTTTGGAATGAATCTATTACATTACTAGATAGTATGGGTTTATATATGGTGATTTTTTTAGAAAATAAATCTTCTATAGATATACAGTTCCTATAACTATAATTAATGATAATGGTTTCCAATTTAAAAATAGTCATTTTAGAGAAATAATGAAAAAATGAGGATGCAAACACAAGAAAAGAACAACCTATCATCCATATATTTATAGGTAAGATAATGGTATAAAAAAGGATTTAAGGGGATTCTAGAGAAAATAGTTTGAAAATAAATACATGATTGAGTATATAAACTAGAGGATACAATTTAGGTATACAAAACAATATATAAATCACCAATTATAAAAAAAGATCTTAGCTTAAAAAAATTATCCATAATGGTCACCGCTGGTTTTATTCCATTTATTATTACTTTTTTATATTTGTGTAATTTATTTGTTTCTAATTAAAAAATTCTAAACCATTCCTTTTCATTGTTAGGTTTTTTATATCAAAGTAGATTCAAGAACAGTTTACTCTAAAAATATGCGTAAAGGAAAAAAACTTGAAAAGAACAAGTAAGTATCATTTAATATATTCAAGTGTTTTTCCATTGAAGTATTTACTTTATACCCACTTTCATGTTTTCATATTTTTTCCTATTCCTATTCCAATCTTGGCTCAGTTGATCTTTAGATTTATTTACATCGGCTTTAATAATTCCTTGAAATACCATAGTTGTATACATATTGCATTCACCTCTCTACCTTACATATCTAAACTTTATAGTACATTAATTAACATCCAAAACATGAGTAACATTTTTACTTTGATACATTATACATTATTGTATGTGTTTTATTTTTCAATACCATTGCCTCTTTTGTAAAGCCTTATCTATGGAAACTCTATATTTACTCATATATTTTGAATCCTTTCTATGTAAGTTTTCTACATCCACATAAATGAATTTAAAATTATTAAACCTTTATTAATATTCATTCATTAAAATAAAAATGATAAGAAAAAAATAATACATTAGGTTATATATAAAGCATAAAAAATTTGTCGATCATCGTAATATAAAATTCCAATAATACATACACAATGAAAAATACTAAAATATATATAAAATATAATTCAAAAAAGTACATATGATCCTTCTTATACTTACACTAATACTATGATACAAAAATATTTTTTAGGATTACAATGATTATGTTAATGCTTAACTAATGCTTACCCAAAAAAACTATGTGCACACCCCTGTATACATATAACATGCATATACTATTTGAAATTAAATAAACATTATATCTCATGTTCTGGAGTGGTTTTTTGAATGTTACTTATGTTCACACAGTTTTTTTATACGTTTTATTTTTATTATGTTGTAAGCTGCAAGACATGATGGCTGTCAGTAGGGTAGGAATTTAAGTGCAGTAGGTTATTCTTGGTAGGGATTAAGTGCAAGAGGATGTAGATAAGAAATCTTAATTTTCGCTTTAGTAATAAAGGTAATCATTACAATGATATTTCCTATTTTAATGATTTTAAATTTAATTGGTATTACAAGTTATCTTATATAATTTTTGAAGGAATATTATACTCATTGATTAGTTATAGACCTGAATTTGGTATACACCTTCCCATTTCTATGAGATGGGTTTTTACCCGTAACTCAACCACTAACTGAAATATTATGAGGTTAGATCATTGGGGAGGGAGTCCTTATTACCTTATCCTATTCAAATTATGTTCGAAGTGTTATGATCGAAGATAGCATGTCAAGTATGGATTCTTTCAATATAAGAAGTTTTCATTTATAGTTGATATTGATTTTCAAGGTACTTCATTATCTACTTCTAATATGATTTGATTGATAACTAGATGTAAATTTGTTTTCATATATATTAATTTAAATGAGTAAATTGATCAAAACCATGCATCTACATGTATTTCTTATTTTTTTAAACATGGTGGTTTCTTAATGAGCATTATATGATCAAACTCTATAGGTGTACTCTCATGGATATGTAGTTCTGTGGTTTGTCTTGTAGATTCCTATAGGTACTAATAGATATTTTGATGATCTATTTATGTTTTACATTGTCGTTGTTGGTATGAGTTGTGTGCCTCCTTATGTTAGAATTGGGGACTAAATATCATGTTTGGAACTTATCCATTTATGTCATAAATCTGTTTTAGACAACAAAATTTTACCTCAAACAAGATTTTCTAATGCATGAAATGTATTTCATTAATGTAGTGTTGGTTTTGTTTATTTTTATTCAATTAAACCTAGGAGGTAAATCACTCCCCGACCATGCCCCTAGACCTATAGCCCTTACGCGAGATATTGAGGATCAAGAAGTGCTCATCGAGTCATGTGGTGGCCTAATCCAGGTATCCTTTATGTGATTCAGATCATAGTCATTTAAAAATGGTATTTGATGAAGATAATGATACCATTTCTCACTTAGATCTATTAGGATAATTCTGACATTAAGTATAGTGACATCCCATGGCAATGGCCCTTCTCTCATTTATTTTGATGGTTGCGTGCAGAGTTTTTTGGTTGGTTTAAGGGAGGGATGGGCCAATTTTTATGGATGTTATTGATTAGAATATTATTTTGTTTTCTCTATCTGGATGATTGAATTATCTTCATTTAATGTATCTGAGCGATCAGTTGAAATCTACTGATATTGGGAGATGTTGGACACTAGCTTCATTGTTTTTTAAATTCTTAGAGATGGATTAGATGTTTTTTATGGTAATGTTTTGTTATACCCCCATATTTCACTATTCTCATTCTCGCTACCTTGTGTGTCATTTCTTATCATTAATTGTTATTTGTGCCTATTCTTTGGTATTGACTTTCATTCTTATTTTCCCCTATAGGTTTTGTTGGGATGAGTGGATTTTATGATTATTTTTTTATGTTTTTATATATTTATTAAGACATTAGGTGATTTTTTGGTACAGTAGATCATGATACAATGTGTTTTCAATGATTTTGTGATGATATTGTGATTGTTGTGAGTTTTGTGAACCTGTTTGGTTTTCAGTTTTTTCCGATACATTACAAGCATGGAGTGATTCATCATGACCTCACTCTTGAGAGTTTTTGTTTGATAAAAATTTGGAAATAGCCCCTCTAAAATTCCATTGATTTTGGATGGTCAATATTTTAAAATTGTAGAATGGTTAATTTTTTTTTGGGTAGTACTTATTACATGGATCTAAAGGTTCTTAAACACAATTATGGTCTAGAGATTGATGTATGCACTGTTAAAGAAATTTTGTACAATTTTCTTTGTACAGTGTTAAAGCAATTTTTATTGTGTAGTGTTTCTGCATGATGGTTTAATAGAGTTGCTATATCATCATAAATGGGCTCTAGGATGCTTCATATTTCTAGAGCATAAGTCTACATGAGCTGAATCAGAATGGAAATCTTCGGTGTGACAATAGTTTGTATACTGCAATTTTATTCTATCAATTTCAGTTTTTGTTTGATGGTGAAAGATCATTTCACATCTTGTATTCTTTGTACTCCTTTTTATTTTAATAAATTTAGGTGATTAATTAGATCTATTAGGATAGTTTAGATTAAGATTATACATGATGTAGGATATTTAATAATTCATATGTAACCAATTAAAATAAATACAAGCCCCTTTATGATAGAATCTAGTGTTACCAAGGTTTTTTGGGTTGCTAGGCTAGACCGAATACTATATAAGGTTTATTAATTTAAATACCTAAAACTTTTGAAAGTATGACCATGTTAGTATCATAGGTCTTGAATGGGATTCATTTATTTTTTCAATTTATGAATTATTTATTAGGATCCTTTAATAAAATTCATAGTTGTGATATATAATTGAATATAGTTGAAACATTAATTAATTATAAGAAACTAATAATGTATTTAATTTTTTTCATCTATACCTTATTAGGGGTGATGTAGTTAATTGTGTTAATCACCTAGATGGTTATTACCACCCCATTAATTAGTATGTTTGTAATATTTTTCTACTTTAGTGATGTTTACTAGGATAGTCAATCTGGAAATATTTTTTATATCCTTTAAATTCTATTTTAATTGCACTGCAAACATAATGAGATCTATGATTTCTTTTGAATGTATTATCATGTCATGTAGGAAATTAAATGTGAATTCATGGGTGTGTGAAGATAGGGGCCTAATTTTTGAACACCAGATCATTTCTAGCCTTCCAATTGAAGGAAGTAACTGAGGTTGTGACTACAAGAAGAAGATTATAGACCTGGTTACTCATATAAACATTAACAATGGACATCAACAAATTTCCCTACTGCCTGTCTAGGAATATGAAAGCGAAAAATCAGTTAAAAATCTAGCATTGTAGAGAATTTGTCCAAGGAGTTTTCAAGTGCTAGTGATGATGGGAAGAGGATTGTGTTTGGTGGTATGGAAGAGGAAGCAATTAATCTGGATGGATTTGCTGTTAGATATGGAAAGATCTATCTGAATTCTAAAATATAACATCTTGGATAATGTTGAAAAATATAGGAAGAATGAAATTAAGATGATTGAATGCATTCTTGGGAAGTTGATCAGCCTGACTAAAGAAGATGATTTCACTCTCAAGAAGAACATCATGTCTACTTTCATGTAATCCCTATTGTTTGGAGTTTCATTCAACCTTCAGTTCATAAATTTTATCATTGTGGGTAAAGTACTGTGTATTTGGGTGGTATAAGTTCATTTTTATGATGGGTTTTTAATATTTTATTGATAATTCACAATCATGCATCAAAAAAAATATTTATTATTAATCTTTTATTAGAATTTTGGGTCATGTAATAGAGGTGTGGGATAAAAATAACCTTGTATTATAATTTTATTATAACTATTTTTTGTAGTATTTCTTGGATATACACATGGTTTTGAACCACAACAGTAGACCTATAGCCATAGTTCTCAACCATGGTAGTAGATCTACATCCATGGTTCTGAAATGTGACTATAATCTAACATGGAAAAAGATATAACCATGGTTGGAAACCGTGTCTATAGTTGTATTTCCACAGTGGAAACTGTTACTATAGGGATATAGACATGGTTCAAACTGTGTCTATAGTCGTGACCCTATTTCCATGCCAATAGGAGACACAATCCACCAAAATATGTCTATTACCTATATCCATATTTATAAACCGTACATATAGCCTGAACTTTGAGTAGCGCTAGATTGGAACCAGATCCTTCAATCACGAAAACCTCTTGTTGGCCGGTACTAGTTCATATTATTCAACCTTAAAAGAGATTAAATACAACAAGATATCAACATGGTTCATCTTCCTTACATCTAAGTTCAAGAAGATCCATATCCTAATTCACCTTCCCATAGTCAAGCTCCTCTAGGATTCTAGTAGTCAATAGATTCTCATGAAATCTTTGTCGATTGTACTTGGTTTGACACAACATTATAATGGGGAGGGGGGATGGGATCCATGCTTGGTCTCAATAAAAATTGTATCTTTGATCATTTACATGATTTTCATATTCCATATTCAGCTATGTTAGGGTTCCATAGACCCAAAATTTGGATATGTAATTTAGTTATGTAATTTCCTTTTGTAAATCCCATATGCAGAAGCTATTCAAAATTGGTTACATTAATGCCTTATACGTGAGGTGCCCTTTGAATTTGGATATGTGGTCATCACTTCAAATTCTACTACATGGGGAATTAATAAATTCTAGAACAAAATGATGTTGCATCCAAAAAAAATATACAACCACTGAATAAATGATATATAAAAATAAAGTAAAACAAAAAAGATTATTCGATAAATACCTAGGTAAAACCCCTAGGGCTATGAAGCTAACCCTATCATTTTCCCATAACTGGGTTTAAATGGAGTAGGTTCAGGTCATGGAAAAATAAATAAATAAATAAATAAATAAACCATTTCTCTCATGAAAACTTTTTAACCAAACACCCAACACCGAGGAAGGTTATATCATGCCTAAGGAAAAACCTATATTCCAGATTCAATGGTAGTCTCAGATTCTTGATCTGAAACTCTGTTTGGGAATAATTAAATTATTTTTGAAAAAATATGCATGTGTGATATAATATATTTAATATTTTTATTATATCAACACTGAGGATCATTGGTCCTCATAATATCGTGTTGTCTTGGCGCTTGTCTCCATAAATATTTCTTAAAATATTCCAAAGTCTTATAAGGAAAAAATATAGTAATTATATATTTAACTTTGGTAGAATTTTACTATAACAAAAACTTCCATTCAATAATCAAATGGTTTTGTATAAATAATTATATGACTAGAGATGTTGACTACAACTTGTTGGGATGAAGTTGGTGAAAGGAAGTTTATAGGATGAGAACTTGTTGAGCAGATAATAAAAAAGGTAAAGACTATTCAGACTCATATTAAAGAATATCAAATATGAAAAAGAGTTATTGTAATAACTATAGGAAATATTTGGAATTTCATGTGGAAGATCACATTTTCTTGAAAGTATATCCATGGAAGGGTGTTATAAGGTTCAATAAGAAAGGGAAACTGAGCCCTAGGTATATCGAACCTTTTTAAATTTTTTAAAGAATTAGATATGTGGATTACTGATTAGAAATGAAACCAAGTATATCTAAATTACATGATATATTCCACATATCATTTTTAAGTAATAACATTCCAGACCCAATGCATGTTCTCACCTTTGAAAAAATAGAATTGGAACCTAATCTATCATACTATGAAGCGCCTATCTAGATTCTTGACATTAGAGAACAAGTTTTGAGAAATCAGATGACTCGAATGGTAAAGTTAATTTAGTGAAATCATAAAATGGATTAATCAATGTGGGAACTAGAGGACGTTATAAATAATAACCACCCTCATTTGTTTAAAATACAATATCTATGAAAATTTTGAGGATGAATTTTTTATAGGAGGAAAGAATATAACACCCTGTATTCAATTATAGTAAGTGAGCATTATATTTTATTAAAACTATAATACAATTAAAATTTTAATATTTCATGGCATAAAAATTCTAATATGATGGTATGAACATCAATTTTGAACTTATTTGATCAAAACAAGTTTAGAATTAATTTTTAAAACTTTCCCTTAGAAATAAGATTTTATGAATAATTGAAAATGTAGTATTTAACTATTCCTCATTTTATTTATAATAAAATTTTATAATATGTTGAATCAATAATTTATTGATTATAAATTTTATAGAAATAAAGATAAGATCATTTGGAGGTAAAGGGGATATTTTTCAGAAAACCTTTTAAAAAAAGGCATAATGTCTTTCCATTTTAATTAATTTAAATAATATTTAATGATGAATGATTTAAATGAAATGTATAGATTATATATCTAAATATGTGAATTTAAATCCATAAAATGATGATTATTATTCATATAGTTAATATAAGATCGTCTTATTCTTAAAAAATACATTTCTTGAAAAGATGTTTTTTGACACGTTTTGCGGGTTTATTTTTAAATTAAATTCTTCCACTTCTATGAATTGAATTTGATAAAATTGATTCCATATTTTGAATTATAATAATTAATATTATTTAATAATTTCAAATTATTTTTTATTCATAATGAATAGTAAAAATAGTAAAAATTAATTATTGCGGTTAAGGTTAAAACGAGTTTACTAGGGGTTAAACCAAAATTTAAGGGTACTTTTGCCAATTAAACTTGTAAAATCCTAAGGAATAGACATATTTAGACATTATAGTATCCAAAAATTTAATATATGGCTATTTGGAAGAATTTTTATTGAGAATTACTTTATCATATTTTGTTCTTTTAGAAAATTTCCAAGAGGGTCCCCTCCTCCACTTATAAAAGATCACTTCTGCTCCTCTACTCTTCACACTTCAAGATACTTTAAGATCAGAAAATAACTACCCAAAACCATTATCTACATCCATATAGATTCCCTAGAGTAATTTTTTTGATCATAAAAGCACCCTAGGAAGTCTTTAGGTATAATCCTAAAGAGGTTTTCTAAATAAGAGGTATAGTTCTTGACCATGAATATTCATTTTATTACTTATTATACCTGCTTTAAATATTATTATACCATTATGATATAGTAACATAAGTATCTTCAATATAATAAGATGTTATTATGTTAATTTAATAACTTATATCCATATCATATTCCTTCAAATGGGAAACAAAATCGTCGATCGTGTGTACGGTGGACTACCACCTCACAAACCGATGTATTTCGTCTTCTATCACTACCCCTCATGAATGGATATAATGATATATTTAAATTATATATATGATATTTATGAAAATACTTCTAGATTTATAATATCGCATATACCTTATTACATTCCAATCTATTGGAAAATGATAACGTCGCTCGTGCGTGTGTGTGGACTACTGCCTGTATGAAGGGATGTGATATGTTTTTTATTTCATTTTGACATGGATATTAATAAGTATAAATTTGATGAATATATATTATATATATGATATAAAAATTATTCTATAAAGGTGAATTATTATTTACATTTCTTTCATTCCATCCATCTAAAAAATGGAATCAACTTTCATGTGTACGTATGACCTACCGACTCCACGAATGGTGTAATTCATTTTCCAATATATACTTTTATAGATGACTCTAAATATGTATATAATGAATATATATGATATATATATATAATTATTAAAATTATGGAGATTATTTAACCATGATCAAAGTTAAAGGACCAAAACTACCGAATCAAAACACACATGAAAAACAAAGTAGTTATTTCCTAAAATAATGATTTTAACAAATAATTGATAATAAAAGGGTGATAAAAGGTTATAAGTAATTCATATATGGTATTATAAATATGAATATTGTTCCATTATAATTTATTAACATGTTTATAAACATTATACAAAAGGTTAAATCACATTCAACTAAAGGGAAGCGTGAGGTAAGAGATTTTATCTCAATTTCCACTCCATTAAAAATCATTTGGTATTATGCACATATTTAATTATATGTGGTTTATATACTATCCCTTTAAATTATTTGAAATTAGTAAATATTTATTAATAATTATTAATGTTTCAATTCATTTTTATTATTTTAAGGGGCTAAAATTTAAAAGTTACCAATGAGGTAAGGATTTATTTTACAATATCATTTTTTGGGATTGCCTAAATTTTTCTGGAAGGAATATTATAATCCATCCTTCATAAAATCCATCTAATTTATTATCCTATAGATATTTTAGGAGTTTCAATTTTTTTCTTCTAATTTTCCTCTTCTTTTCACTTGAATCAAGCAATAAAATTATTAAAATAAAAATGATTTTATTTCTCTTTAATCAAATATTTTTCTTCCTACATTTCTATATTTTTCTAATTGGTTTTATAAAATTTCATTTTATCACAAAAAAGATTTTTTAAGGTAATTTTAATTTATAATTGAGTTTTAAAAGGTTTTAAAGAAATATTTCTAATGTTTTCTGACAGTGCTGCTTTTGACTTTACAAAAATTCAAATGAAATGTTTTTAATGTATACATTTTTAATAGACTTCCCCACTTCCATAACTATTTTATGATATTTAGATTCTTCTACATGTTTTTCATTATTTTACAAATAAAAAATCTTTAATTAAATATTATTTTAATATTTCACTTACATTTTATTTATTTTTCCAAAGGATATTTTTTTATTACAAAATCTATTTTTACGATGAACATATGTTTATCACTTATCCCTTATTAAGTTTATAGTAATTAAATTTATCTTGAAATATTCAATTTCTTGTGATCACTAGAAATTATATTTTTATTAAACATACATATTCTTTTCATCATAGATATGATTATTTCTTAAAATCTATACCTTTTTTACATATAGTGTTTTACTATGAAAGTTATTTTATTAACTGGGGGAATCTTGATAAATTCATATTCTTTACTCAGTATAGATATTTATTGATAAGGCATATTTTTTATAAATTGAATTTATCATTCAATATATGAGGAATGTAATGGAAATGTAGTGATGGGTGGGGAACATTTATAGATAGTCCCTTAATGCATTAGTAGTCTCATAAGATGAATCTGTTGGACAAATTAATTGGGGTTTTGGTGTATAACTACACATCAATTAAACTTTCTTGGAACAAGGTATTGATGGTATATATATAAAGATATTTGAGATCATGAAGTCCAATATTATGTATTTCCTTCATTTAGAATTTAGTTATTTTTATCCATGAAATTTTTGCATTTATATTATCCATGGATGTATTTTTTTGATCTATTTATTGATTAAATGAGATGTGTTTTCAGTTATTTACCTTTCCATATTGATTATGCCTTATTTACTCATGATATGTTTTATTATACGTAACCATTACTGAGTATTTGAGATCATCCTTATTTTTTTTCCTTTCCCCATGATATAAAGATGAATTCTTTGAATGAGTCTCATGGATGATAAACATTTTCTTTTCTTTTGTTTTATATTATATTTACAATGTAAAATGGGTATCATGTATGTATTTGGTTCTCCAAAACTATTAAACTGAATGGTCCTTCAAGATTAGATCCCTTGTATCTATTCCAATCTAATAAAGTTGGCTCTAGATTTAGGTTACTAGATTCAGAGTTGTTACAAAAATGATTATCACAACATCAACCAAAACAAAATATAGGACACTATATAGTAAATTAAGAGGTAACATCAAGAAATCAATTCATAAAACGCATGTGGTCATAAAGACCCAACTTTGTATTTAATCTGTATACCATGAAATATTAATTATCTTAAACTTATGATAATTCCCATTTCAATTATCAAATACCCAAAATTATAATATAATTATTACTATAAAAATATGAATGAATAATACTAAAACATGCAATTATCCATTTTCCTCTTTCATTAATAGTTTTTTAGATTATTAAATCTTAATACTTTAAGTTACAACATGTTAATTACTTAAATTTATATCATTGAAAGTATTAACAACAATATTTATAATAAACTTTTCCATGAGATTTTCTAGGATGGTTTTTTTCATCCTATAACATGTAATTAACTGAAATATTTAAATTAAATAGTATCATGTGATATAGATAATTCTTCTTCTTCCTTCACATGTTTTAGGATTATTAAATTATCATTATTTGTGTGATTATTTTCCCAATTATTATCTTATTATGGTTATTCACACTTATTTAAAAAAGGAATGAAATAATGATATAATCACACTTGCACTCAAACAAAATAGAATAAATAGATCCTATACCTTGTGGAAAGAAGATTCAATGCTCTCAAAGAAAGAACAAATGATCTCGGATCAATTATGACTAAAGGAAACAAGACAAAAACTTAAGGAAGACCCACTGAAACCTAAGAACAATAATACACCATCCGTCATTTCTCAATTTCCATCCCAAAAATAAAGGAATCCTTACAAAACAAACTCCTAGAAAAGGGAAGAATAGGGGTAATGAATAGGATAGGAGAAGAGAGGGTACCTTGATTTTTAAGACTTTGATATAGATAAACCAAATGGTTAGACTCTCAAGGAGAAGAGGATATAAGGGGGAAATAGGTCAAGGGGTGTGGCAGGGTTTGGGAGAAAAATCATAAATCTAAACCAAGGGGTAGTTGACCCTCTACATATAAAGTAATCTTTTAAATTCTCCACCACAACATAGTGAATCGTACTATGCTAGTGGTGAATGTCAGTCGAAGGTCGATCCACTTATTCAGAAATAGAATCAGTTTATTTTGACACCCCAAAATGTTAGTTTATTTTTCTTTAAGAATAGTACTTTGATTGATAGTTTGTGTCATATGCAAAACCAAGATTAAGTGAACCATGATATAATATTGAAATATTTTTATTCAAATGTGACTATTATAACCTAGCCATTAGTTTAGTGGATATGAATAAGAGTAACCAAATTTTGAAATATATGTCGAAAAGTTTTCCATATTCAAATGTAATGATTAATTACTATAAAATAAGTGTTCAATTTTGAACAATAATAATTAAATTTAATAAGGATCAAAAAGTTTAAAAGTATAAATGGGTCATTTTTTATAAAATTTGGCTTTATTTATATTTTGTATTTTCATTTAAAAGTGAAATTTATGATTTTAAAAAAAATATTTGATAAAATTGGAAACATTTTTGATATCATCATATCAAATATAACTTAAGGTGAATTTTTAGTATTTTTCTAAAAAGATTGATTTTTAGGTAAATAATGAAAAATACCATTTTTATAAAAAAAATTCTATTTAAGTGTTTAAAATGTCCCATTAAATTTTGGATTATTTTTAAAAAAAAATTGGCCACCTTTTTAAGCATAATTTAATTAATTCAATTATAATCAATATTTTATTTGATTTTTGTATAAAATCATTTTTATACTTAAAATAATTATTTTTCTAAAAAAAATTCGATGCATTTCACACACATATATTAAAATTAATTTTTACCAATTATGAAAATTAAATCATAGAAAATATATTCCATATTTAGAATCAGCATATTCACATTATGCAATAAAATTCAATTTCATTTTTAGTCATAATGAATAGAAACCATAGTAAAAATTTATTAGCATGGTAAATGGTAAAGTGGGTTAAACAGGGTTAAAATTATGAGATAAGGCTTAAAAATATATCAAAAACATGAATTAACCTAATTGGGTGCATGTATTTATTCCATTATCATCATGGATTTTAAAATATGTAATTTTTTTCCACTTTCTTGTTATTATTACCTATTTATTCTTTTAAGTAATTTGTATTTACAAAAATGTCACTCTCTTTCTTTTAATATCTCGAATATGTTTTCATGTGACTAAAAAATATTACAAATGGTTATAAATTCTTATTTAAAATATTAATAAATCATTTTTATGATAGTTATTTATTTTTATTTTTTGGTAATGGTTAACTACATAAAATTCTTACGCATCTCTGATGTAGTGCTTGTGTAAGTGGATGAAAAATCAAAGTAAATTATTTTAAAAATATTAAAAGTGATGTGTTTTGGATAAGTTAAAGTATTGAAACATTTTTTTGGATCAAAATTAAAGGTCAGTAATGTTTTAAATAGTAAAATTAAAAAACCATAGTAATCTTGATGTTTTTAAAGCCAATTTATGTGAATAATCCAAAAATAGACTTTAAGAATATTTTATGTTAAAAAATATTTAATTAGTTGTTTTAAAAATCTTGAAATTTTTATATTTTTTCAAGTGAATAGGAAATTGTCATGAACCAACCTAGGTCGACCATGAACCGGTCACTCGAGCCGGCCTACGGCATGTACCGAGGGGCGTTCCTGATCCCCACGGGTTGGAAACTAGTGTTGGTAATCAAAACATAGAAGAGGGAATGAATTGGCCCATAAATAAAATAAAGGTAAATAAATAAAGACTAACAGTAAAAACAAAAACTAGAAGCATGAAGAAAATAAATTGCGCATACCTCTTTATGACCACCTAGGTCACCAACCAACTCATAACCAAGCTCACTCCAACATTGAGCTGCTGAACCAGGAACCAGTATGGGAAATTGAACCTGCAATTAGAAAGATATAATATGTGTGATCACCGAGATGCTCAGTAGGGATACTAGGAATAAACTACTGAATCCAAAAGTTCTATTTTCTGATGCACTCTATAAACATAGGTTTTAAATAAAAGTATGAAAATAGATTTTTCACATTTTAAGAAAAATAAGTAACATGTTTTTTCCCTTTAAATTAAACCCAACACATCCTACATACCACTCCAAAAACCACTTTTCATTTTATAAACAAAACCAAGACAGAAATACCAAGGCTCTGCTAAAACAAAACAGGTAGACAATACAAGATGGGAATACACTAACAGGTATACCTAAAAGTAGACAAGCAATTTAAATAACTAAGTAACCATGATTGATCCTAAAAATACCTAGAATACCCCTGGACTTACTTGGTTCAGAACTACCTACCGGCGTATTGTGAAGTCCCATAGTCTATAACCAACTGATCACCCTCGTAGAAAAAGAAATTAGTGGCACTCCCCATATGGACTCTATACTTACCAGTGGGTACCAACCCATCTAATTATGGCTGATAAGAAACCATCACTTGATCAACTAAAAGACGCCCAGGAACCCATGGTGGTTTTAATAATCATATTGTGTAAGTAGGAGGCCCTCGTACGCGTGACTCACCTTACTATGTCGTCACCTCACTTGCCTACCCCAAACACGAACGCTTCTATGTGTTTACCCATAAAGGGTTACCCTAGATAGGATCACCCCATATACTTATATATATATATATATATATACATGTAAAATATACTAAGTGCCAACCAGGCCATAAAATCATCCGGTTTTCAAAACCACTTTATTAAACACTTGGAGTTGTCAATCAAGCCTTTAGTTTTACATAATCAAATGCCTTTACGAAAATGTTTCACAAGCTCTTTTAAAAAAAATATAAACACCACTTTTGTATTTAAAAATCCAAATAGTTCTTTAGGTTCCAAGTTTCAAAGCATTACAATAAAAGTATTTACTTATACTATGTACAATTTCGTAAAAAAAATAAACCAAACAACGCCTGACACCACACACTCAACAAAATATACACCAAAATACAAACAGGCATATACTCATGGATTTATTTTCAAACCAATTTAAAGAGTTTCACGAAGAGACCCACAACATTTAGAAATCAAGAACCTCTTAGAAAATAGAGTTTTTGAGAAAAATACCAATTCAAAGCACCATATTCATTTGAGGGCACGTCCATGTGTGCACCTAGTGCACCCATGGGTGTGCCAACATCTAATGGTGCATCAAACCTCCAAAGAGACGCGATATCATTTCCACAAAAACACTAAGTTCCATAAAAAACCAACTTAGAAAAAACAAGTTCCATAAAATGTTTCTACAAGAAAACACCACTCAAGACATCCAACAATACCATTTGAGGATAAAGGCATTTAGTTCCAACCAAGTTAGCAAGGCATAAACATGTGCATAAATAGAGGATCATTCTAAAATCCATTTTTAATCAAATATTTCAACAAGAAAACACTACCATAAGTTAACTATAAACATAATAGAGGTGATAAACATAACCTAAGATTTAATTAAGAAACAAAAGGCATTAAATGGATTAAAATTGGAAGCAAGGGCATGAAAACGCCTACACATAACCAAGGAACTATTTCAAAGCTGTTTTTAACACTTTTAACCATTATAAAAAACACTACAATGAATAAACTATCATTATTATAAAGGTGAGAATAAAATTTAAAAATTAAATGAAATAATTCAAGTGCATATGGAATGCTCTGGATGAGGGAAAGGATAGAAACGCTTACCTCAAACAATGGTCACACCATGCTTTTCAACTCAAATAGCATCTCGCTCGCACGCATTCACTTCCATATATATATCCTTAAACCGATGCATGTGTTCCCCATGCCATGAGGGAACACACACCCAGAAAATAAATATATCTATACACCTCCATACCTGGGAACATGTATGCGCACCTTCGAAACTGACCACAACTCCATGCGATAAATCCCCAGGACTCAAAAACACCACAAATCCCTAAAATAAAATTTAAGCCAAACAATGCAATCAAGATACAATTTAAAAACCAAACCTCGCAAAGTTTACAAGTAAAACCCAAATAAAATTTTCACCATTTTTTAAAACAAAACTAAGGGCAACACCCCAAAAATCACATCAATTTACTTTAAAAGATCATATCACATTTTATCAACACCCCAAGTGCAAAAACACATAAATATAATTAAATAATCACACCAAGGACCAAATTTAACTGATTCCATCAACACCAAAACATCAAAAAAAGATATAAAAGGATACTATAGGGATGAAAATTATATTTTAAAAATTATCAAAATAATATTTGGGACTTAAACAAGCATATCATCGTAGACGCATGTAGACGTAAATTAGGAATTGAATCAAAAAATATTTTTTAAAAATTCTAAAAAACATTTAAGGACACTATCACAGGATAATTAAGGGAATAACCAAGCTGCAAAACCAAATAATTTCTATAAAATGATAACTTGGATGTCAACGGCAGACTGAAATGTAGTCAATCCACTTCGCCTTCAGTAGTGGATTTCAGAACACACAAGAACAATATCTGAGGAGGTATTTTCATACCCTATTCAAGAAATAACACAACAATCACATATTAGCCTAACCTTAAGGTTCCGGTTAAATCCAAACTGGGTATTGAAAGAGAAACAAAATTCCAACGTGATAAAGAAGGACATTGGGAATGGTATTACCTCGAAGAATCAGACCTCAATTGGGGACCTCATTCGTGGAGGATTCGAGATGAATTGATTGTGGAAGGGAGGGTTGCATACTAAAAAGGGGCGTTGTAGGGGAGGTCCGGCCAAGGGAAGAGGGAGTCGGAGTGAAGTCATCACGCACAGGTCGAAGTAGTGGTTCTATGGGAACAGGGCACACTGGGAGGAAAGTTGGTTGGTGAGCGAGATGAAGACCCGGGTTGGGGGATGTGTGTGCATGAGGGAGAAAGGTCACACCAGATGAGGTTGGTGCAGGGTGGATCTCCAGCAAGGATTGCTTGGTTGGTGCACTGTAAGCCGGTCGGGGTTGGGAGTAGGGTTGCATGAATCTAGGGGGTGTTCGTTGTAGGTAAGGGAAGAGAGAGGGGGGAAGGGTAGTTTTAGGGTTTAAACAACATAATAATAATAATATAATAATAATAATAATAATAATAATTGATATGTTAATAATAATAATAACATACTCATAATAATAATAATAATAAAAACAACAATAATAGGATAGTAATAATTTTCTTTCTCAATAATAATAATAATAATAATAATAGTAAAATGATGATAATAATATTAATAATATTAATAACAGCAACAAAATAGTACTAATATCAAACTTAATGATAATTAAAATAAAAACATTGTTTCGTTTCTTTTTGAATAATAATAATCGTTCAACCGCACATTCTCCAAGACCGAACGCACGGTCGCCTCTAGCGGTGCGGTGACCGCCCACCGGCCTGAGACCCGCCAAAATTTCAAAGTTTCACATAAAAATTCAAACCCAGACCCAAACCCAACTCTATCCAAAAGACACGGGACATAGAAAAGAATAAAAAAAAATAGGCATCTGTGGTTGGGGTGTGACAATTCTCTCAACCACAGACACTTTCTACCCCCAAAAATTCTCCAAGCCAATAGTTGACACAACATGAGTCTGTGCCTAGACAAAGTCATAGAGAACCAAGAGCCTCATGGTGACCATTCTCAACAAACATCACACCTAACCAATTCAAGGAAGACTGTAACCCGATATTGAGGGGAGAACATGGGAGGGTTCTCCCCACCACGAGAATTCACTAATACGGAAACCCTTGAAACTCGAACACCCCCCCCCCTGGGGGGTGGGGGGGAACACAGGAACTCCCAAACCGAACTCATTCATTTTCCCCACATGGACCAAACAACACACCTGAGACTTTGACGGGAAGCTTTCTACGAAATAACCCAGGAACTTGAGGATGAGAAATTAACTCAACACCTCCCATAAATTTCATGAAACGAAACATCCCCCTAACAAACACAACTAAGACCAACTCAAAATTAGAATAGGTCTGTTTATCCCTGGACCCAACATCTTTTAAGGAATATGAATGATCTAAAAACCATGCTAAGAGAAAATAAGGCTGCTTGGATTGCAGTCGAATGAGCTCATCACACCACCACATTGAGGATGAGTTTACGAAGGCAACAAGAATCAAACAAGAAAACCTTGGATCTTTCCATCTGAAGTTGAAAACATGATCCAGACCGAGGTTACACACACCCTCTACAACTCTTGATTGTACGCAAGCTTCACCCAAAAACCTATGGCAGGGGCCCTGATGATTGAAGTGTATCCTATCTCACAGTCAGGAATTTGCATCCTCTATTCCCTAACTCCTTTATCCCGATTGACGCTTCTTTTAGAACTCTCCTTGGTGACTTGAATAGTCACATAGTATCAAAACTTTAGAGGGCTATGACAAGGTGGCTTAGAATGCCTGAACTGGACACACTAGTGGAATGTGAGAGAATGGTCCAAAAAACTGGGAGTCAGTACTGATGAAGATAACTTCTTAGAGACAGGTTTGTCCAGCATGAACTCCTTGCCAGACGGGGAACCTTCCCAAGAGTCGAACCCCACCAACTCACTCCAAACTCTAATGATGATGAGACATCCCACCATTACTAGTCCAGAACTAGACCCTCAAATAACTATGTGAAGGTATGAACCTTAACTACCCTGAGAGTTCCCAACAACCCAAAGACACACTATCTTTCCGAACTATAAAATTACCTCTACTAGACTTCGATTACCTTGATAAGTAGGCAAAACACAGAAATAACCAGGAATTGGGCATAACTCATTAATAACATTTGGAGTATTTATAGGCGGCATACTCATAACAACACGAAAAACACCATCGAAACCGAAATCAAGCCAAAACTCAATCAAAGTAACAACACAAACCAAGGGAAATAGTCACATAAGCCAAACATATACAAAAATCACTTCTCCAAAACAAGTATTTCTTTAAAATTTTAAAACTCACCTATGGAACCTTATGAACCGTCACATGTGAATTCATTCAATATCGCTCACATAATATGTGAAAAAGTTCTCCCATGCACTCTCTACACATACCCATGCACATGTGACCCTCTGTAAATAATTATAAGGTTCAAACATCTCTTTTCCTTATCAAATCCAAACACCTACCAAACCTTCCAAATCAAAACACTTACCCTTTTAAAAACCCACTTCACCAATTTCAAAACAATTTAAAAGAAACACTTTTCCATTTTAAAATGAATCTCACTTTTAACATACACTCACATCAACCAATATTAAAATGAAACATAACTAATAACAACCCACTAGAATGAGGAACTAGTGAATATGCCTGACCCGGTGACATGGTGGTGATCCATGCCCCAAGTAAGGCATAACACTAAGAGGACCTTGAGTTGGGAACTTGGGATTCACATGGGTCACCACCCCATGTGAGGACACAACATAAACCGATTCGCCTCCATTATCATCCCTGAATCCAAAACAACCCAAGAAAAAAGACTCAAATCCCGGACTACCCCTGGTGACTCGAGGATTAGTGTGAGAAAGAGTTTGTGGTGCTCTTCTCACACTTACCTCCCGAGTCTCGACAGTCCTAATCTCCTTTTATCGGACACCTCAAATAACATGGCCCCACTTTGATACCATTTTGTCACAAACTAACTTGGGTCGACCCTGAACCGGTCACCCGAGCCAGCCCGTGGCATGTCCCGAGGGGCGTTCCTGATCCTCACATGCTGGAAAATAATGTTGGGAATCAAAACATAGAAGAGGGAATGAATTGGACCATAAATAAAAGATAGGTAAATAAATAAAGACTAACAGTAAAAACAAAAACTAGAAGTAGAAAGAAAATAAATGGAACATACCTCCTTGTGACCACCTATGTCACCACCCAACTCCAAACCAAGACCGCTCCAACATTGAGCAGATGAACCAGGAACCTGTACGGGAAACTGAACCTACAACTGGAAAGATATAATAGGCGTGAGCACCATGATTCTCATTAGGTATTCCAAGAATAAACCACTGAATCCAAAAGTTCTCTTTTCTGAAGTGGTCCATAAATATAAGTTTAAAATACAAGTATGGAAGTTGGTTTTCACATTTTAAGAAAAACAAGCAACATTTTTTACCCTTTAAAGTAAACCCAACACATGATACATACCACTCCCAAAACCACTTTTCATTTTATAAACAAAACCAAGACAGAAAGACCAAGGTTGTGCTAAAACAAAACAAGTAGACAGTGCACCCTGGGAATACACTAACAGGTATATCTGAAAGTAGAAAAGAAATGTCAATAACTAAGTAACCATGGGTGATCTTAAAAATCCTTAGAAGAAAACTAGACGTACTTGGTTCAGAACCACCTGTCGGCATATGATGAATCCCCATAGTCTATAACCAACTGATATCCCTCGTGGAAAAAGAAATCAGCGGGACTCCCCGTCTGGCCTCTATACCTACCAGTGGGTACCAACCCATCTAATCGGGGCTGATAAGAAATCATAACTCGATCAACTAAAAGACACCTAGGAACCCATGTTGGTTATAATAATTGTACTGTGTAAGTAGGAGGTCTTCGCACGTGTGACTCACCTTACCATGTCATCACCACAATTGCCTACCCCAAACACAGATTCTTCTATGCGTTCACACATAAAGGGTTACCCTAGATAGAAGTGCCCCTATACTTATATATATATATATATACATACATACATGTAAAATATACCAAGTTTCAATAGGGTTGTCACATCATTCAGTTATCAAAACCACTTTATCAAACACTTGGAGTTGTCAATCGGGCCTTTAGTTTTACATAATCAAATGGATTTATGAAAATATTGCACAAGCTCTTTTAAAACAACTCTAAACACCACTTTTGTATTTAAAAAGCCAAACATCCCATTAGGTTCCAAGTTTCAAATCATTAAAATAAAATTATTTAGTGATACGATGTAGAATTTTGTAAAAAAACAAATGATGCCTTACACCACACACTCAACAAAATATACACCAAAATCAAAACGAGAATATTCTCATGGATTTCTTTTCAAACCAATTTAAAGAGCCACACGAAGAGACCCACAACATTTAGAAAACAAGAACCACTTAGAAAACCAAGGTTTCAAGAAAATACCAATTCAAATCACCATGTTCATTTGAGGGCACATACATGTGTGCACCTAGTTTGCCCATGGGTGTGCCAACATCTAATGGTGTGTCGAACCTCTAAAGAGACGTGATATCATTTACACAAAAACACTAAGTTCCATAAAACCAACCAACCCAGAACAAATAAGTTCCATAAAATGTTTCTATAATAAAACACCAATCAATACATCCAATAATACCATTTGAAGATAAAGGCATTTAGTTCCATCCAAGTTGTCAAGGCATAAACAAGTGCATAAATAGAGGAGCATCCTAAAATCCATTTTTAATCAAATATTTCAGCAAAAAAACAGTACCATAAGTTAACTATAAACATAATAGAGGTGAAAACCATAACCTAATATTTAATTAAGAAAACGCAAGCATTAAATGAATTAAAATTGGGAGCAAGGGCATGAAAACACCTACACATAACCAAGAAAATATTTCAAAGTTGTTTTTAACACTTTTATTCATTTTAAAAAAACAGTACAATGAATAAACTATCATTATTATATAAAGGTTCAAATAACATTTAAAAATTAAATGAAATAATGCAAGTGCATATGGAAAGCTCTGGATGAGGGAAAGGATGGAAATGCCTACCTCAAATAATGGTCACTCCATGATTTATAACTCAAATAGAAGCTCACTCACATGCATGCACTTCCATATATATATATATATATATATATATATATATATATATACTTAAACTGATGCACATGCTCCTTGTTCCATGAGAGAACACACACCCAGAAGATACATATATCTATACACATCCATACTTGGGAACAAGCATGCACGCCTTCGAAACGGACCGCAACTCCCTACTATAAATCCCCAGGACTCAAAAACACCACAAATGCATAAAATAAAATTTAATACAAACAATAAAATCAAGATAAAATTTAAAAAACAACCCTACAAAAATCACAAAGTTCACAAGTAAAACTCCAATCACCTTTTCATAATTTTTATAAAACAAAACTATGGGAAACACCCCCAAAATAACATCAATTTACTTTAAAATCTCATATCACATTTTATCAACACCCCAAGTGCATAAACAAATAAACAAATTTAAAGAATCACTCCAAGGACCAAATTTAACCAATTCTATCAGTGCCAAAACATCAAAAAAAATATGTAAGGATACCATAGGGATTCAAATTATATTTTAAAAATTTTCAAAATAATATTTGGCACTTAAAAAAACATATCATCGTACATGCATGTAGACGTAAACCGGGAACTGACCCAAGACATATTTTTAACAAATTCTAAAAAAAATTAAGGACACTATCACAGGATAATTAAGGTCATAATGAAGTTGCGAAACCAAACAGCAGGCATAAAACTAGACCTTGGATGTCGACGGTAGAGTGAAATGTAGTCATTCCACTTTGCCTTCAATGGCTGATGTCGGAACACGCAAAAACAAGATCTGAGGAGGTCTTCGCATACCCTATTCAAGAAAGAACACAACAATTTCATATTATCCCATCCTTAAGGTTCCAATTAAATCCAAACCGAGTATCGAAAGAGATACAAAATACAAATGTGATAAAGAAGGACATTGGGAATGGTATTACCTTGAAGAATCAGACCTCAATCGAGGACCTCATTCATGGAGATTCGAGATGAATCGATTGTGGAAGAGAGGGTTGCACGCTAAAAAGGGGAATTGTAGGGGAGGTCTGACAAAGGTAAGAGGGATCTGTAATGAATTCGTCACGCATAGGATGGAGCAGCGGGTCGACAGGAATAGGGCACGCTAGGAGGAAAGTTGGCTGGTGAGCGAGAGGAGGATGCATGTTGGGGGCTGCGTGCACATGAGGGAGTGAGGCCACGTCAGATGAAGTTGGTGCAGGGTGGAGCTCTGGAAAGGACGGCTGGGTTGGTGCACTGTAAGCCAAACGGGGTAGGGAGTAGGGTTGCACCAATCCAGGGGGTGTGCATCGTGGGGAAGGGAAGAGGGAGGGGGGAGGGGAGTTTAGGGTTTAAAAAAACATAATAATAATAATAATAATATAATAATAATAATAATAATAATAATAATAATAATAATAATAATTGATATGTTAATAATAATAGTAACCTATTCATAATAATAATAATAATAATAAAAACAACAATATGATAGTAATAATTTTCTTTCTCAATAATAATAATAATAATAATAATAAAATGATCATAATAATATTAATAATATTAATAACAACAAAAAAATAGTACTAACATCAAAATTAATGATAATTAAAATAACAACTTTGTTTCATTTCATTTTGAATAATAATAATTGGTCAACCGTGCAGTCTCCAGGACCAAACACACGATCGTCGATAGCGGTGCGGTGACCGCGCACTGGACCGAGTCCCGCCAAAATTTCAAAGTTTCACAAAAAAATCAAACTCTGACAAAACCCAACTTTGTCCAAAAGATGCAGGACCCAGAATAGAATAAAATAATAGGTGTATGTGGTTGGGGTGTGATAGGAATAGTCAATTTTATCAACCATTTTCCAATTATTATTCACCTTACCATTTGGAATGACATTAGTGACCCTTAAAGACTAAGTATTGTGTTACCACGGTTAAGGCTAAAAAGTTTAATGGGTGGGGGGTTAACTAAGAGATAAGGTAAAAAATCCACTTGAAATTGTCTAAATATTATTATTTTTAATTTATTTCAACCTTATACTCCTTATTTTTTAAATATATGGCACTTTGGGGCTATTTTACATGAGTTAGACACATATTATATATTAATATTTTATGTATTTACAAGATTTCTACCCACCTCACTTATGAAAATGCACCTCCTATCCTCTCTTAAACACACCTTATTGAGCCACATATCTCAACCAAAACCTACCCAAAACTCTTTCCAACTTTACTATAAACATTTTAGAGTTACTGGTCTTCTTAAAAGATCAACCCAATGGTCTTTAATAAGATATCCAAAGGAGGTTTCTCAAATAATAGGTAATCATCTTCACTGAATCCTTTTAAGTTTATTTCTTATTATAACCCCTAAAATTATTATTTAACTATATTAATATAGATAAATTATTAACACTATCTTACTAAAATTTTATTATGTTGATATAATAATAATTATCTATTTATCATCCATCCCAATGGAAAATGAAAATGTCATCGTGCATATGTATAGACTACCATCTCCATGACCAATATATTTTATTTTTCATCACCTCCTCTCATAGTTGGCCATATAGAGGAATTTAAGGATTATATATGATTTTTATAACATTATTATGATTATTTAAACATAAAATATTATCTTTCTTCTGACCCTCTGACCGTTGTAAGACAATAACATTGCTCATTCATACATGTGGATCACCACCACCATGAAGCAATGTGATTCATTTTCCATTTATACTTTATAAAGATGATTATAATGATATTTTTAATGAATATATATGATATATATTATATAATTATGATTATTAAAAGGTGAATTAATATTTACCTTTCTTTTTTTTATCCATCAAAATGTGAAAATATAACTCATGTGTATATATAGACTATCGTCTCCACAAAGTGATGTAATTAATTTCTCATCACTACCATATATGAATGGTTATAAAAGTGTATATAATGAATAAATATGATACTTATAACATGATTTATATTTTTTAAGTGATTAAACCATGACCAAGGTTCATGGATTGAAACTTCCAAATCAAAACATTTATTAAAAAGGAACAATGAGCACCTGAAATATTGATTTTATGGAGGAATTATTAATAAAGTTGTAATTAAAAATTATAAGTGAATAATATATTGTAATATAAGTTTAAATATTGGTTTTTAATATATTTATAATAAATATATTTTTAATATATAGGTTTTCTGAACACATATGAAGCAAGATAGGACTTGAGGTAACGGTTTCTCATCTCACTTTTATTTCTGTGAGACATATGTCATACTCACCACTTGTTTCTTCAGTGTAGTTTATATAATTACCATGAATTTATTATATTATTATTTTAAAAGATATTATGGTTATTTATAAATCAATCTAATGATCTCTCTTTTATGAGGGTTTGATTTAGAGATAAACATACCTATAATGGTTTTTCATGTCCATATTGTTTCATAGGGACATGTTCCATGTTATACACCTAATCGTGTCTATATATTACATATAATACCCATTTGATATGTTATATCATGAATCTATTTATATTAATGGTAATAAAAGTTTCACTTGAATTAATTTCTTTCAGAAGGGTTATGATTCAAAATTACTAAAAGTGGGCATGTTTTATGTCGCAGTCTCATTTTTAATTAGGGTTGTACGTTATTGAATCTCCTTTGAGGTAATTATATGATATTTATCTATTAAACCTCATATATTTTCTTCATCTCTATTCATTCATCGAATTTTAAGTATTAGTACCATTATTAACTCTTTGTTTCTTAAAAATTTTGAGAAAACCTTTTTAATAAAAACTGACCTTATTTCCTCTTTAGTCGATGAACTTTTTCTTCCATGTCCTTTTTCTTTAAAATTTTTTCAAGAATGATATTTTCTATGATGAAATCATTATTGAAAGTCATTTTCAACCATGTTTTACTTTATTTTAAAAGTTTTAATATGGAATTTTTATATGTTTTCCAAATAGGTTATTTATAACTTTTTACAAGAATTGTGAAAGGAATATTTGTTTTAATGTTTACCACATGAATTCATTTTCCCACTTTCATGAAAATTATTTTCTTTGAAGTTTATTTTAAAAAAATTCATGGTTCTTTTAAATGAAAATAATTTTCTCAATATTTTTGGAATTTTTATTTAAAATTTTATCAAAAGTAATATATATTTTTCTCATGTTTTCAAAGAATAATATGAATGTTATTTCAAATCTATTTTCATCTATGTAAATATCCTTTATAGAATTTTATGCTTTACTAGGGATATGATCTTATGATATATTCTATTTTATTTCTACAGATAGATTATGATGATAATGTTTAATGATGATTCTATGAGACCCATTACTTTCCAATGGGTTACTTAATTTATTATGAAAAATATTTCTTATCAATGGTTCAATAAAATTATAAATGGAATGATGGTTGTTTCTATGGGTTTTATGATTAAATGAAATTTATATATACTTTATTCATGTTATGTTTCTTAGAAATTGTTGATGATGATTATGGGTGAGCCTGATATAGATAGTGATGATGGGTGAGACCGATATAGATATCTAATGCATTGGGTAATGTGGTAGAGTTAACTGGATGGAAGTTACTTCTAATAGACAATATAGTTTACTGAATATAAGTAATTCCTAAGAGATAATAAAATTAATTAGATGGAATTTAATCCTAATAGATTGTTGGAATTATACCATTTAGGTGATTCCATGATGAAATTATAATGTTCCAAGATACCAACATTATTTTAATATACTTTATTTGAATTTTAATGGTTCCTTCGAACAAGATTGATTTCACATTGTTCAAGACTATTGAATCATATGTGTAACATCATAGGTAATTGTTGGTCGGAGTGGAAACTCAAGAGGGGGGTGAATTGAGTTCCCAATTAAAATTTCTGCTAAAAACAATTTCTATTAAAATCCCCCAATTTCAAAAACAGATTAAACTGTAGTGAATTTATACAGATTATAAAGGTTCAATTAGTTTCTCAAAGATTGATTAGTTCTCAGTTAAATTAATCTTATGATTAATTTAACTTTTGAAACTAACTTACTGGTTTACAATAAATATAAACACTTGCGAGTTTAACTATCAAAGTAGCTTTGAAAATAAATTATATTTCAAAGTAATAGCAGCGGAATATGAAATAAATATATACTGTATGGATATAAACTTTAACTAAAAACACAGAGGAGTTAACTAAGAGGTTCAGTCTCAAGCCGAGACTTAGTCCTCTCAAAAGTTTATATAAGGATGATCCACACCCTGGATCGGGGTTCAACAGTTTACAACTGTCCAGGTCCAAGACCTCTGCCACTGTTATTCGTGGGAAACAAAGCAACAGCAACCAGCTGTCCAGGTCACACACGACCTCTACCACTATCCACAGTGGGAAAATGAATGAAAAGATAGTGAGTGAGGATTTACAAATCCTCCAGTTAAGGTTCAGGAGACAGTGTGTGTGTAAAATACAACAGATAACACACACTACTCGTAATGTAAAAAGTAAATCACAGAGATAAAGATTTAGAGATTAGAAATGGCTCTAGTGATCTTCGTGCAGCTCTTGACTCCTTTTGTTTATTAGAATTTGTTCTGAGTCTTCTTCTGGTTTTTGTCTGGAAAACAGAGTATCATCTGTTTCCTTGACTTCCAGGTTCATCTTGCTTATCAGCTCAAGGAATGAAGAGTTTTATGTAGTTCTTCTTTAGCATAGATTTCTCAATGTATGCTCTATGTTCTGGAGGCTGGTAGTAGTAGTCTCGTGAGTGCAAGTTCTCCAGTTGTTCTTGGCACGTTTTGAGCTTGATCACAAGTGTGTTCTCGATCTCTTTAAGTCTCTTGTCTCACACACACCTATTTGATACATACACGATGTCCTCTTTATACCCTTTTTCTGTTTTTCTGAGAAGAAGGAATGATTATACTTTTTGATCGTACTTGGTACGGTTTCCTGAAATGGAAACATAAATCATTTAATAACATTAAATGCATCAAAAGTAACAAATGTAACCGTTAGTATAATAGACAAATAGTATTGAGGATATAGGATTTTACTCCGCAGTTCATTATAGGTAGTCGTTTGTTTGTAGACGTGTACGGTTGACTCGGTGTAGGATCTTCCATCGGTAGCTCTTCAAACTCTTATCGGTGGCTCTTATCGGTAGCTCTTATCAGTAGCTCTTATCGGTAGCTCTTATCGGTAGCTCTTATCGGTAGCTCTTATCGGTAGCTCTTATCGGTAGCTCTCTGTGCATCGGTAGCTCTCTGCATCGGTAGCTCTGTGTGCATCGGTAGCTCTGTGTGCATCGGTAGCTCTGTGTGCATCGGTAGCTCTGTGTGCATCGGTAACTCTGGCTATCGGTAGCTCTGGCTATCGGTAGCTCTGGCTATCGGTAGCTCTGGCTATCGGTAGCTCTGGCTATCGGTAGCTCTGGCTATCGGTAGCTCTGGCTATCGGTAACTCTGGCTATCAGTGGATCTGTGTCTTATGCACACCACATCTAATTGACTTAAAATTGTTTCAAAGCTTGTATAAACAAGGATAATCGAGATTAACATAAATCAGAGATTATTCAAACATTATTATTAACTTGATCACAGATTTGAAAGAATTAAAATGTAGATCAACAGTAATTGAGAATAGCATAATATATGAACACATAATTGGGATTATCAAAACAGGTGAGGTCAACTATATCCCCCTTTTTGATAATCACAACTTATGATATGACCAAAAATAGTGAGAATATAGTATAAGAGAATATAACATGTATATTGGAATTTCTAAAAGAACGCAGTATCAGAGGAAATAGAGGAAATAGTAATAGAATGAGATAGATCAAAAATTATCATAGTTAGTATTAAATACAATAGTATCAGAGATAAGCTTTGAAAGAATTGGTCCCAAAGAATAAAATGTAAGAATAGTATCAAAGGATCAATTTCTCCCCTTTGATATTTCGCCTCCTCTTTATAGCATATGTCTCCCCCTCTCTTTATATTTTCTCCCCCTTTATACCTCTCTTTATATTTTCTCCCCCTTTGTGATAATCAAAAAGTGGGAAAGCAGACATAGAAAACTAATAAACAGAGATAGTGTAAAGAAAAGCATTTGTATTAGACCAGACAAAACTGACATAAACAGAATAGAAAATAGAAAAAAAATTCCTATCAAACAGCCTGGCCACTTTAGCAATCCTGATCTTCAACATGAGATCTTCCTTGTTGATCAGAAGAGGAAGCATAAGATGAGGATGTGAGTGAGAGCTTTGGAATTCCAGAAATGATCACAGGAGGCTGAGCCACTGATACAGTTCCTGGCCTGTATGGGGAAGGTTGTTTAGTGATCATAGGTGTGAGGCTTCTAATGGCCTGAGCAGGAGTCATCTGGACGGGAGACTCAGTAGAGGCAGAGGCAGGCAAGGTAGGAAGGACAATAACTGGTCTGGCATCAACATGCAAAAAGGGCAGCAACAGATTTCTGAAATCCATAATGATTCCTCCTCCTCTTTCCATAGCAGATATAAAATCATCTTTGTTCTCCATGAATTTTTCTAAGGCAGGAGTCAACTGCCTGAGCTTGCTCACTTGTTCTCGGAAGGCTTGAGTTACAGGGGGTAACTTCATGTTTTCCAACATCAGCTTGAAATGATGGTTGAGTTGTTGCTTAGTAAAAATCCTTTGGAAATAATAATCCACCTTATTCTTGATTTCCTCCTGAGAGGCAGAGGCCTCTTTCATCTGGTTGTGGACGATTGTCACTATTTCCTTGACTGGGTCTCTTGTAGAGAGCACTACTCGGCTTAGATCTGATGAGTCCACAGAGCCACTGGTTGAAATAGAACCAAGCTCCTCCTTCATCATAGCTTGTAATTGATTCAAATCAAATGCAGGTTTTGAAGCTAGAGGACCAACTGAGAAAGATACAGTTTCTTTGAAACTTTTGGTCAAACCACTAATCAGAGTTTGTAGTTGAGAGTCCTGATTTTTAACATGATCCTTTATAGAAGATTTGAAATCCTCAAATACCGAGACCATTTGTCTTACAACACTTTTCACATAGGCTAAATCCTTATCAGCTTGAGGCTTTGAGCTCATGTAAGAATCTAAAGCAGTAACAGACTTCTTTAAGGCTTCAAGATCTGCTTCTATTCTAGAAGATTGGGTTTGGCACTCTTTGAATGCTTCCATTAGCTCACCCATAAAAGTTGACAGATTGAAACCAAGAGAAATCTCAAGAGATTGTTCTAACAACTTCATTTCTTCAAGAAAACAGTGCTTCATCTCAGCAACTGAGGCATTGAAGGATTCTTTCAGCTCCTGCTTTAGGGATTCGAGATCAGACTTTGTAACAAAATCCGTAGGAGCAACTATAGTAGATACTCTTGCAGAAGCTAAACTGACTACAGAATCATTCATGACTGATTGAATCGAGGATACTAAAAAAGATTCCATTGTCTTTACTTCTTCTACAAAACTGACTTTGAGATTTTCTTTCAGCACATCTAAATCATGTACTCGGACCACATCATCAGGTAATAACTCAGAATTGATGTCATAGCTGATCTTTGGTCTATTCAAAGATACTTCATTATTCGAATCAGGATAATCCAAACCACTGACTATAAAACCTGGGTCTTCTACCCAGTCTTCAATCTCAACAGCCACTGTAACATTTCCAAGATTGGAATGATGCTCCCCCTCAATGGGTGCATTCTTATGTACAACAACTATATTCTCTGCTGGTCTTTCTTCATCAGAATCTTCCACAACAACTTCCATATCAACAGCAGTAAGGAGATTTTCTGGAAAAGGTACAGCTTCTTCTCTTTCTTTTTCTACTTCAGCAGTAGGCACAACTGAGTTTCCAATCAATGGACTCAGACTCAACCTAGCAAAATCAGACGATTCAGATACATTCCCTTTTTCTTCTTGCTGAGGAACTGGCTGGTCTTCCTCATGAATAGATAACACTTCCTCTACTTTTCCTTTTCTTGAGTATACAAACTCAGTAACAGGACTTGGGGGCAAGTCTGGATCTCCTCCAATATCCATAGGAGTTTCTTCCTCTTCTTCTTCTTCTGATTCATCACTGTACTCGGGTTCCTCTTCATCAGGTCCTAAACCTGGATCTCTTTTATCCTTTGGCCTTGAAGGATAATCCACAGGATTAAATTTATCATACACCTTCTGGTCATCACTGACCCATTCTCCTTTCCACGGGTTCCAATTGATTTTCATGTACTTACAAACTGTAGTAGTGATACAGAAGTTATTCTTAACTACAACTGTCTCATCCTGAGACTCAGCTATCCCTTTCACTTTTATCATCACAGAGATCATTTTGGCAAAGAATAAAGCATTAGTCTTTGATTTCGGCCTAATCATGTCTTCCATTTAACTCAACAGTAGTCTGCACAGATTAACTTTCACACCATGTCTTAACAGATGTAGAAGATAAATATCATGATATCTCGGATTAGAAAAATCTCCTCTCCTCGGTATCAAAACATGTTGAACAAATTTGAAAATCAATCTGTTCTCTCCATCCAATTCAGTAGCAACCACTTGCCTTTGACTTCCATTACCCGTTAGTTCTTTTAAAGCGGTCTCATAGTCAAAGATGTTACTGGTAGGTGGAATTGTTCTTGAGACATACCCGGATACACCTTCATGTGGGACTTTTAAACATTCAGCCCACTCTACTGAAAAAAATGACATTTCTTTTCCATTTAAAAAAGAACTTACCCGATTCTCATTCTCAGACTTCTCGAAGCTTATGAATTCGTAGAACTGTTTCACTAACTTCGGGTAGTAGGGACCATTGTTATTTGAAAAAAAATCTACCCATTTCTGATCTTCCAGAATTTCAAGCACCAACGACTTGCTTGGTAGCAGCCAATCTACGCATAGCTCCTTTTCAATCACAATATCTCTATTCTGCAAATGAGGGTTTACTGGTCGCTTTCCCGACCTAGTTCTAACATTACTTCCACTAGCTTCTTGCTGAACTTTCTGCATCTTTGTTTTAGGCTCTACACTGTCATCTCTGCTAGCAGGAATCTTGGTTTTTGCCATCGCGGATTTAGGGTTCTCAGTCGATTAGGGAGCTAAGATTCAAAGGTGAAAGGTTTTGGGTCCGGTGGAGTGAGAAGCGGCTTAGGCTTAGTTTTATCATGTAGGAATCATAAATAAATGAATAAAGTAAAATAAAATAGAAATAAAATGATTCATATTCTTGGCGGTAGACAGAAGTTTTAAAACATTGCATCGGTGAGAATTGATCATCGGTGAGAATTTCAACATCGGTGAGAATTAAACATCGGTGAGAATTTCAACATCGGTGAGAATTTCAACATCGGTGAGAATTTCAACATCAGTGAGAATTTCAACATCGGTGAGAATTAAACATCGGTGAGAATTTCAACATCGGTGAGAATTTCAACATCGGTGAGAATTAAACATCGGTGAGAATTTCAACATCGGTGAGAATTTCAACATTGGTGAGAATTTCAACATCGGTGAGAATTTCAACATCGGTGAGAATTGATCATCGGTGAGAATTTCAACATCGGTGAGAATTTCAACATCGGTGAGAATTTCAACATCGGTGAGAATTTCAACATCGGTGAGAATTTTAACATCGGTGAGAATTTCAACATCAGTGAGAATTAAACATCCCCATCTCGTGCCTAATGTAACTTAACCTATCAGAACTTAAAGGTTTAGTGAAAATATCGGCCAATTGATGTTCAGTGCCAATAAATTCAAGAGTAATATCACCTTTTTGATAATGATCTCTCAGAAAATGATGTCTTACATCTATGTGTTTGGTTCTAGAGTGAGATACAGGGTTCTTAGATATGTTTATTGCACTAGTGTTGTCACAGTTAATTGAAACATGTTTAAACTCAAATCCATAGTCCAATAAAGTGTGTTTCATCCACAGAATTTGTGCACAGCAACTACCAGCAGCTATATACTCTGCTTCGGCAGTAGACAATGCAACTGAGTTCTGTTTCTTACTACACCATGACACTAGGGATCTTCCAAGTAAATGACATGTTCCAGATGTGCTCTTCCTTTCTAACTTACATCCAGCAAATTCAGCATCTGAATAGCTAGTTAGGTCAAATGATTGTCCTTTTGGATAAAACAAACCTAAATTTACAGTATGCTTAAGATATTTAAAAATCCTTTTAACAGCCAGTAAGTGTGATTCTTTAGGATTAGCTTGAAATCTAGAGCACATACATACACTGAACATAATGTCTGGTCGACTAGCAGTAAGATAAAGTAAGCTCCCAATCATACCTCTGTAATTGGTTTGATCCACTGGTTTCCCAGCATCATCTGTATCCAACTTACAGGTAGTACTCATAGGTGTATCATTTTCCTTAATACTGTCCAATCCAAAATGTTTTAAAAGATCTTTTGTATATTTATTTTGATTTAAAATAATTCCATCTCTAGTTTGAAAAATTTGAAAACCAAGAAAATACTTAATCTCTCCCATTAAGCTCATTTCAAATTCATTTTGCATACTTTTTGAAAAATCAGTACATAAAGAGTGTTTAGAAGATCCAAATATAATATCATCAACATAGATTTGTACAACTAAAACGTCTTTAGAAATTCTTTTAATAAAAAGAGTTGGATCATAAATCCCTTTAATAAAACCTTTTGAAATAAGAAAATTGTTGAGTCTATCATAACAAGCTCTTGGAGCTTGTTTTAACCCATATAAAGCTTTAGAGAGTTTAAAAACTTGATTTGGAAAATAAGCGTTTGTAAATACAGGTGGTTGTTCCACAAAAACATCTTCAATTATAAAACCATTTAGAAATGCACTTTTGACATCCATTTCATATAACTTGAAATTCAGATGTGATGCATATGCAAGTAAGATCTTAATAGCTTCCAGTCGAGCTACAGGTGCAAAATTTTCTCCATAGTCTATACCCTCTTCTTGACTGTATCCCTGTGCAACTAGTCTAGCTTTGTTTCTAACTATGTTTCCTGATTCATCAACTTTATTTCTAAAAAACCATTTTGTTCCTATTGTCAAGGTGTCCTTGGGTCTGTCAACTAATTCCCAGACTTTGTTTCTTTCAAATTGATTTAACTCTTCTTGCATGGATATTACCCAGAATTCATCATTGATAGCATCATTGATATTTTTGGGTTCTAGCTATGACATAAAAGCTTGATGTTCAACCTGGTTCCTTAGAGAAGCTCTAGTCCGTGTTCCTCTATCAAGATTACCAACAACAGCATCTAAAGGATGATTCTTTAGAATCTTAGTCGATTTGGTAAAGGTTGGACTAGAAACTTCAGGTTCATCTATAGGTTCGGGTTCAACAGGAGCTGATTCTGGAAAAAGTCCAGAACTGGATGTTTTTATAACAGGTTCTTTAGATTTATCATTAAGGTCCAGAATAGAAAAATCTTCTTCAAGATTCTCAAGAGAGGTTTTAGGCTCATGTGGATCAGTTTCATCAAATTTGATGTGAACAGATTCTTCCACACATTTGGTTCTCTTATTGAAAACTCTATACGCTTTACTTGAAATAGAGTAGCCCAAAAAAATTCCTTCATCACCCTTGGATGAAAATTTGTCAAGATTGTCTTTGATATTGAGAATAAAGACTTTGCACCCAAAAACTCTGAAGTAGTTAACCTTAGGTTTCCTATGGTTCCACAACTCATAAGGAGTCCTCTTAAGAACAGGTCTGATCAAGACTCTATTGATAACATAACAAGCTGTATTAACAGCTTCATCCCAAAAGTAAATAGGCAGTTCATATTCATTGAGCATGGTTCTAGCTATTTCTTGAAGGGTTCGGTTTCTCCTTTCTACTACACCATTTTTTTGGGGTGTCCTAGGGGCAGAGAAATTGTGACTATAGCCATTGTGTGAGCAGTAAGATTCAAACTCATGATTTTCAAACTCACGACCATGATCAATTCTTAGGGTTTTAATCTTAAGTCCACTAAGTTTCTCTACAGACTTGGAATATTTAACAAATTAAGGACAATCTTCACTTTTGTGAGCTAGAAAGTATACCCAAGTATATCTAGAAAAGTCATCTACAAGGACATAGACATAATGCTTCCCATTTAAACTAGAAACTCTTGATGGTCCAAACAAATCCATGTGAACCAACTCAAGTGGTTGAGAAGTTGAGACTTCTTTCTTTGATTTAAAATAAACTTTGTGTTGTTTTCCCTTTTGACAGGGATTACACACTTTGTCATTTGGGAATTCTAATTTAGGTAAGTCTCTAACTAAGTTTTTCCTAGCCAGTTTTCTGAGTGAGTGAATGTTGCAGTGTCCTAATATTCTGTGCCATAGCCAAGATTCTTTATGAAAAGCATTCAAACAAGAAATATTTTGTTTGGCTAAAGAATTTAAATCAACATCATAAACATTTTCATTCCTTAGAGCAGAAAATACTAAAGAATTTTTGGAGTTAAAAACATAACACGAGTCATTTTCAAACTTGACATTGAAACCATCATCACATAATTGAGATATACTAAGCAAGTTATATTTAATTCCATCAACGAATAAAACTTTAGAAATTAATATTGAGTCAGTGTTACCAATCTGGCCTAGGCCGATGATTTTTCCTTTAGAGTTGTCACCAAAAGTGACATGACCTCCATCAACCTTTATTAAGCTCTTGAAGCAAGAATAATCTCCAGTCATGTGTCTTGAGCACCCACTGTCTAAATACCATATCTTCTTGTGACAGCTCTTCAAGCAGGTCTCCTATAAGACAGATTTAAACAGGAAATGACTTTGGTACCCAGATTTTCTTGGGTCCAGATAGGTTAGCAATCAGGGCTTTAGGTACCCAGATTTGTTTTATTGGTTTTATACAATTAACAGAAGTAGAATATTTTGAAAGATAGACTTTATTTGGTCTATAACCATATGAATATCCTGTTGAAGCATATGAATTTCCAAAACTGGAACTAGCAATATTTTTTTCAGACTTGGGAATAAATCTGGTTCTGGTGAACTGTCTCTGTCCTAGTTGGTATCCTAAACCAGTAGCATATCTAGGTGCGACTTGCTTTCCTAGCATTTGAGTTAGAGCATCCTTTCCATTTGTGAATTTTTCTAAATCCTTTCTAAGTTGTTCATTTGACAGTTTCAGTTCTATATTTTCCTTTAGTAGTTGAGCATTCTTTTCCTTTTCTATATCAAGATCAGATTTATGCTTAACACTTAAAGCATATTGTTTCTTTAAACCTTTGTATTTGTCTTTAAGCTCATTACAGATTTCTTCCAACATATCACAGTACTCAAATAGTTCAGATTTTGACATGTTTTCCGAATTAGAATCATCTCCAGAATAATATAAATTTAAAACAGGAGTGTCAGATGTTACCTCAGAAGTATTTGTCATGAAACACATGTTGGCTCGATTCCTTTCAGAGTCTAAAGATTCGGCTTCACTAGTGCTTTCTTCTGAAGCACTCCAGGTAGCCTTCATGGCTTTCTTGTAATTTTTGTCTTTGTAATCATATTTCTTTTTGAATTTTAACTTTGGACAGTCTGCTTTGATATGTCCTTTTCGCTTGCATTCATAGCAGACAACTTCATCAGTTCTGTCAGCCTTCTTCCAATCCTTTTTCCATTTGCCCTGTTAATCATACTTTCCTTTGTAATTTTTTTTCCTAAAGAATTTATTTTTCCTATAAAACTTCTTGAATCTTCTGGCTATTTGAGCCATCTCGGCATCACCGTCAGATTCTGAATTTTCACTAGTTAAACTCTCAGTCTCCATTTGTAGTTTATCCTTGTCTTTACTCTTAAAGGCAGTAGTTTTAAACGCTACAGATTTTCTTTTGGGTTCCTCATCTTCTTTTTTATTTACTTTAAGCTCTTCTTCATACATCATCAGCTTACCAATTAACTCCTTCACAGGCAGTGTTCCAATGTCACAGGATTCTCTAATTGAAATGGATGTACCTCTCCATCTATCTGGCAAACATCTCAGTATTCTCATAATTTGTTCTTTTGCAGGAACAATCTTTCCGAGTGAGCTCATTGTGTTTACTATCTCATTGAACCTGAGATACATGTCAGAAATAGGTTCATCGGGCTTCATTTTGAAATTTTCATTTTTAATAGTATAAGTGTTTAATCTCATTTCTTTAACATTAGTTGTTCCTTCGTGAGAAACAGCCAAGGTATCACAAATTTCAAAAGCAGTTTTGCATGCAGAAATTCTGTTGAATTCTTCATCTCCTAGAGCACAGTACAGAGCATTCATAGCTTTACAATTATTATTGTAAGCAGTCTTTGTAGGTTCATTCCAAGTATATCTATCAGTAGTGGGAATTTTGTATTCAGATTCAATAGCAGTCAAAATATCAAAACTCATGCTTTCTAGATGAATTTTCATTTTAAGTTTCCACTGAGCATAGTTATTTCCATTAAAGAAAGGTGGCCGGTTAGTAGCAGCACCCTCAAGTCTATTATCCATTATAAACGAAATTTAAAGAGATAAAAATTTAGAAATAACAGAAATTTTAAGAACTTTAAAATACAACTAAAATCACAGTTGAAAACAGAGTAATTTAGAAGATATTAACAAACCTCTGATACCAAATGTTGGTCGGAGTGGAAACTCAAGAGGGGGGTGAATTGAGTTCCCAATTAAAATTTCTGCTAAAAAAAATTTCTATTAAAATCCCCCAATTTCAAAAACAGATTAAACTGTAGTAAATTTATACAGATTATAAAGGTTCAATTAGTTTCTCAAAGATTGATTAGTTCTCAGTTAAATTAATCTTATGATTAATTTAACTTTTGAAACTAACTTACTGGTTTACAATAAATATAAACACTTGCGAGTTTAACTATCAAAGTAGCTTTGAAAATAAATTATATTTAAAAGTAATAGCAGTGGAATATGAAATAAATATGTACTGTATGGATATAAACTTTAACTAAAAACACAGAGGAGTTAAGCAAGAGGTTCAGTCTCAAGCCGAGACTTAGTCCTCTCAAAATTTTATATAAGTATAATCCACACCCTGGATCGGGGTTCAATAGTTTACAACTGTCCAGGTCCAAGACCTCTGCCACTGTTATTCGTGGGAAACAAATCAACAGCAACCAGCTGTCCAGGTCACACACGACCTCTATCACTATCCACAGTGGGAAAATGAATGAAAAGATAGTGAGTGAGGATTTACAAATCCTCCAGTTAAGGTTCAGGAGACAGTGTGTGTGTAAAATACAACAGATAACATACGCTGCTCATAATGTAAAAAGTAAATCACAGAGATAAAGATTTAGAGATTAGAAATGGATCTAGTGATCTTCATGCAGCTCTTGACTCCTTTTGTTGATTAGAATTCGTTCTGAGTCTTCTTCTGGTTTTTGTCTGGAAAACAGAGTATCATCTGTTTCCTTGACTTCCAGGTTCAGCTTGCTTATTGGCTCAAGGAATGAAGAGTTTTATGTAGTTCTTCTTTAGCATAGATTGCTCAATGTATGCTCTATGTTCTGGAGGCTGGTAGTAGTAGTCTCGTGAGTGCAAGTTCTCCAGTTGTTCTTGGCACGTTTTGAGCTTGATCGCAAGTGTGTTCTCGATCTCTTTAAGTCTCTTGCCTCACACACACCTATTTGATACATACACGATGTCCTCTTTATACCCTTTTTCTGTTTTTCTGAGAAGAAGGAATGATTATACTTTTTGATCGTACTTGGTACGGTTTCCTGAAATGGAAACATAAATCATTTAATAACATTAAATGCATCAAAAGTAACAAATGTAACCGTTAGTATAATAGACAAATAGTATCGAGGATATAGGATTTGACTCCGCAGTTCATTATAGGTAGCCATTTGTTTGCAGACGTGTACGGTTGACTCGGTGTAGGATCTTCCATCGGTAGCTCTTCAAACTCTTATCGGTGGCTCTTATCGGTAGCTCTTATTGGTAGCTCTTATCGGTAGCTCTTATCGGTAGCTCTTATCGGTAGCTCTTATTAGTAGCTCTTATCGATAGCTCTTATTGGTAGCTCTTATCGGTAGCTCTCTCTGCATCGGTAGCTCTCTGCATCGGTAGCTCTGTGTGCATCGGTAGCTCTGTGTGCATCGGTAGCTCTGTGTGCAGCGGTAGCTCTGGCTATCGGTAGCTCTGTGTGCATTGGTAGCTCTGGCTATCGGTAGCTCTGGCTATCGGTAGCTCTGGCTATCGGTAGCTCTGGCTATCGGTAGCTCTGGCTATCGGTAACTCTGGCTATCGGTAGCTCTGGCTATCGGTAGCTCTGGCTATCGGTAGCTCTGGCTATCAGTAGCTCTGGTTATCGGTGGCTTTGTGTCTTATGCACACCACATCTAATTGACTTAGAATTGTTTCAAAGCTTGTATAAACAAGGATAATCGAGATTAACATAAATCAGATATTATTCAAACATTATTATTAACTTGATCACAGATTTGAAATAATTAAAATGTAGATCAACAGTAATTGAGAATAGCATAATATATGAACACATAATTGGGATTATCAAAACAGGTGAGGTCAACAGTAATGATAGAATAAGTATTTTTAGTATTTATTAATATTTATGAATTATATAGTAATTTTACCTTAAAATGGTTTCTACTTCCAATAACATACCCAACATGAAACAATGAGTTTCACTAAAGTCTTACAGTGCAAGAAAAATTGAGTTATATCAAACAATAATATATTGTTAATATTATTATTTAATATGGAAGTTATATCATAGTTTTTGTATTAGTGTGAATGAATATGAATACTATATTATGTTTAAACATGTTTATAAAATGTTTTTACTTTCATCTTATAAATTTTATAGGCAAAAGACAAGAATATATCCAGTTTTACGCTTAAAAATTTTGTTTTTCTAAAAAGCAGTTTTAATGCCTTTTAATGGCGCACCTAATTTAAAACTAAATTTTGAATTTTTTTAAAAAAAATATATATTTTAAAATAATCTTCATTTTTTAAATATAATTCTCAAAAATTAATTTGGGTGAATTTTTGGTATTTTTCTAAGAACGTTCATATTTTGATGAATAGTGAATAATACTGAATTTTAGTTCAAAACTTCTTTTTCATCCAATTTATTTATATAGTTAAATTGTGTTTTTAAATTGTTTTAAAGTATAATTAGTTAAAATTATATCATTTAAACCAATTTATTTCATTTTAAACAATTCCACATTGAATTTATATATAAAAACTCATCAAACTTTTGAGCATTTTTACCTTAAAAACTCACATTGTCATCCCGTCTGCGAGATTAATTTTAAATTAATTTATATCACTTATGTAATTTGAATTTGAAAAAATGGATTAAATATTTGAAATAATAATAATTTATAATTTATAATAAGTAAAAATTAATTTTTGACCAAAATTATTAGCGAAAATAATTAAAATTAATTACAGCGATTAAGGTAAAAATGTGGTTAGTCAGTGGTTAAACTTTAATCTTAAGAGTCTAAATGATCTAAAAACTTATAAAAACTTATAAAAAACCCAATTTTATGGAAAATATTAGAACATATAACCTCTTGGATAAAATTTTTATCCTTATTTGAGTCACATGATGTAAGGGGGGTCTCTCAATAGTGTTTACCTTTTGATATTTACAAGAATGTCACTCCCCCTCCACTATAAAAAGACACACACCCTTATCATTTATTCACACCTCTCAAGAACATTTGTCTAATCCAAAACCTTCCCAAATAATCTCAAAACATCCCTCCACTCACCCTAGATGCCTCACCTTGGGAATAAATCCAACCAGAAAGTCCTTTGGTGAAGACCAAAAGGAGTTACCCAAAAAATAGGTAATATTCTTCAACGTCCATTTATGTTTTATTTCTTTCTCCATTCCTTAATTTATTATTATTACATTATTATATAATAAAATAAGTATCATAAATATACTGAGATGTTTTTATTTGAGGGTTTCGACCTAGACCTAGACACACTTCCATCAAATGGGTAGCAAAATTATCGTTTGTGTACAGCGAACAACCACCTCATGTAACGATGTTGTTTGTTTTTCCTTTACCACCTCTCATGGTTGGTCATTATGATGGAAAAAATATTTTTATATGATATTTATGTCGTTTTAATACTTCTTAAATTGTTATATAACACATACCTTCATGATTTTCATTTTTTGTAAATATGATAACATCGTATGTGGACGAGTGGACTACCGCCTCCTCAAAGTGATGCGATACAATCACACATTACATGGAATTTATTAAGGATGAGTTTAATTAAAAATACATAAAATAAATAGAATATATATGACATTAATTAAATAATTACCTTTCTATAAATATAATATATCATTTTACATATTACCCTTTCACACACTGAAAAAGTGATCACGTCGTTCGTGGACGTGTGGACTACCGCCTCCTCGACGCGACGCGATTTGTTTTACATTAAAAGAATTATATATTTAAGTAAATATGATTAAATAAAATTTTATTTATTATATAATTATTATTATATAAATATAAATGCTACTTACCTTCTTTTCATAATGATCGTTGAAAAATGGGAACAGTACTCATGTGTACGTGCGGCCTACCGTCTCCATGATTGTAACATTGGTTAATTTTTCATAATAATATTTCAGGAATATAATTTATGTATAAATATGATAATTATTTAATTATTATTAGCCTTTATATGTTTATATAATGACCCCTTTGACCATAGTTGACCTACCAAAGTTGTCTTTGACACATAAATAAAATATGGTCAAAACACCCAATGTAAACATAATTGTTTAAGTAGTTGTTTAAAAAATTGTAATAAGTGAAATAAAAGTAACGATAAACTTGAATATGGTTCTAAAGAAATTAAATAATTAATATAAGTTTTTTTTAGGAAGATAAAGACACACATGGCAAGTCAGACTCAAGGTAAGAGATTTTGTCTCAGTCTCCTTTCATTGAGTCATTTCTTGATCATATGAACCTTTATTATTTTATAAGGTGTATATATATCCCCTTTGAAATTAAATATCCATATTTTATCTATTATAATTTTATTTAATGTCTTGTTAACTGTTATTATTTCATGGGGATTATGATTTAATTTTCCAAAGTGTATGGGACGCTTGAATGTTTAAAGAATCAACACTTTCCTCCATTTCAATATTCTTCATATTATTTTACATATTTATTCATATGGATATAAAAAGGACTATAAAGGACATTTTATGTCTATTTGGGTATTTGGATTCCTTTACAATCCTTCATGTTTTTAAAAGAAAAAGAAACTCCTCTTTCCCTTTTTTTGGGAATTTTCTTATTGAAAATGGGTTTTGAAAATGGAGTGATTATTTCAATATCTTGAAATGTTTTCTTGTGATTGAAAATGAAATTTTAAAATAAAAATGTTGAAAATTTAAATCTTTTATGTGTTAAGATTATATAATGGTACTTGGACATTTGACGGGTGGTTTCGTGATAAACCAATGACGAGTGGTTCCATGATAAACCAACAATGGGTGGGTCTATGATAGCCCTATAATGCATTGGATATGGAAGTCATCCATTTGGATATTCCATTTATAAGAGTGAAATATATGTAAGTCAGTTGTATAGTTATTCCATTTATAATAGTGATAAGTATAATGATTTCCTAAGATACCAATATGTTTTATCTATGCTTGCAATTGGTTTTATGGTAATATTTTGATTACAAAAAAGGTATGAAATGAGATTATTTTCAAAGGAAGGTATTTAATACCTATTAAGGGTGAAAAGTATTACTTTATGGTAAAGTTTTCATGGGTTTTAATTTTAATCAATGAACTAACAGTTTCCTTCTTTTTATATATCTTACTGATCTTTTTATGCTCATACTCATTTTTTAATGTTTTTCACAGGAATTAAGGATGATTAATGTAGAGACTCGAAGCTTGAAGTACATGGACATTACATTACTTTTGTGGAATACTTAGTACATAACAAAAACACACACACAAGGATCGTAATAGTTTAGTGTCTTTGGAAACTCGGAATATAATCTTCTAATCGTGGTGAAAGATCTTCAACATCTCCCATAAAGATCTTCCTTTTTTTCCTAAAAACCTTTCTTTATATCCTGGGGAAAAGAAAACATAAAAGGGTGAGCTCAAATGCTCAGTAAGGGTAAACAAAATAAATATAAATCACATCATATTCATAAGAACATAACATTTTGGAAATCTCAACCTGCAAAAGAGAGCATAATTTCATATCATGGGATAAATCATAGTAGTGAAATAAAATCCCAATAATCATAACTTAAAACATGAAACATTGTGGAAAACACACATAATCATAGAGAATCATTTCTTGTTAGTCAAGACTCATTGCCAAGACTATCTTAGTGGACAAAGTCCCTTTCTGAACTGAGTCACCCTCGTTTCAGTCCTGTTTCACTGAACCGGTATAACCTACCGTTCCAGCCATATCTATCTCATGAGATATAAAATCTTTACCCAATGCATTGGAGGGAGATATAGGTCCCACCCATATCATAATGATAACATTCTTATGTGTGCCACAAAATCATAAATCATACATCATTGCATAACCCATGTAATAAAAATGGGATTCTTAAACAACATGACATCATAAAACCATTCATATAAGTTAAAGGAATTCATAAACATAATTCCATCACAACATAGTCAAATCAATGTAAAAATATGGATAGAAACAGAACCCTTTATTATCTTAGATGGAAAATAATTTTGATAAAACACTTGAAATGAATTCTTGAGGAAAATATCATTTCTTCTTCAAAATCAATTTCTTTTCACAAAACATCATGCAATTTTAAAAGAAAGAGATTTTATTGAAAATATTCATGAAATCTTTTGGAGGAAGCTTCATGAAAATAAGGCTTTATAAAACCGTAAAAATCCATTCGTGTCGTTTAAGTTAAAAAAACATTCTTCTCGTACTTTTGTCGGAAAAGTCAAAAAGTACCTCATACGAAAAACGACAAAAGATTCCTTTCATATCTTTTAGTAAAAACTCACCGAAGGGTAAAATTGGATTTAAACAATTGTAGGTGGATGGAAATAATATTACATATTGAGGAAACATGGATGTGGATGATAAAATACACCCCAGTAAATACCAAAGTATAAACAATCTCGGATAAAAATGAGATTGTGATATTTCCCTTACCTTAGGTCATATTTGCTTCGTAGGTGTCCAAACCTCCTGTATAATGATTTAAATAATTTCATTGACTTATTACAGAATCATATTCATTGTTATGATATCATATATGGTTCACTTATGACTTTATATTACCCGTTCTTTTGTAAATTCCATGTTAAAGAGCATCTTGGGTAAAATTGTTTCATTTGTCCTCCGTGTTTTGACTTGTAATTATTCATATGATTGCTTAGATCATTATTACTTAATTTAATAATATAAAACATGATTTATATATAATATATATTCAGAATATATATATATATATAATAAATTAGTAAATGGAAAGAAATACACCGTTCATGGAGACGGTAGGTCGTACGTACGCATGAACGCTGTTTTTGTTTCCTTATTGAGTTGAATGGAATTAAGTAGATGACATAAATATACACACACATAAATCCAGTAGCTTTATAATGTCGTATATTTCATTATTATTGCTTATATATACTTTATAATCATTCTTAAATGGTTAACATTGAGAATGAATCTCATCGCGTCGTGGAGACGGTAGTCCGTACGTACGCACGAGCGATGATATCATTTCCATAATTATTGAATTGAATTGGAGTGGATGATACAATATATCAGAATCATTATGATGTTATAATAACTATGTATAGTAATTCTTTACACCATAATACCCATCCATGTAAGGTGTTGGTGGAAAAACAGATTACACCACCGCGTGGAGACGGTATTCGTACGTACGCACGCGCGGTGATTTCGTTTTCCGTAGGATGGATAGATGGTGAAATAGGGTTGTTTCATACTTATAATAACATATCAGTATATTAGTGATACTGATGTTATTACTTCATAATGAAACAACCTAATAAGAAGAATTGGAAGAAGAAATAAAGTTGAAAAAATCGGTAACGGAAATTACCTATTCTTTGAAGCGCCTCTTTGAGATCTCCTTTTAGGGTACTAAAATTGGTCTTTGAGGAAGACCAGAACCTCTAAGATGTTTCTAGGGAAGTGGAGAAGAGAATTTGGCAGGGTTTGGCCGAGTTTGAAGGCTCAAAGTTGTGTGAGGAAGAGAGGGAGGAGGTTCCCTTTTATAAGGGAGGAGAGGGGCACCTTTGGAATAACTAAAAATATTATTTTATTATAAAGTCAAGTTCGGTTTTAAATAGCTCCAAATTGATTTATTTCTAGGCTAAGGTGGGGATGGGTAGAAATCCTCTCATCCAATAGGATTTAGACAAGTTTAGGTTATTATTTTAACCTTATCAATTAGATTTAACTCTAAGTTAAATAATTTAACTTTTACCGTGTCTTTTTGTTTTCTTACACTATATGGTTAATAAACTTACTATATCAAGTCAAAATAACCCCAAGTTGTTTATTATTAATATATATAATCTTATCTAAGTCATTTTGCTGAACCGTAGATTTTTAGGAATTAAATAACAATTAATAATATAATATTTGTTTTAAAAATTATTTTATGTCAATTTTGACACTATTTAGTAATTGATTTTTGTGAAAATCATAACAGAATTATTAGTTCTAACCAAGTTAATTAAATCACTACTAACATGTCATATTAACCTATAAAATTAGTGTAATTCATAAAAAGTCTCAAATTACATTTATTTGGGCATTTATAACATCAATTATGTCAATATTTCATTAATAAGACAATTACTGTATCATCTTTGTGTCATAATAAATGATAATTATTTAATCCCTAAAAATTCTAAATAAATTCCTATGATGTAGATAATTGTATTAGATTTGTTGAGACTATTCATGTTCTAAGTTTCATGAAGTTTATCACTAAATTAAAATTATTATACTTATAAGATTTAAGAAAGTGACATGTTGTCACATTCTTTGGTTTTAATAATAATTAAATTATTTTCATGGAAAAAAGTCCATAAAAAGAATCTAATACGACCCTTAGGTTATATGGGTATACTTTTATCCATCCAATAGGATTTTTACAAGTGTTAGGGTAATTTTATAATATTATATTTACCCTTAATTACCCGATTTACCTTTAACTATGGTAAATAAAATTTACCGTAGTTACTATTCATAATTCCCAAAAATAAAAAGTAGCTTATTAACATAATTTTGACCCACTTATTCCAAATATGGAATCCATTTTTCCAAATTCAATACACAAAAGATGCAGAAATTAAATTAAAATTAATCTCGTTGTCGAAAGAAAACGGGTTTTTCTTTAAAACATTGCAAAAGATTGAATTGATTTAACCTACGAATTCAATGTAAAATCAATGCTAATGACATACATTATATTAAATGGTAAAAATATATTCTATTTATACTTTAAAACCATTCAATATTATAATTTAACCACATAAGATATTATGATGAAAAAAGTTGTTTTTAATTAAAATATAGCGTGTTTTTTACTATTCATTAAAATATAAAAGTTATCGAAAAAATATCAAAACTTTATCTAATGTAAATTTTTATATCCTGATTCAAAAGAAGAATTTTATTTTGTCAAATTGAACATATAAACATGTCAAAAACTAGATTTAAAGTGGGTGCGCCATCAAAAGGCGGCAAAACTGTATTTTTTTAAAAATACTTATTTTACCTGAAAAATTTATTTTGTTCTTATACCATGTTCTAGAAAATGTGTAAGATGACTAATAATGTTATAAAATTCAAATTTTAGTTAATACTATTCATAACAGCTAGTTCATAACAATATTATAATTATATATCGTTGTTTAGTAAAACTCGGTATTGCGTACAAGACACGCTATCGAGGAAGGTCGCGTTTGCGTGTAATGCAAGCCAAGCCAGGGTTGTGTGTAGTGCACAACTCCTTTGTTGTTGTGTATAACAGAATCGAACCATATTTTATTTATACATTTAATATATATATATATACACTCAATGTTGCGTAGAATAACTATTATCAAAATTGTGTGTAACACGATCCAAGAATAGTGTTGCGTATACTGCAAGCTAATACGGTGTTGCGTATAGAGCAAGGTAATCTTGGTGTAGCATAAAACACAAGACATTAATGAAATTAAAAGAATATTTTTCATAAAATCTCGGGGTGTTACATTCTACCCCCCTTAAAATGAATTTCGCCCTCGAAATTCATCGGGGTTATAAATGGTTTACTATTCGAAAGTTTCTTTAATAGAAACTCACATCGTAAAAAGGAATACCCAAACTAATCTTTAAAAATAAAAGTATGAAACGTAACGGTTACCCAAATAAACTAATCACTGGGTTTCCACATAGGTGAAAATATGGATATGGAAGAAAATCTAACCATCATGTTCTGATGGAGAGTGGTAGAGAACATGGCTATGGAAAAGATAAAAATCACAAATCCATAAATTTGTGATGATCTAAGGTACCATCTGATTAATCAGATATAAGAGCACCAGGACAACATTTTTGGTTTTCAAGATCGTTTCCCTAAAGTTGATGAAATTGGAATTAGAAGAAATACTTTCATGATTTTGGTATAGTCTCACCGTTTGTCGTTCTTTGGACAATTTCCACTTCATCTCTTAAAGAAATGAAGTTGAATTTGTCATTCGTGATGTGTTAGCAGATCATGTGATAGAATTATGGGTCATTCCATCTCTTTCAAACAAAATGTTAGCAAAAGTTATAAGTCCATCTTATGGTTAATCGTATATGGTTCCAAAAATGAACTTATACTTCATATATCATACCGCTTAATAAAATAAAACTAGATTCTACTAACCAGGGACTTCCTGTAGGCCAGTGGTAGGCGATAAAGGCCAGTCGCACTTCGGTTGTGGGTTCGATTCCCACAGCCTTGTCTGACGCGATGGGTTGTCGCCCGTCCTGCAGGTTTTCCGTTTTCTAAAACTATATTACTATAACATCCCATCAATAATATTGAAAAAACTTTTATCCTTAAACAATACTAAGTTATGTACAACATAGTCCATTCCAATCTTTAGGCTTATCCATAATACTGTAGTCCATTCACATAATATAGTGAAAATGATTACCATAGATTTAATACCATCGTTGATCCCCATATATCATAAGATATGTCTTGTTGGTCACATTCCAAACATTCAAAGTCCTTAATCACGTGTTCTCTTGAATACCCATTGAACCATATTGAAAACATGAATGTAGTTAAAAGTTAACACCTTCCACATACCAAAATCCTCAAAATTCTATATACTCAAACCATGATATCACTTAGTCCTTATATCAATCATGAGCTCATGAATACTGTCAAACATTTCATTTTCTCCTTATCCCTTCATTATGCGCATATCATCTACTTTCCAAGATATTTGAATCACTTTTCATGGTTACCGGCACCTTAAAATTATTGAAAACCACAATAGACCAATACATAAATATTTCAATACACCATAAAAGTACCTCAACAACATTATTCTTGAATACCAATACATAAACACTTCAGTCCATCCACTTTAATGATTGTCCTGGAATAAGTCCTTCCTTGATTTAGAAGTAACTTTTTAGGTCAGGGAATTGAGTTGGGTAATGCCCATGTTCTCCTCAAATAAGACATTGTACTCCATAACAGTCTGTCACTCTATGACCCTTTTCTCCACACAGATAACATCGGTCCCTCCATTTGAGGTATTCCTCAAGGTTCTTCTTCCCTTATTTAGAAATCTCAATCTTCCTTTCTTTATGCTCCTCAACATGCGAACATGAATAATAGTTTATCTTCCTCTTCTTTTATGAATTAGGCATACCACTAAATTTCACCTTGTTAATCATATATCGCGATGACTGATTCGGCATAATCACAATATCTTTCTCTCTAGGAATTACACAATTTTTTTGCTCATAGTCACCAATTTTTTTATTGGATTCAATATTAACCGAATTCCTTCTGGTTCCCTCCATTAATTAAAACACAAAAAGAATCTTGTGAGAGGAAAAAATCATGCTAGAGAAAACAACATAGTAAAGGGGGAGTACCCTCAATATCTAACATCTTAGGTTAAATTCTAAGATCGTTACCATAGTTCTAGGACTATCCTATACTTATACTTATCCTTAGGGACATCCCTAGACATACCTTAGAAATATCTCTAGGGATCTCACTAACGTTTTCGCATCCTAGTTTCCAAAGGTTGACTAAACCTTTCCTCTGATACAAACTGTAGAGACCCTAAGCTTGACATACATGGACATTACATTACTTTTGCGGAATACTTAGTATATAACAAAAACACACACACAAGGATCGTAATAGTTTAGTGTCTTTGGAAACTCGGAATATAATCTTCTAATCGTGGTGAAAGATCTTCAAAATCTCCCATAAAGATCTCCCTTTTTTTTCCTAAAAACCTTTCTTTATATCCTGGGGAAAAGGAAACATAAAAGGGTGATCTCAAATGCTCAGTAAGGGTAAACAAAATAAATATCAATCACATGATATTCATAAGAACATAACATTTTGGAAATCTTAACCTACAAAAGAGAGCATAATTTCATATCATGGGATAAATCATAGTAGTGAAATGAAATCCCAATAATCATAACTTAAAACATGAAACATTGTGGCAAACACACATAATCATAGAGAATCATTTCTTGTTAGTCAATACTCATTGCCAAGACTATCTTAGTGGACAAAGTCCCTTTCTGAACCGAGTCACCCTCGTTTCAGTCCTGTTTCACTGAACCGGTATAACCTACCGTTCCAGCCATGTCTATCTCATGAGATATAAAATCCTTACCCAATGCATTGAAGGGAGATATAGGTCTCACCCATCTCATAATTATATCATTCTTATGTGTTCCACAAAATCATAAATCATACATCATTGCATAACCCATGTAATAAAAATGGGATTCTTAAACAACATGACATCATAAAACCATTCATATAAGATAAAGGAATTCATAAACATAATTACATCACAACATAGTCAAATAAATGTAAAAATATGGATAGAAACAGAACCATTTATTATCTTAGATGGAAAATAATTTTGATAAAACACTTGAAATGAATTCTTGAGGAAAATATCCTTTCTTCTTCAAAATCAATTTCTTTTCACAAAACATCATGCAATTTTAAAAGAAAGAGATTTTATTGAAAATATTCATGAAATCTTTTGTAGGAAGATTCATGAAAATAAGTCTTTATAAAACCATAAAAATCCATTCGTGTCGTTTAAGTTAAAAAAACATTCTTCTCGTACTTTTTTTGGAAAAGTCAAAAAGTACCTCGTACGAAAAATGACAAAATATTCCTTTCATATCTTTTACTAAAAACTCACCAAAGGGTAAAATTGGATTTAAACAATTGTAGGTGGATGTAAATAATATTACATATTGAGGAAACATGGATGTGGATGATAAAATACACCCCAGTAAATACCAAAGTATAAACAATCTCGGATAAAAATGAGATTGTGATATTTCCCTTACCTTAGGTCCGATTTACTTCGTAAGTGTCTGAACCTCCTGTATAATGATTTAAATAATGTCATTGACTTATTACAGAATCATATTCATTGTTATGATATCATATATGGTTCACTTATGACTTTATATTACCCGTTCTTTTGTAAATTCCATGTTAAAGAGCATTTTGGGTAAAATTGTTTCATTTGTCGTCCGTGTTTTGACTTGTAATTATTCATATGATTGCTTAGATCATTATTAATTAATTCCAGAATATAAAACATGATTTATATATAATATATATTCAGAATATACATATATATAATAAATTAGTAAATGGAAAGAAATACACCGTTCATGGAGACGGTAGGTCGTACGTACGCATGAACGTTGTTTTCGTTTCCTTATTTAGTTGAATGGAATTAAGTAGATGACATAAATATATACACACATAAATACAGTAGCTTTATAATGTCATATATTTCATTATTATTGCTTATATATACTTTCTAATCATTCTTAAATGGTTAACATGGAGAATGAATCTCATCGCGTCATGGAGACGGTAGTCCGTACGTACGCACGAGCGATGATATCATTTTCATAATTATTGAATTGGAGTGGAGTGGATGATACAATATATCAGAATCATTATGATGTTATAATAACTATGTATAGTTATTCTTTACACCATAATACCCATCCATGTAAGCTGTTGGTGGAAAAACAGATTACACCACGGCGTGGAGACGGTATTCCGTACGTACGCACGCGCGGTGATTTCGTTTTCCGTAGGATGGATAGATGATGAAATAGGGTTGTTTCATACTTATAATAACATATCAGTATATGAGTGATACTGATGTTATTACTTAATAATGAAACAACCTAAGAAGAAGAAGTGGAAGAAGAAATAAAGTTGAAAGAATCGGTAAAAAAAATTACCTCTTCTTTGAAGCGCCTCTTTGAGATCTCCTTTTAGGGCACTAAAATTGGTATTTGAGGAAGACCAGAACCTCTAGGATGTTTCTAGGGAAGTGGAGAAGAGAATTTGGCAGGGGTTGGCCGAGCTTGAAGGCTCAAATTTGTGTGAAGAAGAGAGGGAGGAGGTGCCCTTTTATAAGGGAGGAGAGGGGCACCTTTGGAATAACTAAAAATATTATTTTATTATAAAGTCAAGTTCGGTTTTAAATAGCTCGAAATTGATTTATTTCGAAGATAAGGTGGGGATGGGTCGAAATTCTCTCATCCAATAGGATTTAGACAAGTTTAGGTTATTATTTTAACCTTATCAATTAGATTTAACTCTAAGTTAAATAATTTAACTTTTACCGTGTCTTTTTGTTTTCTTACACTATATGGTTAATAAACTTACTATATCAAGTCAAAAGAACCCCAAGTTGTTTATTATTAATATATATAATCTTATCTAAGTCATTTGTCTTAACCTTAGATTTTTAGGAATTAAATAACAATTAATAATATAATATTTGTTTTAAAAATTATTTTATGTCAATTTTGACACTATTTAGTAATTGATTTTTGTGAAAATCATAACAAAATTATTAGTTCAAAAAAAGTTAATTAAATCAATAATAACATGTCATATTAACCTATAAAATTAGTTTAATTCATAAAAAGTCTCAAATTACATTTATTTGGGCATTTATAACATCAATTATGTCAATATTTCATTAATAAGACAATTACTGCATCATCTTTGTGTCATAATAAATGATAATTATTTAATCCCTAAAAATTCTAAATAAATTCCTATGATGTAGATAATTGTATTAGATTTCTGGATACTATTCATGTTTGAAGTTTCATGATGTTTATCAATAAATTAAAATTATTATACTTATAAGATTTAAGAAAGTGACATGTTGTCACATTCTTTGGTTTTAATAATAATTAAATTATTTTCATGGAAAAAAGTCCATAAAATGAATCTAATCCAACCCTTAGGTTATATGGGTCTACTTTTAGCCATCCAATAGTATTTTTACAAGTGTTAGGGTAATTTTATAATATTATATTTACCCTTAATTACCCGATTTACCTTTAACTATGGTAAATAAAATTTACCGTAGTTACTATTCATAATTCCCAAAAATAAAAAGTAGCTTATTAACATAATTTTGACCCACTGATTCCAAATATGGAATCCATTTTTCCAAATTCAATACACAAAAGATGCAGAAATTAAATTAAAATTAATCACGTTGTCGAAAGAAAACGGGTTTTTCTTTAAAACATTGCAAAAGATTGAATTGATTTAACCTACGAATTCAAGGTAAAATCAATGCTAATGACATACATTATATTAAATGGTAAAAATATATTCTATTTATACTTTAAAACCATTAAATATTATAATTTAACCACATAATATATTATGATGAAAAAAGTTGTTTTTAATTAAAATATAGCGTGTTTTTACTATTCATTAAAATATGAAAGTTATCGGAAAAATATCAAAACTTTATCTAATGTAAATTTTTATATCCTGATTGAAAATAAGAATTTTATTTTGTCAAATTGAACATATAAACATGTCAAAAACTAGATTTAAATTGGGTGCGCCATCAAAAGGCGGCAAAACTGCATTTTTTGGAAAATACTTATTTTACCCGAAAAATTTATTTTGTTCTTATACCATGTTCTAGAAAATGTGTAAGATGAATAATAATGTTATAAAATTCAAAATTTAGTTAATAATATTCATAACGGCTAGTTCATAATAATATTATAATAATATATCATTGTTTAGTAAAACTCGGTATTGGGTACAAGACACGCTATCGAGGAAGGTCGTATTTGCGTGTAATGCAAGCCAAGTCAGGGTTGTGTGTAGTGCACAACTCCTTTGTTGTTGCGTATAACAGAATCGAACCAAATTTTATTTATACATTTAATATATATATATATATACACTCAATGTTGCATAGAATAACTATTATCAAAATTGTGTGTAACACGATCCAAGAATAGTGTTGTGTATACTGCAAGCTAATACGGTGTTACGTATAGCGCAAGGTAATCTTGGTGTAGCATACAACACAAGACATTAATGAAATTCAAAGAATATTTTTCATAAAATCTCGGGGTGTTACAATTAAGGGATTGGAATAATTCTTGTTGAATTTCATGAAAAGTATCATAAAATATGTCATGATTTATTTTAAAAGTTTTAGATTATGGGGAAAATAGATACTATTCAGAAGTGTAAACTTTGTATTTTATGGTTTTTTATGTATGAGTTGTGGATTAATTATCTAAAATTGTAAACCTAAAATGATCCTCAATGTCAAAGAAAGTAATTTCTTGAATAAAACTCAAGATTATATAATTTTCAAGTCTGGTGACTTATAGTTGGTATCAAAGGTCGGTTTAGATAAATTTAGAGGTTTGGGTAATGTTAATAGAATTCCCTTAGAATATTTTACTTTCTGGTTAAGTTAGAATGATATAGTATTTAAAGATTACCATGTCACTTAATCTAAATTATTTTTGTTCAGAACAATTTTCTATTGAGGAAATTGGAGAGTTTTAGTTGGAAGGAACCAAAATAAAAATATCCTTATAAATCAGCATCTTGAGATTATTAGAATTGAAATAGAACAATTTGTTGTAGTGATGACTCAATTGACAGAGATGATAAATGGTGGCGGTGTCTATGAAATAGTGAAACTATATCTACCATAGAGAAACATAAATATCATTAATAATTTTATGAGGAAACATCTCCCACTATTCAGAGGATTATCTGGCCCAGTTCTAGTCGAAGGATGGATTAAATCACTAGAAAAGATATTCAATGTCATGGGTTGTTCGGACCACCAAAAGGTAACTCTTGTAATTTATCATTTTTGTAAATAAATCAAATTAATGGTGGTCAATGGTTAAGAATATTAGAGAAAGTGAAGAGATTAATACCTTGGAATGGAATTAATATAAGAATATTTTCCATGATAAATATTTTCCTAAGGATATTTGACAAAGGATGGAAAAACAATTGTTGGATAATTTTTTGGTTCTATTTATAGATGATATTTTGATATATTATAAAATCCAGGAGTAATAATAAAGGAACTTAAGGATTGTTTTGAAAACTTTGAAAGAAAATAAACTATATGGAATGTTTAGTAAGACTGAATTTTGGTTAGAGAAAATTTTATTACATGGGAATATTTTTTCTAAAGATGGAATAATTGTCGAACCTGCTAAAACAAAAGTTATTAAAGAGTGGAAAAGACGTACCAATTTCATTGAGGTTCATATTTTTCTTGGATTAGAGGGTTATTATCGATGGTTTTTTGAAAATATTTCTCAGTTATCTATCTAACTAACTAAGCTAAAATGAAATGGAGTTAGGTTGGTCTTGATAGGAGAATGTGATGATCATTTTTAAGAACTAAAAATAAGATTGGTGAATGCTCCTATTTTGGTCTTGCCTTCCAAAAATAATTAATTCATCATCTACAGTGATGATTCGTTAAAAGGACTTGGTTGTTTCCTAATTTAGAATAGCCATATAATTGCTTATTCTTCACATCAATTTAAACCTCATGAGTTAAATTACCCTACACATGATTTGGAATTAGTTGCTGTTGTTTTTTCTTTAAAATTTAGAGGCGTCATTTGTATGGAGTAAAGTGTGAAATAAATAATGATCATAAAATTTTGAAGTATATATTCACTTAGAAGGAATTTAACATGAGACATAGAAGATGGATGGAACTAATAAAGGATTATGATTTCATGATTCATTATCATCTTGAAAAACAAATAATGTGTCTGATGCTTTGAGTTAAAAAATTAATGCTACATTAACCATGTTACATTTAGAAAGTTACCCTTTGGTTAATTATTTGATTATTTTTTTCCTAAAAGTTGTGGATGTAGGTAAATACTCCATTTTTTTTCAATTTTCAGTGCAATCAACTTTGTCAGAAATAATTAAGATAAAACAAAAGGTGGATCAATCTGTGCAAGAAAAGTTAAAATCCATTAAAATGGTAAGTTTATTAATTTTAATATTAATGAATAAGGTGTTTTATGACTTGGTAAAAGATTATGTGTGACTTTTGATTCACTCTTGAGGAAATAGTTGTTGACTAGAGCTCTTAGTTCTCCATTTTCCGTTCTCTCAGGAAGTACTAAGATGTACAGAGACTTTTAGAAGTACTACCGATGGGATGAAATGAAAAGAGATATTACTGAATTTACCATGAAGTGTTTTACTTTTCAACAGGCTAAAGAAAAGTGATGGTTACCAAAGGGGATGATTTTATCTTTTATAGTGTTGGAGTGGAAATAAGAGAATATATCAATGGATTTTGTGGTGGTATTTCCAAATACTTCTCTAGGTAATAATTTTATTTGGGTTATTATTGATTGATTAACTAAATATGCACATTTACTTACCATTTGAGATATAATGACTCTACATCATCTTTTTAGGTTGTATCTAAAAGGTATTTTTATGTTACATGGAGTGCCTATCTCCATTGTATCAGACCGTGATCCCAGGTTCACATCCAATTCTTGGAAAGGACTTCAGAAGTCATTGGGTACTGAATTAAATTTTAGTATGGATTTTTATCCTCAATATGATGGACATTTTGAGCAAACGATTCAGACTATGGAGGATATGCTTCATTATTTCTCAATGGATTATCACAGAAGTTGGGATTTAAATATTTATTTGGTTTAGTTTTCTTATAATAACCATTTTAATTTTAGTATACAGATGACACATTTTGATGCATTATATGTAAATTTATGTCAAACATCAACTTTTTGGGATGATTTAGGATAAATGAAGTTAATGGGACCATAGTTGGTAGAGGAAATGATAGATAAAGTTCAATTGATTTAGCGACATATGATGAAAACTCAAAAAAAGAAGAAAATTTATGTGGATAAATAGAGAAATGATCTTTATTTGGAGTTAGTAGATCATGTCTTTTTAAAAGTTTCTCCATGGAAAAGTGTGATGCCTTTTGGTAATAAGGGGAAGCTGAGTCCACAGTTCATTGGACTATATGAAATCCTGGAGAATGTTGGATTAGTTTTCTAACAAGTGGATTTACCTACATTTTTATCCTAGGTAAAAAATTTATTTCATGCTTTAATGTTAATTAAGTATGTATCAGATTCATCTCATGTTTTTAGCTCTGAAGTAGTTTAGCTGGAAGAGAGTCTTTCTTATGAGGAATAACCAGTTCAAGCTATTGATCACAGAGAGAAAGTGTTGTGGAATAATTTGATTCATCGGGTTAATGATTTATGTAAAACCCATAAGTTTTAAGAGGAAACATGGGAATCTAAAAATTAGACAATGGAAAAATATACTCACTTATTTGATAAGTGAATAAAACTGCGAGGATGTGATTTCCAAAAGGGAGGAAGGATGTAACATCCTAGGTAATGATATAATAATTATTTTTCATATTTATTAATATTTATGAATTATATTTTAATTTTAAATTAAAATGGATTCTATGTTCAATAGCATACTTGACATGCAATAATGAGTTTCTCTGAAGTCTTGCATTGTACGCAAAACTGAGTTATAACGAACAATAATATATCGTTAATATTATTAGTTAACATGACAGTTATCTCATAGACATTGTATCAGAGGTAATGAATAGGAATAAAAATATTATTTTTACACATTTTTATAAAATTTTATGACTTTAATATAGTAAATTTTATAGGCAAAATATGAGAATAAATCTAGTTTGATGCTTATAAATGGTATTTTTATAAAAAGCGGTTTTACTACCTTTTATTGGAGCACCTACTTTAAAAATAAAATTTTATATTTTTATATTTTTTATATGAAAAAATAAACTTCATTTTTTAAATATAAATATCAAAATTTACTTTGGGTGAATCTTTGGTACTTTTCTAAGAGCTTTCATATTTTGATGAATAGTGAATAATAGTGAATTTTAGTTCAAAACTTCTTTTTCATCTAATTTATTTATATATTTAAATTATGTTTTTAATTTGTTTAAAAGTATAATTAGATCAATTTTATAAAATTTAAACCAATTTATTTCATTGGAAACAATTTCACATTTAATTTAGATAAAAAAACTTAGTAAACTTCTGAACATTTTTACCATAAAACCCCGCTTTATCGTCCCGTATGTGAGATTAATTTTAAATTAATTTATAAAAATTATGTGATTTTAATTTAGAAAAATTTATCCAATATTTTTAATTAGAATAATTTTTAATATTTTATAAGGTTAACTTAGTTTTTGACCAAAAATATTAGTGAAAGTAATCAAAATTAATTATAGCGATTAATGTAAAAATGTGGTTACTTAGTGGTAAAAATTTAATCATAAGAGTCTTAATGACATATAAAATTTTACAAAACCATTTTAATGGAAATTATTATACTATATAACCTCTTTTATATATTTTTATCATTATTTAAGTCACATGATGTAAGGGAGACCTCTCAATAGTGTTTACCTTTTTATATTTAGAAGAATGTCACTCCCCCTCCACTATAAAAAGGAACTCACCCTTTACATTTATTAACACCTATCAATACCCTTTTAATCATCCAAACGCTGAAAAAATAATCTCAAAAAATTCCTACCCTCACCCTAGAGGTCACACCTTGGTCAAAAATCAAACCAAGAATTCATTTGGTGCAAACCAAAAGGAGTTACCCGAAAAAGAGATAACATTCTTCAACATCCATTTATGCTTTATTTCTTTCTATAAACCTTAATTTATTATTATTAAATTATTATATAATAATATAAATATCCTTAATATATTTATATGTTTTTATTTTAAGTTTTATACCTACACATACACACACTTCCATCAAATTGGTAACGAAATTATTGTTCACGTATGACGAACTACGCCTCGCATAACGATGTTGTTCGTTTTTCCTTTACCACCTATCATGGTTGAGAATTATGATGGAAAAATATTTTTTATGATATTTATGATATTTATGTTGTCTTCATAATTTAAAAATTATTATATGACATATACCTTCATGTTTTCCATTTTTTATAAATATGAGAACATCGTTTGTGGATGTGTGGTCTACCGCCTGCTCAAAGCGATGTGATACATTCACACATTACATGGATTATATTAAGGACGGGTTTAATTAAACATATGTGACATACATAACATATATATAATATTAATTAAATAATTACCTTTCTATAAATATAATATATAATTTTATTTATTACCCTTTCACACATTGAAAAAGTGATAATGTCGTTTGTGGATGTATGGACTACCACCTCCTCGACGCGATGTGATTAATTTTAATCCATAATAGTTATATATATAAATATATATGATTAAATAACATGGTATTTTTTATATAATTATCATTGTATAAAGATAAATTTTACTTACCTTATTTTCATAATGATCGTTTAAAAATTGGAACTTTACTCATGCGTACGTACGGCCTACCATCTCAATGATTGTAAAGTTAGTTCATTTTTCATAACCATATTTCATGATTGGTTTTAAAAATATAATTTATGTATAAATATGATAATTATTTAATTATTATTATTCTTTATATGTTTATATAATGACCCCTTTGACCATATTTTACCTACCAAATTCTTTTTTTACACATAAACCGATTATGGTCAAAACACTCGACATAAACTTAATTGTTTAAGAAGTTGTTTGTAACATTGTAATAAGTAAAATAAAATTAATTATAAAATTGAAAAATATTTTAAATCAATTAAATAATTAACATAAGTTTATTATTTATAAATATAAAGACACACATGACAAGTCAGACTCAATATAAGATATTTCATCTCAATCTCCTTTTATTGAGGCATTTCCTGATCATATGCACCTTTATTCTTTTATAGGGTGTATATATAGACCCTTTGACATTAAATATCAATATTTTATCTATTCTCATATTATTTGATGTATTTTTTAATGTTATTATTTTATGGGTATTATGAATTAAATTTTCAAAGTGGTATGAGACGTTTTGAATGTTTAAGGATTTAATCATTTCCTCTATTTCAATATTCTTGATATTATTTTACATATTTTTTTATATAGATATAAAAGGGATTATAAAGTTTATTTTATGTATATTTTTTTATTTGTATTAATTTAAAAGCCTTCGTGTTTTTTAAATAAAAAGAAACCCCTCTTTCCCTTTTTCTGGGAATTTTGTTATTGAAAATGGGTTTTAAAAATGGAGTGATTATTTCAATATTTTGAAATGTTTTCTTGTAATTAAAAATGAACTTTTATGAGTGAAATTTTGAAAATTGAAATATTTTATGTGTTATTATTATATAATGTTTCTTGTACATTTGACAGATGGTTCCGTGATAAACCAATGACAGGTGGTTCTATGATAAACCAACAATGGGTGGGTCTGTGATATCCCTCCAATTCATTGGGTATAAAAGTTGGTTGTATAGATATTCCATTTGTAATAGTAAAATATATGGAATTCAACCACATGATTATTCCATTTATAAGAGTGATAAGTATAACTATTTCCTAAGATACTAATATGTTTTATCTATTATTGCTATGGGTTTCATGGTAATCTTGTGATTAAAAAAAATCTATAAAATGATCTTATTTTCAAAGGAAAGTATTTACTAGTTATTAAGGATAAAAAAATTTACTTTATGATAAAGTTTTCATGGGTTTTAATGTTTATAAATGGGCTAAAAATTTTCTTCTTTTTATATCTCTTAATAAGATTTTTATGCTCATCCCACATTTTTTAATGTTTTTCATAGGACATAAGGATGAGTAACTAATTGGATGAATTCATCTTGAATGTTGTGAAGAGTATTATAAAATAGATCATGATTTATTTTAAAAGTTTTAGATAATGGAAAAAATGGATACTATTCAGAAGTGTCCACTTTGTATTTTATGGTTTTGTTATGTATGAGTTATAGCCTAATTATCTAAAACTCTAAACCAAAAAGGATTCTCAATGTGAAAGAAAGTATTTTCTTGACTAAAATTCAAGATTATGTTTTTTTTAAGGTCAGGAAATTATAATATGAATCTTATCATATGTTAAATATTTATGAAATGACTCGTGTTTTATGATACATATTTTTATGGGTATGAATTATCTTATGGTATGCTCGTGAAATTTTATTATTCTCTCATACCCTTGTGCTTATTATATGATTACATATGATCATTGATTAATATCTCCTATATTTACTCATATTGAGCATCTGATCTTCTCCAATCTTATATTTCCATTTAATAGGCTATGAACAATGATATTATATAAGATATCTCTAGAAGGGTGTCATGTGTGGATAATTTTGTGGGAGATGTTGAAGTCCTCTTGTACAATAATAAAATTTGGGCATAATGATAAAAATGTCCATTTGGTGAGAAAGACATGAGTTTATTTTACATAAAGGATTTTTTCCTAAATCTCTAAAAATCTAAACCTAAAATGTCTTGGGTATGTAAGTGACTCAATGTTGGCTAGTTATATTATATTTATGGATGGTTAAAATTGGGTCATTTCAGTTAGTATAAAATCCAATATGTAAAGAATATGTTATTTGAACCAAATTTAGGTGTACAAGTCTCAGGTTGTCTGAGTTAGTATTAGAGTAGGATTTAAAAAACTTTAGGTGTTAGGAATTTATCAGATGATGACAATTTAAAGGTTTAGGATACCATTATGTGTTGATATGTTTAGGGATGTTCATAAGTTTAGAGGCATAAATACCATTTTGTGGTTTTATGTTATGATATTTTGGTTTAAGACTCGTCCACTGCAGGGTCAGTGACACACCTGAGTGATGCTCCTCTTCTTTCCTTTCTCTCTTCCCCTCATTTCACCACCTCCAGCCTTCTTCTTGCTCTGTCCGCACGACTTCTCTATTTTATGGTTTCCTATCGGCAACATATACTTATTTTAAGGAGGTTTTGGGGTTCTGAAAAAGGTGGTTGGTTGTTGAATCCCTTGGTGAATCCCCTGATTTGACCTCAAGTTCCGATACTCCTCTCTAAGTCAAATATGGAGTAGAGGTAAAGAAGGGTTTTTGGGATTTTTGGTTCAGAATCCAATAGGTTTCAAGGAACTTCTAGATTCATATTGCTTCTATTTTGTTGGCTAATAGTTTTCTAAATCATAGACGACATTGTTTCTCGAAACCATCAACTTCACAAAGACCTTACCTGGCCTCTCATTCCACTATTTCTCTCCAACTTGGATCTGGAGCGGTGGTAATAATGAGGTTTTGGGATTGGTTCAGTTTTCATCAGTGTTCTAGGTGTGTGACCTTCAGCGATGGCATTTTTCAGAGTTGGAAATGACTATTTCATTATAGAATTTTCTTGTTTTTTGTTTATACCTCAAAGAAATCATTAATGTTTGTTAGTTTTTCTATGATCTCTTGATTCTGGTTTGGTGTTTATGTCATTTTGTGTCTAGTATTTTCTTCTACGTGTTGGATGTGGAGATCCTTTGGTGGCCTGGTATGGTATTTTGTAGTGGTGATGATGGTCTCTGGTGGACAATAATATTTAGTGTCTGGTGTGGTGTTGGATGATGATAATGATGTGGTGATAGGACGATGATGTTGGATGGTGTAACTCATGAGGATGATGGTAGGCATCATACCGGTTGACGCGGGATCTACTCTATTTGAGTTCTCAGCGGATTCTGTAATTGTGATGCATTTTTTGTTTGATTTTTGAATTTTGAATTTGAATGTTATGATCTATATCCCACATGATGTTTTTGTTACCCCTTAACCATAAATTGGAATTTTAAAAATATAAAAAAGAAATTTTCAGTCAGTGTGAATTCATTTGGGAAGAATGTTGTTGGGGACATAAGTTAAAAGAAACATATAACCTTTAAGGTTAATATTTCATTATTGATGAGGTAATTATGGTTAATGGGAATAAAGGGGTTATCATATTTTGGGAATATATGGTATTGAAAAGTGATTTGGTTTCTTAGGGATTAAAGTTATTTTTGGAGAAGTTCACTTTTTGTGAACATTATATGATTAAGGTAAACAAAATATTATTGGTTAGGATTATATTTTATTATAGGTATAAAGGTTGAGTTAAATTTTGTAAAAATATATGATTTTATTAAGGCTTTATGGTTATTTGGGTTATTTATGGAAATTATTATCTTATTTTATATATTATATGGCGTATACATTTTTGGTATGTGACTTTATGAGTGATTGATGTTTTTTGGAGATAAATGTTATATTTATCTCAGAATAACATCTGATCAAATATTTATGATTTTTTGGGTTTCAGATTTTGTCACATATATTTTGAAGAGTTTAAAGGTTAGTTATTTATGGAATGTTTAAAGTTTAACTTTGGGTGTTAATGTTTAGGATTTAGAGATCAATATAGCATTTCTTCACATAAAGTTTTATTTTAATCAGATATTATCTTATCTTATGTTAACTATTTTTGGTTTTAATCAAAGGATAAAAATAGAAGAAATAACTCTTCATCCTTTTTTGTATCTTTTAGTCCATTGAAAGTTAATTTTAGTTATTTCGGTATTAAAAATTCATCATTTAGAATATGAAATTAAATAGAGTTAGAAAACTACTTGAAACACAACCAAATGATGAAATTATGCTTATGGTATGGAATCGGTCAAGTAAGTATATTTTATTTTATTTTATATCATAATGGTAAAATAATTACTCAACTTAATAAAAGGTAAAATAAATTTATTGAGTATTACATGGAAAATATCACTAATCTATGAAGGTATGATTAATGAAACTCTTTCACTAGAATGAGTTATCATTATGGTAAATGCATGATTTAAGAAATACTTAGGAAATGATAAGTTTCCTAGACTAAAATTAGAAATTAAAGTTCACATCAAAAGGAAATGTTATCAATTTGGATTAAATGATACTTCTTTCCACCCATGTATATTTATCTTCCATATCTTAGAATTGATTCTGAAAATGTTTTAAACTATTTTTATTGGACATGAGATAAAATTATGAGGAAGAAATTTCTTTAATGGGGTAGAATGTAACAACCCAAGATTTTAGTTTATTTTCCTTTAAAAATAACACAATTTTTGATAGTGTGTTCCATGCACAACACCAATTTTAAGTTAACAACAATATAGTATATAAATATTATTATTTAAATGTGACCATTATAACCTCGACAATGGTTTGTCGAGTATGAATAAGAGTAACCGCATTATGAAATATATGATGAAAAATTTTCCTTATTAAAATTTATTTCATAGTGTTTAAGAAATAAATACTCAATTTTTAATAATAATAATTAAATCCAATAAGGATTAAAACCTTTAAAATTATAAAAATGTTGTTTTTCTATAAAAGTAGGTTTTCCTTATATTTTTTATTTTAATTTAAAAGATTAATGTATGAATTTTAGAAATTTTATTTGATAAAATAAAAACAATTTTTGGTATCATCTTATCAAATATATATTATAGTGATTTTTTTGTATTTTTTTGAAAAGTTTATTTTTTGGGTGAATAGTGAAAAATACCGATTTTTATAAAAAATGTCATTTATTTTAAAGTTTTTAAAAAAACTAATTCTATTTAGATTGGATTTAAAGTAACATTAATAAAAAATATATAAATAATCCAATTAATTCAATTAGAATCAATATTATACAAGATTTTGGTATAAAATCATTTTCACGCTTAAAATATGTTTTTTTAAAACGATTTTGCTTTGTGTTTCATGCACTTATATTAAAATTATTTTTTACCACTTATGGAAATTAAATCATAGAAAATTTAATCCATACTTTAAATTAGCATATTCAAATTATTTAATAAATTTAATTTCATTTTTAGTTATAATAAATAATAACCATGATAAAAGTTTATCACCACGGTAAAAGGTACAACGGGTTAATCATTATTAAATTATGGGACAAAGCTTAAAAATCTATCAAATATTTTCCAAAATTTTATTATATGCATGTATTCATCCATAAACATGATAAATTTGAAAATATGAAGAATAAATTTCCACTTTCTTGTGATTATGACCTTATATTATTTTAAGTAATGAATAATTATAAAATGTCCCTCTCTTTCTTTTAATATCTCTAATATGTTTTAATAAGACTAAAAAAATATCACAATTTTTTTGAAATAGTTATTTTTAAGATTAATAAATTATTTTTACGTTATTAGTTTATTTTTAATTTTTGGTAATGATATAATTATGTAAAATTCTTACGCATCGCTAATGTAGTGTTTGTGTAAGTGGGTGAAAAATCAAATTAAATAGTTTTAAAAATATTAAAAGCGACAGGTTTTGGATAATTTTAAGTATTTAATGATTTTTATGAATCAAAATTAAATTTAATTAATGTTTTAAATATTAAAATTATAACTCCATAATTAGATTTGTGTTTTAAAAATCAAATTATGTAAATAATCCCGAAAAAGACTTTAAGGATATTTGATGTTAAAAAATATTTAATTAATTGTTTTAAAAATCATAAAAATATGATATTTTGTAAATTAAATGATAAATGGTTGATAATATCAACAAATTTACATTTTATACCCATTTTTTCATTTATAATTACATTATTGACCCTTAAAGACCAAGTATTTTGTTACCATGGTTAAGGTTAAAAGGGTTAAAGAGAGGGGGTTAAACTTAGAGATGAGGTTAGAAATGACACTTAAACTTGTATAAATCTAATTGGATGAATTTATTTATACCTTAAACGATTTATATTCAAATATATGACACTTTTTGTCCATTTTACATGAGTTAGGCACATATTATATATTAATATTTCATTTATTTATAAGATTTTTAGCCACCACACTTAGAAAAAGGCACCTCATATCCTCTCTTATACACACCTTCTTGAGCCACTAAACAAAAAAAACCCTATACAAAAATCTTATAAAATTACCTAGTCACGTTTTAGAGGTTTTGGTATTATTAAAATACCAACTCAATGGTCCTTAAGAAGATATCCAAAGGACGTTTCTCAAAAAGTGGCAATCATCTTCACTAAATACTTTTAAGTTTATTTCTTCTCACACCACCTAAAAGTATTATTTAACAATATTAAAAGATTTAAATCATTAAAATTATATTATCTAAATGTTATTATGTTAATATAATAACCATTATCTATTTATCATCCATTGCAATGGAAAATTAAAATGGCATCGTGAGTATGCATGGACTACCTTCTCCATAAGCAATGTATTTTATTTTTCATAACTGTCTCTCATGGATGGTTATATATATAGATTTAATGATTATATATGATGTTTATAATAATATTATGATTCTTTAATGATAAAATATTATCTACTTTTCAACTCTCCCATCCATTTAAAGATGATAACATCACTCATGTTTACGTGTGAACTATCACCTCTATATAGTGGTGTGATTCCTTTTCCATTTATTCTTTATAAAAATAGTCATAAGGAAAACTTTAATGAATATGTATGATATATATGGTATAATTATGATTACATAAATATTAATTATTATTTTTCTTTTCTTTTTTTCCATCCATCAAAAATTAAAAACATCACTTGTGTGTATGTACAGACTACCTTCTCCACGGTGATTAATTCATTTCTCATCACCGCCTTATATGAATAGTTATAAAAGTACATTTAATGAATAAATATATTACTTATAACATGATTAATATTATATAAATTTTTAAATCATAACCAATGTGTTTGGAATAGAACTGTCAAACCAAAATATGTATGAAAAACTGAACAGTGAGCACCCAAAATGATGATTTTACGATGGAATTATTAATAAATGAGTAATTAAAAATATATATGTGAATCATATATAGTAAGATAAGTATGAATATAGTTTTTTAATAGATGTATAATAAATCTATATTTTTCATGACCCCCTCTCCCCAAAGACTACCCCACTTAGGCTAGAAATGAGAAAGGGGAGATGGTGACTACCTGAGTCACGCCTCCAGTAGGCCCCGGGTTGGTGACTAACACCAAGGGTATAATAAGAATACATATAGGAGACATTAACCTCTATGATAACATAAAAAATAGATATATAAGACATATATACAAATTAAAATCTGCTCAAATATATATATATATATAAATAAACCCAAAATACATACATGCAATGTCATATAGTACTAAAATAACTAAAAGGAAAAATACAAGTACCAAAAAGTTAATGATGAAAATGACCATAAAGCCCAAACAACTCTTACAAAACCACAAGCTAGTAATATCCATCATGATCTCTAAGTTTTACCTATTGAACTGAAAAAAAAGTTTATATATATGTTGGGTGATCATAAAATTATAATTAGAAGGATCATCCCCAGATGTAAGAACTTGGTTCTTCTTTTGAGGTGCGATTTCTTCTTTTCTTTTTTTCCTTTGAGTTGTTTTCAATAAAACAAGGGAAATTGGGAAAAGTACTAGAATTAGGGGTTACACTCCATGTACTCCTGAGTAGACGTTGTGTAGTATGTCTGTATATGAAGGGAATACATGTCGTGTTGGCATATCGGAAAGGAGAAGAGGAAAAACCAACTACACACCGTGTACTTCCTAGTACACGCCATGTAGTCATGTCGGTAGGCCTTAGAAAGTAAGTTGGTGAAATTTAAATGCCAAATGAATAGTAAAATGATATATATGTCATGTATATAGACTTATATGCCATGTACTTTGTGTTTTTAACTTAAAATAGGCAGTAGCCTTTCCATTTGTCATATTGGAAAGTGGTCTCACTGGGGGAACTCAAGAGGAGCACCTAAACTTCAACCTCTTCCCGGTTGATCATCCGAACTCCGAATCAATCACCGTAAGTCTTGTTTGAATCCTATCAGTGAGTTCTCAATTAATATTGAGTCATTATTGGTGATTCTTGTTCTAGAATAAGTTATTTATGGTTGAATGGATATCCTTGTTTCATATATCTATATTGTTCTATCTTGAATTGGAAGTTGAGGCTAGATGAGGAGAGTCACACAAGGATGAGGTAGGTGGTCTCATGCTAATTGTTCAATGTCAAGTTTTTTATATGCGCCGTTGTGCCACGTTCCCATTTTTAGGGTGTCTCTTGATTTATAATTTGACCCATGTTGATACCTAATGACATTAGGTAATTGAATAAATTAATTAAAGCATCTTTAGGCTTATTTAGTTTGATTAAGGGCCACCCCTTGGGTGTGTTTTCCCTCAGATGGCCATTTTTTAGACGCTTAGACTAGGATGCCATTGGGATTGCATTTGTTCCCCCTTTTAAGGGTTGTTTTAGAATGAAATTGGTTAAATAAATGTTTCCATGTGAATATGATCGTTAAAGATTTGTGATATTTTAATTCACATGTTAGTCTTATTATATAATTTTTCCCACGTAAGTTGATTATTTAAAACCATGTAATAGTGTAATTTACATGTGTTGATTTGAATCTTCTGAAATGTTGATATACTGGGATTGGCCTTGAATATGATGAAATATCAGGTTTGGCCCTGAACATGCTGAAATGCTGATACACCGGGCTTGTCCCTCATTTGAACATGCTAAAATGATGATACATCAGGCTTGTCCCTGATTTTAATATGTTGAAATGATGATACACTAGGCTTTTCCCTAATTTTAATATTCTGAAATGATTATACATTGGGCTTGGACCTGAGATATATTGAAATCGAATGACTGATGACGTGTCTACCAAGCCAAAGCACAAGCTTGGATTCGGTCTACACTTCTTTGTTTAGATATCCTACTGAGGTATCTTTTGTGTTTACTTTATATAGGGGATTTATAGGATTAGGCTGGATCCCAAGACTTATATAATTCAATTAATTTGAATTTATTAAAGAACATTAAATGAATGTAAATGAATTCCAGTACTTGCCGTATTTTTTACTTTTGAGTACCTGCTAGTTTACTGCATTTCACTATTGTACACTACTATTGCATATACTCACTGACAGATTTGAACTGACCTTTGGTCGTTGCCTACTGGGATTTATTTCTCACACCCTATTTGGGTCATGATTTTGGTCCCAAACAGACTATATTGTTATAGGGTTCAATAAGGGCAATGATCGCTATATAGGTACTTGATTGCTGCTTAGGAGCAGGACAACATGGGACCAAGCCAAGGCTTGAGTTGCTGTTGGGTTTCATTTTTCTTTACAGTACTTTGATATTGTATTGTAATTGATTACAATGTATCTTGTTTTAGTTATTTTCTTAGAACATGTGACATGTTGCATCATCTTGATATTATATGCCTTCTAATTATATTACCTTTCAGTATTCCTTCGTTTACTTCAGTTGCATGTTTTTTACTACTTCTTCTATTGTTATTATTTATTCTATTTTGTTACACTCTATCAATAAGGGCATAGTTTCCCCACTATCACACCCTAGTCTCTTGATATTAGTTGATAGCCTTTGGCATTTGGGGAATTGTGCTTTAGGCCATGTGGCCAACTGGGTATGGGGCACTAGTTGAGTGGATTTTGGACCCGGGATGTTACACCATATCCCCTCATACAAAAGATAAGAAAGCATACTAAAGATCAGTGAACAATAGTGAAAATAACTCATCCACTAAATAGGTATACTAAGTTCCCATGCTCACTATGGATAACTCTCAACAATTATCATTTACAAGAGAGCATATAATTAGTAATGAAACATCAAGGTTGCCTTGCTATCACTTCCCCCACTAGTTTTATGATATGTCCCAATATTTCATGTCCTCAGCTATCTCTCTCCAAAATAATCCATCCTACAGACACCTAGGATAGGTATCACAACATGAACCTAATGAATCACATCATCACATCGTGTTATATAGCATCATTATATAGTAACCAGGTAGTTTCCAAGAGCCACTACTATAATGTCCCCAACCTGAAGTCCACTAAACTGGTGTCTCGAGTCAGGTCATCACATAACCTCAGGCATGTCTACCTGTATGCTAGAGGATTCCAACTAATAGAGATTCTATAATAGATCACATGGGGAGACTATACCCTCTTAATAATAGTAATATACAATAGATAAAACATGAAATAAAGGAAGAAACAAACAATAAGCAATAAACATGAATTAACAAACACTTCCCAAAACTAGGTATAAACCCAAAATCAAATAATAAATATGCTATGCCATTTCATACAGTTCCAAGTGTGAGAAAACCCCAAAATAAATACAAATAGAAGAATCCAAAAAATAGGTCCTGACTCCAAGTCTAGATCCCTTATCCATGCACATCCCATGCCTATATCAACCATCTAGCATAGTTCCTTTGCCCTTGTCCTAACCCACAACCATGAAATCTATTCAGGTACCCAATGGAGACTCGAGCAGGGTGTGAGTACAAATCATTAGGCCACCACCAATTATGTTTAAAAAATATTCAGTCTAAATAGATAGTGTATGCATGTAATAAATGAATGACAAGATAAACTGGGCTCCATTAGTTAACAATATTTACTTAAACCATTTACATAATTTAATCCATGGGTTAGGCCATTAATTTGTAACACAATGACCTATGCCATAAAACTTCTATGCATAAGGGGATAATTCAAGTTCCATATCTCACTAGGGAAACCATTTCATAATCAATTACATCACCCATAACTTAGAGCTTTATCCTAGGTAGTATCATCCAATGAAACCATTAGGGGCATAGAACCTCAGTCTGAATACCTAACCTATACATTCTAGGGGTGGGGTTTAGAGCCTCAGTCCAACCTAACCCATGGGATTAGAACCTCAAGTCAATAATCCACATACCATAAATCCATGTGCATATGTTCTTTAACTGTTTTACATGTATACCATCTCAAAAAATACACATAACATTCACAATTTATAGTTCATTAAATACATAATTCATTTTCATACCTTATCCCATTTACACATTCTCATTTCCACCCATAAGTTATTTAACACATTCACTTTTATTCATTTAACCCATTAAAAATATTCCAAAAAACCCCTTATGCCATGTCAAAGACTAGAAACAACTACCATTAATTCCTATTTATAATTCAAGACAACATTTCATTATATTTATCATGGGATCTACTTCATTACAAATCAATTCTATGTTTATCATTAAAATTTTCCATGTTCGGGTGATGGAACACCCCATGGGTGGCCTTATAACTGATCTAATCAACCTCAATGCATCCCACAAGGATCATGATGGGTTCAATTCATCATTTATCCAACCAATTTACCAAATATAACTAAAGGAACTAAATATACAACAAGAAGGAACCATAGCAATATCACATACACATAAACCAAAGATCATGACAATGTGATATAATTTATTAAACACCTACCTCGATTTTGAAAACGAATGCTCACTTGACCTTAGTTCTTGAATCAGATTCAAACACCCTTCGATTCCCTGACATAAGATCCTATAGAGAAAGAGTTTTATAGGGATTCATAATAAGAAGAACAACTACACAAGCCCTGATCCGAAAAATGTAAGGAAGAGAAGTGTTAGATTCACCCCCAGAGCTTCAATCTCCACCCATCAGCGCACCAAATAGCTTATAATTGAGGGAGATTCACCCTTGGTAAGTCTAGGGAGATTTTTTTTCACTAGGGATACTGGGTAAGGAATGGAGGAAAATCCCGAGTTAGATCATTTAAGGCCAGAGAGGGAAAAATGGTAAAAACACACTTTTAAAGGGCCACACAGTTTGACCGCATGGTTGGCCAAACCATACACCAATAATGTGCTACCCTATGTAAAAGAGGGGGCTAGGCTGAACAGTTACCTATAAAGACTTCACGGTTTGAAAAAAAAAGTGATAACTATGTGGAATAGCATTGTCCAAGCCCGAATGATTTTTCCTTTCCCCTTACATGGTTTCTTCAAACCGTGAACCCCTCCTCTAGGAATGCATGATTTAGGTGTATTTTTACTACTAAACGTGGACCAACCATGTAACATGCCCTATGTGGCCTTATTATCCCTTCTTCCATGTCTCGAACCCTTGAGACACCATCGATCCTCCTTATATTCTTGATAAACATATCATTAACTGACTTTAAGGGATTTAAACCCAAAACTTAAATAGTAATGTACCTTCATAATGTATGGGATCTGACAACCTCCCCACCTTATAATGAACTATCCATGATTGTCTCTTCCTAGGAATCATTGAGGTTCCAAAACAAAGAGATTTGGCCACTGAGGCTGCTTATATTTCTCCCTTTCCCAAGTCTCTTCCTGGATGTTACCATGCTGCCACAAAATTCAAACCAAGGACACGGTCTTCCCTCACAAGGTTCTCCCACGATGATCCACAATATGAAATGAATTCTCCTTAAAGGAAGCATCAGCCTCAAGTTCAACATCATTAATTTCAATCACATGATAGGGGTCAAGGTGATACCACCTAAGCCGTGACACATGAAAAAAAATCATCCATACCATTGTGCCACTATAGAAGATCCAATTGATATTCCACTGGTCTGATCCTCTTCACAATCTCAAATTTCCCCACCTACCTAGGTTCCAATTTACCCTACCTCCAAATCTAATGGTGACCCAAACTTGGTGACAAATGAAGAAACACGCGATCACCCACTATAAACTCAAGAGGTTTGTGATGCCAATCCGCATTTGAATTTTACCTACTATGTGACATAGACATATGTTTCCAAATAAAATGAAACTATTATGACATCCCATGCATGAGACTCAGACCTAACAACCTTGTTTTTCCAGCCTCCACCCAATATAATGGCCACATGAATGGCCTACCGTAGAGTGACTCATATGGTGTCATCTAAATTGTCACTTGGTAGCTATTATTGTAGGAAAACTCAACAAGTGCCAAGTGCTTCTACCATGATCCACCAATGTCTAGAATTCATGAACTCAACAAGTAATCTTATACCTAAATAGTACTCTCTGACTATCTATCCATCTGTGGGTGGAAATCTGTACTCAAAAACACCTGGGTACCAAGCACCTTCTATAACCCCTTCCAGAAGTGTGAAGAAAACCACATATCATGATTTGAAACTATAGTTCATGGAACCCTGTGCAATCGTACTATCACCCAAACATAGAAATCACCCAAATGGTCCACATTGAAGGACTCTCTTATCAACAAGAAATTTACCACCTTGGTCAATCGATCCACAACTACCCATACCGCATCACTCTTCTGAGGCATCCTAGAAATACTTGATGCCATCCCACTTCCATTATAAAATGGGAAATGGATATAAAATACCACCCAGTCACTAATTATTGGCCTCTACCTACTGAAAATTTTATAATCATATCATGAAACCTGTAATTTCCTTCTTCATCCCTAGCCACCATTACAGCCTATGAAGATTGTGATACATTTTGGTCAAACCAGGATGCACCACCCACTTCAATGCATGAAATTATCACATAAAATCCTCCCAAATACATGTAGGCATGAAAACATGACCAAAAAAATAAACAATATCCTTTTCATCAATAGTATATTAGGAAGGTGACTTCCCACCTTCAAGACTTCCCCTCAAAGACAAATACTCCAGATCCTCATACTTCCTCTCATTGATCTAGCTCATAAGTGTGGACTCAAATATGAAGTATGTAAGTTTCATCTACCCATGTCCATCCCATACCTCTATATGATTCTTAGAAAACAACACCATCATTATCCACTCAGAATTGGATTCTTGAACCACCTAATTTTGAGTAGTACAACTCAAATAATCTGAAACACTATTTCATATTCTCGGTGTGTATACCAGCTCAAAATCAAAGTACTTCATGTACTCAACCCATATTAACTACCAAAGATTTAGATAACATTGGGATAATATGTAATTAAGTATTTTTTTTATTGGTAGACATGGTAAACCTCTCTCCCAACAAATAATGATGCCAACATTTTAACTCATAAACCACGGTGGCCAATTCAAGATCATGCATTGGGTAATTTTATTCATGAGGCCTTAACTTTTGTGACCCATACACCAAAACCCAATAATTATGCATAAACACTTCCCTAATACTAACACCAGATGCATAAAAAAACAAGGTATACTCCTTAACTAGTTTGGGTAGGATCAAAATCAGTGCAGAAGTCAACTACTTATTTAACTCCTGGAAGGCATTCTCACATTCCCCAAACCATTAAACTTGATTCCCTTATTGGTCAAGCCTGAGAGTAGTGCTGCTAAATGGGGAATTATTTGATGAAACTTTGATAATAACCAACCAAACCCAAAAAAAAAATCATACATCAAACACAATCTTTGGATTCTCCCAAAATAAAAAAACTTTCACCTTCTCTGGGTCCACAGACACACCTCCCTCAGAGATGATGTTACCCAAGAACTGCACCCTATCAATCCAAAAATTAAATTTAGATATCTTGGTGTATATACTATGCTCTCTTAGTGTACTTAGAATTATGTTAATATGTTTTTCATGATATTCATGAGTCTTAGAGTACACCAAGTTTTCATCCATAAAGACAACTACAAACTGATCCAAGTACGAGTGAAGGATTTGGTACATTAGGGCCATAAATATTGTTGGTGCATTGGTCAACCTAAATGACATCACAAAAAACTCATATAAACCATACCTACTACTAAAGTCAGTCTGAGTTATATCATAAGGTCTCGCCTTCAGCTAATGATACCCTGATCTCAGGTCAATCTTGGAAAAAAAAATCACCTCTCAACTGGTCAAAAAGATCTTTGATTCTTGGAAGAGGGTATCGATTATTAATCATATTCTAGTTTATATTTCTATAATTGAAAAATAATCACAATGATCTATTATCATTCTTAGAAAAAATAACTTGAGAAACCCAAGGTGTAGTACATGGATGAATAAACCCCTTGTTCTCTAATTCCTCAAACTGAGTCATAAGTTCTGGGAGTTCTTCTAGTACCATTATGTATGGTGGAATAGAAACTAGTTCTTCCCTTGGTAGTAATACCATCGTGAAATTAACATATATCTTGGGTGGTATCCCTGAGAAGTCCTTAGGAAACACATCCTAGAACTGATCCACCATGGGACTAAAGACAAGCTACTCCACTCCCTCGTCATCAAGCATAAGACAAGCCACTGGGGCAATGATTTCACCCAACTGCTGACAAATTGGCCCTACATGGCCTTACCACAATCCTTTTTTTTAATTTATTAAAATCCACTTTTTGGAAAAGTGGGAACCAAAAAAAAGAGCCATAGGATACCCATAGTTCACGAAGAATGTCCATCCACACGACACAACTGTTCAAAATTCAAGATACAACATTCAAATTTCAAAACCAAAATTATGAAATACCGCCAAAATCGACATCGAACCACCAGCATCCCACCTTGATCCATGCCACGGGGATACCTTGAACCAGACCACACCGCCATCATCATATCGTCAGCCTGACATCGCATCACCATCATTGCCATCACGCATTCACATCAACAAATTCATCGTCCTCATCTTCGTAACACTGTCAACCGCATCTCCAGCGTCCATCACCAAATCATAAAAAATCATCACAGTAACGTTGCATCATCCGCTAAAACCAGATTAACATCATCATCGTAGCTGGAGATGAACCTAACCTTGTTGTCAATGATCGAATCGTCATCACCATCAACCTCCCGAAGCCGCCCGCTCAGAAACACATCCTAAAGACCATGAAGACCTCCATGAAACTCCACCTCAAAGAGAACGGAGGACTCCTAGATCTAGAGTAGATAAAAAGCAGGTATTTTCAGGATAAAACAATGACAAGAACCTCCAGGAATCATCGATTCCAAAGAAATCCAACCCAGGCGCAACTGTCACAAACAACCTCGAAGCAACCAAACAACCAGAGCAAAAAACAATAGACAAAAACCATCCAAAAACACTCCCAAAAAGGATTGAATACCGCGTTGAGAAAGGAAACATCTATGGAAATAGAATTAGGTAATAAACCCTAAAGAAAATAAGAACCAGAAGAAAACAGGTAAATGAAAGAGAAAAGGAGAGGAAAAAGGGGGTCGAACCCTAAATGAAGAATAAGGAGATGCTAGGAGATCCACGGCTGCCAAACTGTAAAGCCCAAAAACTCTTTGAATCTGATGCTCCCAATATGACCTGGAATGGAGTGGTTGATCATGAGTTCAAAGTGCAGAAGAAGCAACCGGGAAGGAACCATCGCGCCATCACCAAAGCCGAAAAGGAGGACTGGACCTGAGATCAAACTTGAGCGGACCAACCACGAGAGAGAATCGGGGGCTAACCAGATCTGATCCTCAATGAAGAAGTTGGTCACTTTCTGAATAGAATGCTCAAATCCGAAAGACTCCATCTCTACAAGAACCAGATATCAGTCACCGTGAAGAAGCTGGACATTGTTCGAACTGAATGCCCAAAGCAGGAAGGTGTCGCCGCTACAGGAACTAGATCTGAGTTTCCGCGAAGAAGCCAATCACTATCTGAACCTAATGCCTGAAGCAGGAAGGCACCATCGCTACAAGAACCACCACCGCAAACAAATTCGTCGTCGTCCACACCGCAAAGCTCAAAACCCTAGCAGGAAGGTGCCTCTTCCCTGGAGAAGAGAAGAGAGCCGTGGCTGAAGCTGCGGACACTAACGGGTTCCGTCCATATCCCTGCATGGCCTTCTTGTTATCCCATTACCCATAATAAATGTAGGTATTCTTCTCTAGGGACATGTACATTACCCTACAATGGTAAAAGTCAATATGGTCTTGGTGAAACACTAACCCATCCATTCCTAAGAACAGATCAAAACCCGACATCTCTAGCATAAAAAATTTTCACAGGAAATGGTACCAACCAACCTCAAGGGTGAACTCCTTACATTGCTATGTATTTTCTACTCGCACCCCTAACATTGTATCAATAAACATCACTCTGCACATATGTTTCACTACTAGGCCCAAAAAACTCACAAATTGTGTAGATACAAAATAATGTGAGGCACCTATATCAAATAAAGCACTAGAAAGCATGGAATCTACAAGAATCATACATCAAACTGTTGATGTTCTAGCCTCGCCTACTCTAGGTGGAGGCTGAACTGCATGAAGATGACATGTCCCTCTACCCTGGGATTCAGTATATGTTCTTGGAATTGTACTACCCTATAGATAATTATGCCATTTTCCTGGACCACCACATCCACTACCCCAACTGGTACAACCAGTAGAGCTCTAACTACCCATCTGATATGGGGTAATCGACCCCCTTCATGTACTCTACACTGTCCTTGGTCCTCCATAATTACATAGCCATCGAGGGTTCCTAAAAAACCTCTACACATTCTCCATCCTTCCACATGATCAGCACTCAACTAGTTGTTAGGGACACTAACCACACATGTGTCCCGACCTACCATAGTGATAAAAAAAACTCGATCACTACCCTAAGAGGATGGTTCTATTTTCTAACTACTTTGACCACTACAACCCTATTGAAAACTCTCAAAGTTTTACTTCCTACCATTGAATGTTACACCACTGGATCGCCTAACTAGAACTGAATGTCCACATAGAAAGCCTCCTTGATATTTCCTTATGAAATAAGGGCCCAATAAACCTATTTAAATGGAAGATATTCACTTGAGACTTAATCTCATGTCTAATTACATCTTTTAAATGTCCTTCCATAGATGCCTTATCCCCTGCCAATGTTGGGACGAAGTGTTGCAGGTCAGTGAAGTAGACAGCGTAATCCATCACTATCATAGTCCCTTGATTCAAACTCATAAAATATACAACCTTATACTACCTCAAATTCTCTAGATAGAAATGTTCTAGAAAATTTTCTTAGAAACCCTTCTACGAAATACCATCTGCCTTCTCAGTCTGAACCAAGATATCCTACCAGCTCTTTTCTTATTCTCACAACATGTAAGCTGCGAACTTGAATCTCTTATTAGGAGGAGTCTTTGAGTGGTCAAGAATAATCTAGATAGACTCTATCCATAACTCAACAACCTTAGGTCCACCCTCTCCAGCAAAATTCAGAGGGTGTTGTAGCTAAAATTGTCTAGTCGGCTCAAAAATACTTGGCACAACCCACCCTTGGTCCTATTCTATCATTTACATAAAACGAGCAAAATTATCACAGAATTTCTCCTCTACTTTGTTACCCTATATCATTGGGGTTTCTTGATCCCCTTTTGGAGGACCATTCTTAGTGATATCCTCGTGTCGTGTAACTGGAACACATTATCGTGGCGGAATTTCTCTACAATTCCAAACACATATCTCAGTACACGCAACATAAAACATCCAAAACTTTCACAAAAGACACTACAAAAGAATCACTGGTTAGATGTGGTTTAATAGAGGAAGTTCTATTAACCTTAAATAAATAAATTTGGTTTAAAAAAATAATATAGTGGTGGTTTCATCAAACCATCGCTATATTTTTTTTATTTTAATAATTGGAGGCAATTTCTATTAAACTGCCATGAAATGTTTTAAAAAAACTATTTTCTTCCCATCCCACACACCCTCTATGTGAACTGACCCTGACACCTATCCTCACCTTATACCTTCATAACCCTAACCCCGTGACCCCCCCCCCCACACACACACACACACACTCTCTGACCTCCCTCTCCTCAGTGGCGACATGACCCCCCCCCCCCCCCGACCTCCCTCTTCCCAATGGTGACACAGAACCACCACTCTGACCTCTCTCTCCCAGGTGGTCTCCCCAGGCAATGACACAGACCCCCCCCCTTTGACCTCCCTCTTCTAGGATCGGTTCCCCTCCTCCTAGCTTCTTAAGGCTTCTTTGGCCTTGTTATAGTGCTTTAGTGTCCCATGTTGTGGAAGTGGTAGATCAGAGGTTAGTTTTTTCTATTGCATAGTTCATTAAATTAATGAAAATTGATTTCTTTTCTCCTTAATATAGGTTTTATATTCATAATTAAATTATCATATGTGTAAATAAATCTATTTTAAAGGGAAACTATGTTTCTCTTGTCTTACATTGAATGAAAAAGGTTTTTTATATGAAAAATTGTATTTTAAATTTATTCATCAACTACTATGCACACCTAAAATTTGATAAAATAGTATAATGTATTTTATTATGTGATTTAATAACTTAGAAAAAATTGGTTCTTAAAATATTTTTTAATGGAAACTCATGACTTCTGAGGGTGTTCATGGATTTTTAAGAACCAATGTTGGGTTACCTTAAATATAGTGACCTTATGATGATCAAGTATTTGACTTTTCAAAGGAAATTTTATAAAGAGGTTTCTCAAAGTGTATTCTCTTATGACCTACATCCCAAAAAATATTTTGTTGGTTAAAATATACATAATTGAAATCTATTGATTTATATTGATTTTTTTTCAAAATAATCGGGGGCGCAATGACACTTGGTTATATCCCTATAATTTAATGTAAATTTTACACCCTTAGTGGAAAAGGGTATGAGGTATAATATCAGAAGAAGCTGGAACATAATAATAGAAGAAAAAGAGTATATTTTTCAAAATTCTTTATTGGGAGTTTAATTTGATACGTCATAATATTAGCATAATGCATATTGAGAATAATATCTATGAAAATGTAATTTTTATAGTGCTTAATGAGAAGGGTAAGTTGAAGGATCGCCTTAATGCTAGTAAGGATTTAGAGTATATGAATATAAATCATGGTTTGTTGTAAAATGGGAATCGAAAGTATCCTTCGGATATTTTTACAATGAAAAATCATGAGAAAGATGTATTCCTTCTAACTTTAAAGATTGTAAAAGTGCCCGATGGATATTCAAGTAACATATCAAGGTGCATTGACTGGAAACATCAAAATTTACAAGGATTGAAAACTCATGACTCACATATTTTTATAGATTAGTTGTTTCCATTGGCTTTTCATACTACTTTACCTAGAAAAGTAATTGCGGTTCTAGTTGAGTTTTGTACCTTTTTCAGAGATCTTTATGGAAAAACTTTAAATCTAACCAAATTTTATAAACTTCAAGAAATAATTGTTTTAACACTATGTCATTTGGAGATTTTATTTCCCATTTCATTCTTCAAAATCACGATTCATTTGACTATTCATTTGGTTGAAGAAGATAAACTTAGTGGATTGGTACATTATCGATGGATGTATCCAATTGAGAGGAATGAAAATATTTTTTTTATTTTTATTGGTAAATTAAATTTTATCAAATCATTGTATATATTTTTTTTAAATGTTTCTTATTTTTTTCATCAAGTACTTAGGTCATTTGAAATCATATGTGAAGAATAAATCTCAACTAGAAGGCTCTATTTCTGAAGGTTACATAGTTGAAGAGTGATTGACCTTCTTTTCTATGTATTTGGATGGGATTGATACTCGATTCAATCGTGTTGGATGTGCTGATGACATCTCCATTAATTCTAGTTTTGAAAATCAGTCATCAGTATTTTTAATTATTAGATGGCCAATTGGAAAGGGGTAAAATTTTACACTGACTAAATTGGAGTTGGTAAAAGCACATAGATATGTGATACTCAATAGTGTTATTTTATATCTATTTATTGAATAATTCTGACTGGAAACAAAGAGGAAACTAAGGGGTCGAGCTCGAAATGAGCTGGAATTAATAAAATCTATTAATAAGGAGCTTGTTGAATGGTTCGCTCATTGTGTGAGTATATAATCATATTCATATTATTGAAGTGTAGTTATATTTTATATGTTAAAAGTAAAAAACATAGAATAGTTGTGTATTTACATTTGGAAAGGTGGGATACTATGGAAAGCTGATTGATATAATTGAAGTAAACTATCATGGATAGATTTTAGTTGTCTTATTAAAATGAAAGTGGGTCAACATTGATAGGGGTATAATGAAAGATTTGTTACATTTTACTTCTATCAACTTCTCTTCCTTGATGGATACCAGTGAGTGTGCAGAGCATGATCCATTTATCTTGGCTTTATAAGCAAATATGGTTTATTATGTGGATGATGAAATACATGAATATTTGAGTGTTGTTGTACACTTAAATTAGATAAAATTATATTACTTGGGTGATGAATATCAATTGGTGCTTTTTGATAGTGAACCTCATCAACCAAAAAATATTGAACATTTATTTACAACCAATATCGAAACGATAAAACTTGCAAGAGAGGTTGCAAATGAAGGAATCATCACAATGGAGGTTGATAACAATGAAGATAATGAAGATAAATATAATTAAATGTATAAATTTTTAATGAAATTATATTACAAGTTCTCATTGATAATTGTTTCATACATATATACATTGTTCTAGTTTTTCATTTTTTTTTGTAAAAATATTTTAGTTTTTCATTATTTATATATTTAATATACCTTAACCATTTGAAATGCAGGAATTATGAGAACAAAAAAATTTCAGGATTCTAGTCGACCAACATCTCGGAGTAGCCACCACTATCTTCATCTTCTATGGATCCTAGTGATTCCATTGTACCTGAGATTTCTAGTGAGCCGGTGTTTTCTCCATATTTAATTGGCAGCCCACTGCCTGATTCACCTCTGATGATGGATTAGTTGGTCATCCCTCCATATAGAGGATATTCATGGGTCACTATTATTGGTATGTATGTCATTTTTCAAAAAAAACTTTATATTTAATTAATTTTTTAATGCATTTGTAAAATAAATAAATACAATCATATAAGGGATAAAAATATGAACACAAAAGATGTCTGAGACATAAAGGACATCAAGATTATCATTCCATTTGAGGAGATTGGGGTGACTACCAGTGATTCTACTATAATATATGGGTAGATTCTTGGGTAGCTTTCTTGTGAGATAGTGATATTTCCCATTAATTATTAATATTGGATTGATATTCCTACAAATTGGAAAAATGAGGTCTTTGATACTCAAGTAAAGGGCATATTAATTTGATATTACCTGATAACTAATTTAAAAGACATGATTAAATTTTGTAATATACTTATAGAGTGTTAATGTATTTTATTTCTAGATGTTTTCTTATTTTTATGTCCCTCACTCCGTTTCACACCCATAGAATTTTCAAAGAACACAAACAACATCCATAAAAAAACTAAAATGACACTTTTATATAGAAAATATGAATTTAGAGTTATACTGACAACATATTATTCCGTATTGAAGTGTGGTTGATTCATACACATTAAAAATAAATTATATATCGTTATCCATAAGTTTGAAAACAATCTGAGCTTGTTTTCTCGGTTTTGACTTAGTAAACACTTATGAAAGGTACAAAGGCCCTTAAAAACAAATGTCAAGGGTCAAAACTAAGAAAATGATGTCTTATTTTCCTAAAACCTAGGAAAAAATACCATATATTTAATTTTGAAATGTAGGAATCGACGGCATGTCATTCTGAATGATGGTTTTCTAGTTATGTCCATAAATTATTTTTTACTATTTTAAAATACTAAAACATGCATAGAATGGTCAAAACCAGAAAAATGAAATCATATTATCCTGAAATCAAGGGACAAAAACCATGGATTTAATTTTCAAATGTAGGAATTAATGACACATCATTTCAAATGATGGTTTTCCCATTATGTTAGTACACACATTTTATTGCTTTAAAACACGAAAACATGCATGAAATGCTCAAAACCAATAAAAATATGTTGTATTTCCTTGAAATCAAGGTACAACCACCACTTAATTGTTTTATACATGTATGTGCATACAACACATCAATCTGACGTGTAGTGTGATCATAATTACTCGGTGAACACTTATGAAAGGTATAAAAGCCTTTAAAAACAAGTGTCAAGGGTCAAAACTAGGTAAATGACATCGTATTATCCTTAAATCATGGGAAAATGACCATATATTTGATTTTGAAATTTAGGAACTGATGAGCCTTCATTCCAAATGATGGTTTTCCCGTTATAGTTGTAAACATGTTTTTAGTGTTTTAAAACACTAAAACATGTGTGGAATGGTTAAAACCAAGAAAAAATGTTGTATGGTCCTAAAATAAGGGGATAAATACCATATATTTAATTTTAAAATATAGGAACTGATGACGCATATTTTTGAGTGACGGTTTTTTCATTATGGCTGCAAATTCATTTTTAGAGTTCTAAAACACTAAAACATGCATAGAATGGTCAAAACCATAGAAACAACATCATATTGTCCTGAAATTAGGTAACACCCACTATATATTTAAATTTGAAATGTAGGAATCTACGCCACATCATTTCGAGTGATGGGTTTCCCGTTATGGACGTAAATGCGTTTTTAGTGTTTTAAAACACCAAAACATGCATGGAATGGTCAAAACCAAGAAAACAATGTCAGGTTGTCCTAAAATCAATGTAAAACCACCTATTAGTTATTTTTTACATGTACGTGTAGACAAAACATAAATCTGATGTGTGGTGTGATCAGAATTACTCAGTAAACACTTGTGAAAGGTATAAAAGCGTTTAAAACAAGTGTTAGGGGATAAAAACTAGGGAAACGGCATCAGATTATCTTAAATTAGGGGAAACCCCTTATATTTAATTTTGAAATTTAGGAACTGATGACACTTCATTCTAAATGATGGTTTGTCTATTATGGCTGTAAATGTATTTTTAGTGTTTTAAAACACTAAAACATTCATGGAAAGGTAAAAACTAGTAAAATGATGTTGTATTGTCCTGATATAAGTGTATTATGACTTTATAGTTAATTGTGAAATGTAGGAACTAAAAGTACTTCATTCTAAGTGACATTTTTCTTGGTGGGGCTGTAAACGCATTTTTAGTGATTTAAAACACTAAAATGTGTGTGGAATGGTCAAAACTAATAAAACAACATCATATTGTCTGAAAATTAGTTTAAAACAATCGTATATTTAATTTTGAAATGTAGGAATAAATTTCATGTCATTTCAAGTGAAGATTTTTCCATTACAGCTATAAATGCATTTTTAGTGTTTTAAAACACTAAAATGTGCATGGAATGGTCAAAACTAGACATTGTCATATTTTCCTAAAATCTGGGGAAAATATTGTAGATTTAATTTTGAAATTTATGAAATGACAATACATCATTCTGAGTGACGGTTTTCTCATTATGGTCGTAAAAACATTTTTAGTGTTTTAAAACACTAAAACATGCATGGAATGGTAAAACCCAAGAAAACGAAGTTGGATTGACCTTAAATCATTGGAAATTTTCTATAAATTTAATTTGGAAATATAGGAACTAAAGTCACATCATTTTGAGTGACGATTTTCCCATTATGGTCATAAACACATTTTTAGTGTTTTAAAACACTAAAATATGCATAGAATGGTCAAAACTAAGAAAATGATGTCAAACTTTCCTAAAATTAGGGGGAAACCACAATATATTTAATTTTAAAATGTAGTAACTGAAAAAATGTCATTCCGAGTGACAGTTTTCTCGTTATGGCTGTAAACACCTTTTTTGTATTTTAAAACAGTAAAATGTGCATGGAACGGTCAAAACCAGGAAAATGATGTCGAATTGTCCTAAAATCAGTATAAAATGGTCATATATTTAATTTTTAAATTTAGTAATTTAAAACACATCATTCTAAATGAAATTTTTTCCATTATTTCAATAAACACATTTTTAGTTTTTTAAAACACTAAAACAAGCGTCGAACAGTCAAAACCATAGAAAATGAACTTAGATTGATGTGAAATCATGGGACAACCACCATTTAGTTTTTTTTTTTGAATTATAATGCATACTGTGATATCAAAGTATTTAAAAAAGATTCTTAAATAAATTTCAAGCACACCGCACGTCCCTTTAAAAATAAATTAGATCATTTACTTATCCCTTTTTAGTTTCAAGTGTTGAATCTTATCTTAAATAGGCATGTTTTTATTTTCAAATCATTTTACATTATATATTACTTTTTTATGTTAAAATTTATTCTATTTGATTAATAAAATAACAAATTTTATTTGCATCATTCTGAATATATTATTTGTCTTTTCTCTTTCACATTTCTTTTCCTAAATGTTATGGATTTTATTGTAGGTGGAACATTCCAGCAGTAGGCAGGAGGTTGACCGTTCGGATCCATGACATTATTTAGAAGGCATTAATGACAGTTCTTAGTTTCCATGGTATGTTAAAATTTTATCAATTATTCTACTGTAATTCTGATTTATTATTTTTTGTTTTAATTTTTGTTTCATTTTTTGTTAAAACTGATGAGATTATGTGGTCGATTTTAGTTAATGAGATGATGTGGATGTAGATAGATGTAGTGGAGGTCGTGATATGGATGTATATTGGGAATGGGCTATTCTTGGACATATTTTATATGTATATATTGATGAATGAGGTATTGGTTGATGTATGGGGATACTAAGACTTAGGTTATGATGACCGTGGTTGTTTGTAGGGCTGCAGATGTGTGATGTATGAATGATAGGTTTATCATATATTTATGTTTGAGTTTATAGCATGTCATTTTTTGTATATTTATATTTTTTTATTAAATATTTCAAAAAATAAAAATAGATTTAGCAGCGGTTTGTTGTAATATCCACTAAACATATATTATTTTATATATTTAATAGCAGTTCATATTAACCACCTCTAAAAATAACCTTCTCTAAATGCTTTATAGAGGTTAATTTTTTTTATTTATATTCTTCGTAGATTTTTTTATTAAGAAACTACCAATAATTAAATATCAAACCACTGCAAAATTTTTCAAAAATGACACTTAGAAAAACCATCGTGAAATAAAATAAGCCTACGCTAATTGAATAGAAACCGTCCAATACATGGTGGTTTTAGGAACTACCACTAAACAATGAGGTGACAGTTTAAATTTCCACTAGACAAATAAATAACTTCAGCTAACCATCGATTTTTCTTAGTGAGAAGACTCTCCACTATCCATAAACAACCCATTATGTATACACTATCCCCATGGACATAGTAACATCTCTATCATTACCCTTATCCATATCTACCATGGTTCATGGTCAATGTGGGGTAAACCAACCCACACAACCACAAGTATTTTTATTAAACATACACTTTTTAATCATTTTCACCACCATAATATAAATATTTCTCTTTTCATAACCTATCCATATTTACAACTTGTTATAACTAAAATTATAACTTATTTATGACTTTTGATTCAGTGCTATTATTTAACCATTCCTTTAAATTATTTCCATTTTTCCACTTCTCATCTTTATTAAACACCACTTCTTTCAAATTTTTCAACAAAAAATAAATGAATTCTATCTTTCATGCCCCATCCATCCTCCCCATGTGTGCCTACCATGATTCATGCCATCCATATCCCTTGGTGCCTATAATAATGCATGTTTTCATAACCTCATTCCATTTTTTCCATGAGAAAAATATCATAAAATAGTTACATCACACAATAAGTGCATCACCCAATGGTGAAATATCATTCAACTGTAACAAAACACATCAAGAACAATAATCCAACCTTGGGTGCTTGGGTTTTACCCCATACATGGGTTAGCTAATCCCATGCATGAGCTCATTTCTAAGGCCCAACATATCATAGTCTCCCATATACCTTTCCCAAATAGTAAATCAATAAAAAATAACCCGCTCTGATACCACTTTGTAATGTACCGAACCCAAAGGCCACTAAACCAATTCCCTGAGTCAAGTCACCACATGACCTAAGGCGCACCTCCCTATATTCCAAAGGCTTCTAACTAGGAGGGAGGGTATAATAGATCATATAGGGAGATTATATCTTCCTAATCAGAGTAAGTCATAATAGATAAATAACAAAATAAATGAAGAAAAAAATAATAAACAATAAACATACATTACCAAACACTTCCCAAAACAGGATACAAGACCACAATCAAATAGTAAATATGTTATTACATGTCATATAGTGCCAAGTGTGAGGAAAACCCAAAATAAATACAAATAGAAGAATCCCCAAAATAGGTCCTGACTCTAAGTCTGGATCCCTTATCCATGCACATCCCACGCCCAAATCAACCATCTAACATAAGTCATTTTCCCTTATACTGGCCTGCAACCATGAAATGTGCTCAGGTAGCCAATGGAGACCTGAACAGGGTGTGAGTAAAACTCAGCAGGACACTACCAATAGTTTCTACAAAATATCCAGTCTAAACAAATAGTGTATGCATGTACTAAATTAATAACAAGATAAAAAAAGATTAATCGAGTTCCATTAGTTAACAATATTCACTTAAACCATTTACATAATTTAATCCATGGGTTAGGCCTTTCATTTATAACACAACGACCTATTCTAGAAAACTATTGTGTGTAAGGGGATAAGTCAAGTTCCCTATCTCACTAGGGAAAATATTTCACAATCAATTTCATCACTCATACCACGAAGTCTCAATCCAGGTAGTCTCATCCAATGCAACCATTAGGGAAATATAGCCTTATTCTGACTCCCTAACCCTTATATTCTTGTGGTGGGGTTTAGATCCTCATTCCCACCTAACCTTTGGGTGTAGAACCTCAATTCAATACCTCGTATACCATCAATCCATGTGTACATGCTTCTTTAACCATTTACCATGAATACAATTTCACAAACCATACTCAATCAATACACATAACATTCACAATTCATAGTTCATTAAATACATAATTCAACTTCATGCCTTATCGCATTTACACACTCTCATTACAACCCATAAGTCATTTAACTCATTCACTTTTATTCATTTAACCCATTCACAATATTCCAAACAACCCCTTATGACGTGTCAAAGACTAGACACGACTACCATTAATGCCTTTTTATAATTCAATCTAACATTTAATCATATTTATCATGGGTTATACTTCATCACAAATCAATTCTATTCTTCTCATTATAATTTTCCATCTTTGGGTGAGGAACACACCATGGGTGGCCCTATAACTAGTTTAATCAACCTCAATACATCCCATGGGGATTATGAGGGGTTCAATTCATCATTTATCCAACCAATTTAAAAAATCTAACTAAAGGAACCAAATTTACAACAATAAGTCACCATATCACAATCACATACACTTAAACCAAATATCAAGATTATAGGATATAACTTGTAGACCACCTACCTCGATTTCGAAGATGAACGCTCGCTTGACCTTAGTTCTTGACTCATATTTGAAAACCCTTAAAATCCCCGACCTAAGATATGCTATAAAAATAGATTTATAGGGATTAAGAAGAAGAATAACAACTACTCAATCCATAATACAAAAAAATAGAAGGAAGAGGAGTGTTAGACTCACCTGTAGCTTCTATCTTCACCCAACAGTGCTCCAAACGGCTTAGAATTGAGGGAGATAGACCCTTGGGAAGTCTAGGGCGATTTGGTTCATCACTAGGGATACTAGGTGAGGAATGTAGGGAAATACTAAGTTATAGAACATAATTATTGAGAGCAAAAATGGTAAAAACACACTTTTAAATGGGCACACGGTTTGGCCATACAGTTTTCAAAACTATGGGTCAACTATGCACCACCCTCTGTCCAAGAGGGAGCAAGACTACATAGTTACCTGGGAAGCCCACACAGTTTGAAAAACCATGTGATGACCATGTGGAATGGATCTATCCAAGGTCATATAGTTTTTTCTTCCCCCTTTCAAGACTTATTCAAACAATGCATCCCCTCCAGGAATCCATGGTTTGGGTGCACGATTACTACTAATTGTGTGCCAACCATGAAACATGCCCTGGATGGACCTATTCTCCATTGTTATATTTTTTTAACCTTAGGGACACCCTTGAGCCTCCTCATATACCTAGTAAACATATCATTAACTGAATTTTATGGATTTAAACACAAAACTTAAATAGGAATATACCTTCCTGATGTCTGGGATCTTACAACCACAACTCGTATGATATGTATTATACATCGATTATTTTACCTCAAGCCATTACAACCCATAGACTAAATAAGGTACCTAAATCCAACATATCCTATACACCTCATACCTATAATAACCATTTGGATACTATATCTGGAGTTATATGTGTGTGAAATAACCACAATCCATCACATCCCTCCACACACATATATGGGGAAACTAACCATCACAGATACCAACACATAATACTACGAAGATAAGAGAGTGTGGCCAGAGAGGGTAGTCAACCATCCATACTCACACCTGGATATTAGGGAAAACACCCTCCTAGATTCCAATGGGTTTCATTCTCCCAAACTAACATGGGTGAGGTAGTGCATGAAATAAAAAAACGTATAGGATATAATATATATTACAATCACACTATGGGAATAACCTATTCCTAAAATCAACTAAAACTTTCATCTTTCAAACACCCAAATGTCACTGATAGGGACTAGATATCTTATAAGCACACAAGCATTTTAAAGATATGCATTAAATACTTCTTTCCCTTTTTATCATTTCCTTTTGTTAATAAATTAATTATCCATTTAATAACCATCATCATTATTCCATATTAAATATTATTATCCATCAATGTTAATTCCATGCCCTCCAGGCATAATCCAAACCGAGTCCATGGTCTCTTCAGGGTAATATTTCATTTGAATTCTAATAACAAAAAACTCATGGGTTGAACATTTATTAGTAATTAACAACATCATTCCATAATTTCCAAGTATTCTAGTAAAACCATCCAAAGCTACCACCAAGAGAAAACAAGAAACCAAGAACATCCAGTTGCCTCAAGCAGTGGGGAAAGGAATGTGTATAAAATAAGAAACATGGCCACCGTCCATTAAAAATATTCATATAAAGAAATAATCAAACTTTATTACATTAATGGGTAATCCCTGCTTCAACCCATTCCATCGTCTCCAGTTTCATCCTTAACACCCTCATGCATATCTCAATGCATATCTTAATCACAAGCATCAACTGTTTCCACATCATCAGGGCCTCCCCACCTCATATCACATCAACCATCCTAGGATCATCCATAACAGTCTCATAACACATCACATGGAAAAGACCACATCCCTATCATATCACAAAGTATCATGAAAATAAGCATAAACAACAGGGAAACTAGGCCTTAAAACATGGCATTCATATTTTTCACACAAACGATCTCTCATGGCCTCCAATACAAGGCATCCATCCTTTAATAAAACTAGCACTTTCGACCCCAAAAATTTATCTTTACCAAAAAATTGATTCTTATTCCATCTTGAATTAACTAATTCATTATTAATAGGTTCCAAATATGGGAAACCCAAGGCATCAACTATAATAAGCTATCAAAATTTTAACATGCTCTTGGCATCAATTCCAGTTTCAACAAACTTAGAGAAGTGTCATTCTCATTTAACATGCCTTTTATTATTATCATCAACAAGAATTAACATGATTCAAATTATTTATGAACTCCATAACACATGGAAGATTATAATCAATTAAACATCCACATTGCATTAATTTGAATTACCATCAAATTACACAAAACGCTAGATTCATTTAAACATGCATCTTCCTTAATTATTAAGACAATTAATAAATTAATTACATCTTTATGTTATTTACCATTTTACATGAATAACAACATGTTAATCCATATAACAACCAAACATTCTAAAAATTATAACATAGATAGCACACTATCCTACAAAACAAGAGGCAAACCATTATCATGGTATCAAACATCGATAAGAATAGATCACTGTTCAATTATTTATTAATAAAGTTAAATATTATTATATTAATTCCATTACCATAAAAAGGGATAAAACATGCTAACATTACAATTTCATATAAATAAATAAGATAAGAAATGAATCCCCTACCTCAAAATCATTAATGTTCTGTACACGATAATGGACCAATGTTGTAGATCCCAATCACCTATCTCGAAAGAAGTTATATCCCTCTAAGAAAATCATGACAACAAAAAAATAGCTCTATTAAAATATGGAGAGGAAACCTCCATCATGTGGAAAAAAGGAAATGTGAGGAAAAAGATCATATAACCACAATAAAATAAGGGATAACTAACATTGGATCACTACAGATTGAGGACAGAATCAGGGAATCAATCCCCTTTGAAGGGATCCTAATATCCTAAAGAAGACATTACTGGATACTTGGAGGTTTGAAAGAAAAGGCTATAGGGTTTGAGAGAGGTGAGGCCACTGCAGGTTATAAACCGAATTTTTTATGACACATTTATGGCATAAATCATCCATTTACACCGTAAATGTGTCAAATATAAGTTTCATTGAAAAAATAATCACCTCAGCCATTTTGACTCATAATTGATTTATTTCATTATTATTCTATTTACAATGTAAAGTCTATGGGAAACATAATACAACCTGCAAACCACTTATTCTGTAAACCCCTCTTATTCCATAAACACATACTCACGCTGCAAGTTCACTCTGCTTCCATATTTTAGCATAAAAACACCACCAGATCCCTACTAAGCCTTTTCCAATCACAACAGGATTTAGAAACACATAAAGGGTTAGACTATATGGATTAGGGACCCTTAGACTAGATACCTCTCAAATAATTCTCATCCTCAAGAATCCAATACTAAACCTGAAGATAAAATGAAAAGGGTCATCCAAACAACCACCCTACGAGGAACCTCTCACGAGTCTCACCATCACAGGTGCTAAAACACCTCATTAGAGAAACAAAGTGCAAATACTCACAACCCTAACAACCAGATACTACACACTATCTTAGGGGGTATACCTCTCAAATGAAAGTAGGGCCCTAATAAACAATAAGAGGAAACCATCTCATAAACCAAAAAGGGTTCAACATCCACATCTAGTGTTATAACAAGATAATAGATAAACATTAAATAGATTGGGATACTGAGAACATATATATGACTCATGTTCCTATCAAATATCCTCTATGCCATTGTGTCACCACAATACACGAACCAAGGGAATAACATACTCATGAAATTCCTTTTCCTAATAGTCTTGGATCTCCAAAAACCTCTCTGAGAAGGTCACATAATCACTAACATTAGTCTATCCTCAATTGATGATGTGAGGGTTGTCATAAAGATAATGACAGAGCTAAAAAATTTGAAAGACATCATGTATTTGGATTATCTATTGAGGAAGTTTTTTCTGATATTCCATAGCTCCAACATGATTCAACACATCAAAAGTCCCAACAAACCAGGGAGAAATCTTACTCACTTGACTAAACCATCACTTCCCATAATGAGAAGTCACTTTCAAGAAAACATGATCTCCAATGTTAAAATTGATAGGTCTCCTCCTATAACCATTTTAGAATTTCTAATGACCCTTTGCAGCTTTCATCTTTTCACAAATTAACTGAACCATCTCTGTTGTATTATATAATAGTTTTATCCTAATAATTTCTAACATTCCAACCCCAGTCTAGCACAATAGATAATGGAAAGGTTGATCGTACAAATCTTTAAATGGTTCCATACAAATGGTGGAGTGGAAAATATTATTGTAAGAGAACTCTACCAATGGTAGATGCCTTATCCATGAACCTCTAAAATTCAGGTTACAAGAGTGAAACATGTCTTCAGAAGTCTGTATGGTCCGATCTTTCTAAATACCAATCTACGGATGAAAATATTGATAAGAAATAACTAAGATCAAAAATCATGATAGACAGATCTCAATACCCTGGAGGTAAAACAAGGATCTCAATCAAATATGATCATCCTTGAAAATCCATGGATTCTCACCACTACCTCTAGATACTTCCTCAACAAAACCTCCACTGATATCAACTCTCTGGTCATTATAAAGTGGGGTGATTAAATCAAACGATCCACTACCACCCATATAAAATCATATCTTATCTGATCTTGAGGTAAACTAATAAATAATTCTATCAAGATGTTATCCCACTTCCACTAGGGAACATCTAATGGATGTAGAATACCACCAAGAACATAGTGCTCAGCCTTCATCTTTTATCAGACCAAACATCGAGACACAAACTCCATAACTACATGCTTCAACCAAGGCCACAAAAATTTACCTATAAGATCTATGTACATCTTTATCATGTTGTGATGTACCACCAAGGGTGATTTATGGAACTCATATAGATCCATCTCAAAAATCTCTGAAGGGATGAAAAATCTCTCCTAGAAAAACACCTGATTTCGTTTAACCTCAGACCAACCATTAGGGTCAACTCTAAAAATAACTCGGTCCCTCCACACCTCTACCTTAGAATTCCCCTAATGGGATTCCTCCACCTAATGCACTAAATATTACTACACTTTCATCTAAAAAATAAAACCCCTACCTTTAATCTCTCCCATATCCAAATTCATCACAAGAGCTCTTATACCACTCTCCAAGAATCTCTAGATTCACGAACAACATCACTACATTACTTTTTACTCAGCGCATTAGCTACAACATTTCCATTTCCTGGCATATATGAAATATCAAAGTTGTAACCCTACATGAATTCCATCCACCGATGATGTTTCAAGTTCAATTCACTCTAGGAGAAGACATACCTTAGGCTCTTATGATTAGTGAAAACCATAAAACACTCACTAATATGATAATTTCTCCACAACTTTAAGATGAACACCTATAAGCCCAACTCAAGATCATGGATGGAATAGTTATGTTCATGGGGATGTAATTTTCAAGACCTATAAGAAACAAATGATCTCTTATACATCAAAACATAGCCTAATCTAAGATGTTATGTGTCATAGAAAACCTCAAAATAAACTCCCTCTTCTAGAAAATAAAGGATTGGAGTGTTGACCATATTCTATTTTAGGTACTTGAAAGATGCTTAACACTAGATGGTCCACAAGATCACCTAATCCTTTCTGGTCAAGGATATCAGAGGAGTCGCAATCTATGATAAATCATCTACAAACCTCCTATTATAACCTTCAATACCAAGGAAACTCTACATCTCTTCCACTATCTTGGGGTATTCCTAATAAATAAATACCTATATCTCTGAAGGATCTATAGATACTCCCTACCAGGACATGACATTCCCTAATAAATGAACTTCATGAGCCCATAAATCATAATTAGAAAACTTCCCAAAAAACTCTTGATGAAAAATAACTCCCAAAATGACACATAGATGCTCTTCATGCTTCTCCACATATGCAAAATATATAAGAATTTCGTTGATGAAAACCATCATGAACTTATTTTGGAACTTCTTTAAAACTTCTTTCATTAACCCCATGAACATGGATAGAGATTTTATCACACCGAACAACATTACAATGAATTGATAATTCCCATGATGATAAAAAAAGCAGTTTTCATAATATCTTCTTTTTTCACCTACATATGATGATATCCTGACCACATATAGATCTTCAAGAACCAACTTTATCCTTTGATTTAATCAAATAAATCATTAATCCATGAAAGAGGATAGTGATTCTTCATATTTACTTGGTCAGATCTATGATAATCGATACAAAGACGCAAATTGACATATTCCTTCTTCAAAAAAACTGGTGCACCATAAGGTGACACACTCTACTGAACAAAACCTCACTATAATAGATCATCGAGTTGTACTCACAGCTCTCAAAAATTAAAATGCACCATCCTATATCGATACATCGATATAGAAGACATGTATTTCTAGTTATAGCACTATCCCAAAATTGATCTCCCATCAAGGGGGTAATTCAACAACCTCCTCTAGAAATACATCAAGGTACTCTTCCAAAACCTTAGGAAAACTGACGGTTGAACCACTACTGAACTCAATATCAAATAATCAATTAAGGATGAAAAATATGAAACATTCCTCTAACCCATATGAGGGTCTCGCTCACCAACAAACATTTCTTTATCTCCATCAGCATCATATAATAAAACTAGTCTCCAAAAGTAATCCACAATGGCCTACACCAAATAAAACCAATCTATATCAAGGATGATGTCATAAGGTTGTATCTGAATATATAAGAAGTCTCCCCAAGAGCAGTTCTTCCCTAGAACTAGCTCACAATCACTACAAAATTCATACAAGTCATATTGACCACTATCTGGCATAATCAATACCAAGGGAACTAGAATAATCTCTACCTAAATTCCCAAATCATGGGAAATGGAATGTGATATAAAGGATTTCATAGCTCTTGAATCAAACAAAACATGCACCCATGTAGAAAATAATCAAAGGGTTCCTCTAAAGAAATCTATCTCACTATACGCTGGAAACTTTGGATCATGAAGCTAACCATGACATGATCCATGGACTCTATGACCCTACTAATGACAACATCCATTGATGTGCTCTATTCTTTGAGGATGAGGAGACTCTTGGGGTTGTCCTTTTTTTCTTCATCTCCTCTCTACTGATCCTAAATTTTAACAACCTATTGTTATTGTCATGGATGAAACTGCCTCAATGGATGAACCTAAAGAAGAATACCTAGTGCATACTGACTAATCAAAAAAATTAGGAACTCTCACTATTAATGACCTCATCCTCTATAAGAAAAACAAATATATTATCCCTTGACATAGGTCTCAGATCCACCACCACCATATAAATGAGATGATAAGGGTTGGGACCTACCCCCAACTAAATAAAAACTCTTTTATTTAGGAAACTAGAAATCCCAGACCACATATCTGCTTCATGATGAATCCTAATGACTCACATATCATGGTGATCTAATTCTAAACAGCTTCCTCTCAACAACCTATGCTCTCTCTAGTACCTTGAGATGTGTAAATAACATGAATGGGGTGATAGGGTGTTGGATCTATGGATGAAAAGCCTCCTCAAAATGTCTTTCCCTAGCCTCCTCATCTGTAAACAGTTCTAGAGAATATTATAGAAGGGTCGTGAAATGGGTTTTGAACTCTCACACTTTGTAACTCACTTGTTGAAGGGTAAGTAGCTCTTAGTGACTATCCACCTTCACAGTCTAAGAAAGAAACTCTACTCAGAACTAGTATATGAACTCCTCCCATGAGATCATCGACTCCTTGTGATCTCTGAGGAAAAAGATCCACCACTACCTCACTTACCCAAACAACATCATCACAGCCAATGAAACTCAATGCTCCTTCCGAGCATGGATCAAACTGAAATCTATCACAACCTCCTCTTACTAGTCTTCTGTGAATGAATCTGAAATGGAGTTCTCTTACTTCTATAAACTCTGGCGCTGAAACCCTTAGAGTTTCCTCATCCAAGTTTCATCATCGACCTCTAATATGTAATGATATTTTGGAACATCCTACTAAACATAATTGGTGTGAACCTAACAAGGACATTGGCCCGGATCCATCCATGAAAAAAGAATAAATAGTTAGAGAGCCTAAACCTATAATGTGGAATACTTAACATTAATTAATTAATTTTATATCATTTATGGTTTAACCTATCCCAAGGTCTACCCATTTCAAACATAGGTGTAAAGAAGAATGATTCATAATCCTTTCCTAGGTCTCTACCCTAAAATTATTTTTTCTATGTTTAATAGGTTTAATAAACTTAATGGTTCATGCATCAAATCATAGGGGTCCCTAAATACCCATGTCTCGGTCTATCTCCCATGTTCACATCACTGAATAAACATAGATGATGTTATTTCCCTACTAACCCATGCAATATCACTTGTGCATAACTCCAAAATCCATACTACCCCTCATCCTGAACCTTTGATATGACTCTTTCATAACCCCTCCCCCAAAATAGTACCCCACTTGGGTTAGTAATGAGAGAAGGGAGATAGTGACTTCCTGAGTACCACCTCCAATAGGCCCCAGGTTGGAGACCAACATTGAGGGTATAAAAAACATACATATAGGAGGAATTAACCTATAAGAGAATATGTGGAAGATAGAGATAATAAAAATACACCAATAAACTCATATTAATATATATAAAATAAAGAAACCCAAATAAATACATGTAATGTCGTATGGTACTAAAAAACTGAAATGAAAACTATAAGTACTAAAAAGAAAAATATTATAGTGACTATGAAGCCTAAACACCACCTATAAAACCATGAGCTAGTAATATCCAAAATGATCTCCAACCTTCTCTTAATAATCTGATTTATTTTTTATATATATGTAGGGTGATAATAATAGTGTACTCAGTAGGATCCTCTCTACATCCTCTCATGCAAAAGATAAAGAAATCATACTAAATCTTAGTGAGCAATAATGAAACCAACTCACCACCTAAACAAGTATACTGAGTTCCCAACATCACCATGTATAACTCTCACCAAGTATCACGTATAAGAGGGAATATAATATAGTAATGAAACATTAAGGGTCCCATGTTACTGCTTCCCCACTGGTTTTCTACTATGCCCAAACTTCGCACATCCTAAGACATCTCTCTCCAAAATAATCCATCCCACATACACCTGTGCTAAGTATCAAAAAATGAACCTCATTAATTACATCATCACATCATCTTGTATCAAATCATCATATAGTAACCAGGTAGTTTACAAGATCCACCATATCTCGTATGATGTGTATCATACATCAGGTATTACACCTCAAGCCATTACCACCCATACACAAAGTAAGGTACCTTAAGTCATAACAACCTATATATGTCTCAACTATAATAACAATTTGGATACTATATCCAAAGATATATGTGTGTGAAATAACCATAAGATGTCACAACCCTCTATAATCATATATGATAAAACTAACTCTCATGAATACCAACACATAATACTACCAAGAGAAAAGACCAGGGTTAGAGGGGGTAGTCTTTTATTAATCCTTCCACTAGGATATTGGGGAAGACACCCTCCCAGAATCTATTGGGTGTTAGTCACCCTAACCTAAATGGGTATAGTAGTGCATGAAATCAAAAAAAAAACATACAAGATATAATATATCTAATAACCACACTATGGGTATAACTTAGTCCTAATCTCAATTACAAATATCGTCTCTCGAACACCCAGATGCCACTTTTAGGGAATAGATATCCTTTAATCACATAAGAATTTTAAATATATAAATTAATTAATTCTTTCATTTTTATCATTTCCTTTCATTAATTAATTTATTATACATTAATTAACCAGCAACATTATTCCACATTAAACATTATTATCCACCAAATTCAAGTTTATGCACTCTAGGCATAATCTAAACTGAGTCCACAGTCACGAAAGAATAATATTTTGTTTGAATTCCAGTAACCCCAACCCCATGGTTTGAACATTTATTATTCATTAACAACATCATTCCATAATTTATAGGTATTCTAAGAAAACTATCCTAAGATACCGACAAGAGGAAACATGCAACCAAGAACATCTAGCTACCTCAAGTAATAGGGGGAGGAATGCAGATAAAACAAGAAACTCATCCATTGAACATTAAGAATATTAATATAAAGAAATAATATAGATTTATCACATTAATTTGTAAGCATTTCTTTAACTTGTTCTATCATCTTTGGTTCCATACCCAACATCCTCATGCATATCCTGATGAATCTGTCCATCATAGGTATCAACTACTGCCACATCATTCAAGCCTCCCCACCCCATATCACATCATCCATCCTAGTCTCATAACACCTCATAGAGGAAATATCACATCCAAATAACATCACAAGGTATCAATAAAACAAGCATAAACAATAGGAAAATTGTGCCCTAAAACAAGGAATTCAGCCTTTGCACACAAACAGGCTCTCATGGCCACCAACAAAAAGAATCTAGCCTTTAATAAAATGATAAATTCTAGATCCAAATATTTATCTTTATCAAACATCCAATTATTATTCCATCTTGTATTAACTGATTCATTATTCAAAGGTTCCAACTATGAACAACCTAAATCATCAACTATAACAAGCTATCAAAAGTTTGACATACTCTTAGCATTAATTAGAGTTTCCAAAAACATAGAGAAGTATCATTCTCATTTAACATGAATTTTATTATTATCTTTAACAAGAATTAACATGATTCACATTCTTTATCAATTAAATAACACATGGAAGATCATAATCATTTAAACATACATATTTCATCAATTTGAATTACCATCAAATTATAAGAAACATCATATTCATTTAAACATCCCCCTTCCCTAATTCTTAATCCAATTAATCAATTAATTATTCCATTATTTTCTTTAATAGTTTCCATCAAGAACAATATTCTAATCTATAGCATAACCAAACATTCTAATAATCATAACATAGATAGCACGTTGTCTAGAAAAATAAGATGCAAACCATTATCTCGATTTCAAAAAATGACAACATGTGATTTCTATCTAATTATTTATTAACCCAATTAAATATTATTAGGTTAATTATATTTCCATTAAAAGGGATAAACCATGCTAAATTTAATATTTCACTTAAATAAATAGTAGAAACAATGAATCCCCTACCTCAAAAGCATTAATGTTCTTCACACAAGAATGGACCAACGTTGTAGATCTCGATCACCTCTCCTACAAGAAGTTGCATCCCTCTAAGGATTCCATGTTGTGACTATTACAACAATAATAAAAATACATTATAACATGGGGAGGAAACCACTATTGTGTGTAAATAAATAAATAGGAGGAACAAGATCATAGAAGCATAAGAAAACAAAAGAGAACTAACCTTAGATCGCTATAGATCGAAGATAGAAGTTGGGAATCAATCCCATTCTAAGGGATCTCGATATTCATAAGAACACTGTTCTATATTCCTAGAGGTTTAGGAGAAAAGTATATAGGGTTTGAGAAGGTGAGAGAACTTCAGGTTATAAATCACACTTCCCTAGGGACAATTACCATGGAAATCATCCGTTTACATCATAAATATGTAAAATTTATGTTTCACCAAAAAATTAGCCGCCTTAACCATTTTGACTCATAATTTATTTATGTTTTAAATATATGATTTATGATGTAAATCCCATAGGTTTCATAACACAATTTTTAACCCACTTATGCCCCCTCTTCGTAGTAAACACGTACTTATGTCTTAAGTTATCCCTACTTATAGATTTAGGTAGAAAAACACCACTAGATCCCACTAAGACTCTTCCAAGAACCATGGTATTTTTAAAGATAAAATTTTTTAGACTAAATAGATTTTGGTCCTTTAAAATATTTATTATATTGTAGGTTCCAATGCATATGAGGTAAGATGGGTCTTGAGGTAAGGGTTCCTCATCTCACTTTTATTTCTATGATACATATGCAATTTTCACCACCTATTTATTTTTTGTAGTGTATATACTACCCATTAATTTATTTTATGGTGATTTTAAAAAAATATGGGTATTTAAAAATCCATCTAAGGTTCTTCGTTTTATGTGGTTTTGATTCCGAGATTACAAAAATCATAAGGGTTCTTCATATTAATATTGTTTCGTTGATACATGTTTCGTTTTATGCACCTAATTATGTTTATATGGTGTATATACCACCTCTTTGATATGTTATATTATGAATTTATTTGTATTTATAGTTTTTAAATATTTATTTTAAGTTATTTCTTTCATTTGGGTTATGATTCAAAATTTATGAAAGTGGTAAGGGTTTATGTTGAAATCTCATTTTTAATTGTGATTGTTTATTCTTATATATTATTTAGGGTAATTGTGTGCTATTTATCTCCTAAACCCCATATATTTTATTTTCATTTGGTTATTCTATGTATTTTTAAGAATTAGTACCATTTTCCTCTCTTTGGTCCTTAAAAAGGTAGAGAAAATGTTTTTAAGAAAAATCAACCTTATTTCCTCTTTAGTTGATTTTTTTATTTCATGTCCATGTTTTTTAAAATGTTTCAATAATGTTATTTTCTATGATAAAATGATTATTTAAATTCATTTTAAATAATATTTTACTTTCCTTTCAAAATTTTATATTGTAATTTATATAATGTTTTCTGAATAGTTTATTTATGACTTTGTACAAAAATTATGAAAAGAATATTTTTTTAAGTTTACCAAAACAACAGTTTTTTAGATCACCCTAGAAAATATTTTATTTGAAGCCTCATTGAAAAGTTTACAGGGTTATTTTAAATGAAAAATATTTTCCTAGTTTTTTTCGCAATTTTTATTTAAAATATTATCAAAATAAATATATATTATTATCATGTTTTCAAAGAAAAGTAAGAATTTTATTTTAAAGGCACCCTTTAAGGATTGTTATGCTTCACTGGGGATATTATATTATGATACCATCCATGTTATTTATTTTTATGGATTATTATGATGATGTTTTAAGTATAATTTTATAATAATCATTACTTTACATTGGGTTAGTTAAGTTATGCTAAAATCATTATGAAACCCATTTATTTTCCATGGTCTAATAAAATTATAAAGGGAACGGTGGTTGTTTCTATGGGTTTTATAATGATTTAAAATATATATATTATTTATTCATATTATTTTTCTTAGACATTTTTTATGATTATGGATAATATGGATATAGCTCATGATGATGTGTGAGCCTGATATATCTCTCCAATGCATTGGGTATTGTGACTGAGTTAACTAGATGAATATTACTCTTAAGAGATGATAAAATTTACTAAATATATGTAGATTCTAAGAGATAATAGAGTTATCTAGATAAAATTTACTCCTAATATAATGTTTTTATTATCCTTTTTAGGTGATTCCATGATTAAATTATGATATTATAGGATACCAACATGATTTCTTTATAATTTTTGTGAGTTTTAATGGTTCCTTTGAATAAGATTTATTTCACATGGTTCGTGATTTTTGACTCATATGACTCTTGTATTATGTTAAAACTTTATTCCATGACCCATGTTTTTTGATCCATATTTTTATGGGTTATTTTATACTCATATAATTTGATTATTCTCTCATAACCTTATGCTTATCTTATGCTTACATATGATCTTTGACTGGTATCTCTCTTATGCTTACCATTATTGAGTATTTTAGATAACCCTTTATTATGTTTATATTTATTAGGTTATAAAGAATAATATTATATAAGATATGTCTAAAAGGGAATCATGTGTGGAGAATTTTTTGGGATATGTTGAATCCTTCTTATATAATAAGAAATTCTAGGTGTAATGGGGAAAATATTCATTTGATGATAAAGATATGAGTTTTATTATGTAAAGGGTTTTATCATAATTCTCTAAAACTATAAAACAAAAAGGTATTGGGTTTGTAAGTGAGTAATTGTTGGATATTTATGTATATATGGATGGTTAAAATTAGGTTATTTTAGTTGGTATCAAATACTGTATGTAAATAATATGTTTTTATCACCGAATCTAAGTGTACAAGTCTTGATATTTCTAATTTATCCCCTCAATTATCATGGATTTTAAAAACTACATATAAATCCTTTTACAACCACCATGCTTTAGGATACAATGTGTTGGAATCCTCTTAGACATTTCAACCTTTCATGCTAAAGACCATGGTGTAGAGACACCTTGCACTCACCATTTTCACCAGCTCCTTGTTCTACTAGAATCCACTGTGTCGCATGCCACACTCGACCTTCCATGGTGTAGAGAGAAGTCCCTACCATATCCTATGCCTCATGCATGGCTTAAGTGTACCTCTCCAAGAAAAATCATTCCACCACACCCAGCCTCTACAGTTTGGTGGTCTCTACACTGCTTGTTTCACACAAGTGGATGCTCTAAATGAAATAACCTCTAAAATGGCCACTTTGTCCATCTCACTTGTCATGGTGCACCAAGAACCACACCCCTAATTCTGAATTTCTCACCCTCATGTGAGATAGTTTATAACAATCTCCACCACACCCACAACCCAAAAAAATGCTCAAAATAGCCAACATCATTCCCACTATTATAGTGTGATGACCCTATAAATGGAAAAAAACCATATCTAATATCTGAAACACCTTTGAGATTACTATCAACAATTCTAATACCTTAGAAAATAAAAAGTGTAGAAATACAAAAATATAGGTCATTACAATATATATAATTTTAATAGATGAATAAAATTTGAAAATATTTAATGTAATATGGTTAATAATGTTAATGTGGAAAATAAATATTAATTAGAAATGATGTTTAATAAATATGAAATGTGATGAAAATGATTTTATGGTAAGTTTTGTGACTATTATAGATATGTTTTTGGAAATTATGGTATTGGTTCATATTGTGGCTAGAGTTGGAAACATTATTGTTGTGAAATAGTTTTAGTTTTGGAGTCAAGTATTATGTAGTATAATACCATTAGGATGAAATTGTGTTTATTCATATATAAATTTCATTGTATTTATTGATATTTTATATGCACCATCACTTGAGTCATGTAACATAACAAATGGCCATATGAGGTATGAGATTCTGAGTGTTTTTCTTAACATCAATGTTACAGAGGATACAGATGTCCGACTACTCCCCTTTACCCTATCTTTCTTCTAGTACTATGTATTTCAGACATGGTATGAGATAGCTCAAGGTTATGATGCATGGGATGTAATCACTTAAGGTTATTATGCTTATGATGCAGGTGAATGGTGGTGGAATACATAGATGGATGGGGGAGTGAGTTGGATATCCTTCATAATTATGTATCTTAACATGATTGGACATGTGGTTATGGTTATGAATATGTGGTTGTGTGATTATGACTTTGGATATGTATATTATGTGCTTATATAGACATGGAAGGGATAAAAACCAATGGACATAAGCCATTAAAGAATAAGGGTGACGGGTTCAGCATGAAAGTGTATGTGGAGTACTTTTTCTTATATATTTTCATGAATATTATATTGTTCTACTTTCCTGCAATATTGTATGGGTAAGACTTGGTGAGTTTAAGAAATTATTTTTCTTGTTTTAGGTAATGATTTGGTTCCTCTCTTTATTTATCAAGGCATTGGAATACTTTTTCCCATTTTCACAAAAGGTTTAAAGAAGGATCCTATTGAGTATACTTGTATACTCACCACTATATATATGTATGTATGTGTGTGTGTGTGTATATATATATATATTTTTGTGTGTTTTTGTGTTTATGATTCTCACATAGGTGTGGGAGCATATTGGGTTGGTTCAGTTTTGACTAAAAATCAAACCAAACCACAATTTTCAGTTTGGTTTTTATACATAAAAAACCAAACAATTTAATAATAGTTTGGTTTGGATTAAAAAAATTCAAACCATTGAATTTTGGTTTGGTTTGGTTCAAATTTTTTCAGGACCCCTCCCACCAAAGATACTGTAATGAAGGGAAATATATAATGACCCACCGAGTTCTGCCTCCAGTAGGCCCTAGATTGGCGACTAGCACTTAGGGTATAAAAATATCATGACATGGGAGGAATTAACTTCTATATAGAAACAATATCCTTATATAATATGAATCAACCACAAGAAACTCCATGAAATAATATAAATGAAAGACAAAACCATCACACAATGCATGTATAAATAAATCAGGTATAGATAAAAGTATCTAAAGTAATGCCCAAAATAAAAACTAAAGCAGCAATATAGATAAAACCCAAGGGTCCATGCTAGTAATGTTAAATATGGTCTATATAATCCTCCTAGAAACCTAAAAATCAGTTTATATATGTAGGGTGATAATACAAGTATAATCATTAGAAAAAACCAGAGTCTATCATGCATATGTGAAAGAGGAAAACTAATGCACCCATGAGAAAATAACAGAACAAATAGTACCTAAAAAGGTCAACTATCCAACCCAAACCTTACCAAGGCACACTCACTAAATAATGCATGAAAATTATAATAAAATAATAAGAAGCATATTGATGAAAGGTACCCCACACCACTTTCCCACTAGTTTTCTACTCTCACATCCCAAAATCATACATCATGGTGCTCTCATATTTTACACATAACGTATACCACTGCCCCATAACATGGTCACATCACATCTCATTTGAAGATACCTAGGACACCGCCCTAAAACACTGTCATATATCATCTCACTCAAAGACACATGGTCCATCACATCGCAACCATAACCAGAGTAGTAGGGTATCATGAACATGAAGGAAATCAACCTCATGCCCACCTCCTACCATAGACGACCCCCACCATAATCCAACTCATAACACAGCCACATCACATCTCATCCGAAGACACCTGGGCCATCACCTAGTGCACTGTCATGCCTACGGACATCACAACCTATGTATATCTACTTTAATGGAAGAGAGAATAGGAAATAGTGGGTAGCCAACCATCCATACTTTTCATCTAGATGTTGGAAACCCCCCCCCCCCCCCCCGTATAAAAGTATGGGTGTTGGAAAATAATGCTCAATCTAGGTGGGGTGCATATAAAAATCACAAGTAACATAAATGGTATATATATATCTATACACACAATACCAACCTATGGATTCAGAAAAAATCACTAACCAACTCACAACATCCCCACTTTTGCTGCCACCTCAAAATGAAAAAATCCATATAACAAACGCAAGACAAAAACTACTTCATGCTTTTCATTACCAACCAAAATCATTTAAACAACCCATTAATTTCATCATTTATCAACAACCACATTTAAAAACACTTCCCATTTTAATTTATTCATTAACTATTTTCATCTAATTAACCAAACCAGCCCAAGACATTTAAAACATTATTAACCAGTTATTCCATCACTACTTGGTCACCTAGCACAACACAACCATCTTCTACATGTTAACAACACATCACATCCCCACATAACAACCTCAAAAAATCATCACATCACCACCCCATAGAAAAAACTCACAAATTTATCATCCCCACATTCCACAACCACAAATCAATTCCCCATAACATGGAAACACATAACAAAACATCATGGAAAATTTTACAGATTAGCATGAGGATTTTTATCAATTACACTTCTCTATTTTAGGCTTATTAAAACATATGACATAAATCTTGGGGAAACCATTTTATTAACCAAATATAATTTGTTAGGAAATTTCCATTTTAGGGAGATGCTAAAAAATCACAACAAGGTTCTATAATAAAAATATACACTATGCAAAAAAATCCC